>JAUMJK010000470.1:2755000-3286687 GCA_033558105.1 Coccyzus lansbergi
GGGGCTGGAACTGGATGATCTTTAAGGTCCCTTCCAGCCCAAACCATTCTATGATTCTACAAACTATGTGAGAAACTAAAGGCCATGAACAGTTGCCATAATCAGTACCTCATAACAGGAAGGGCACCTACAGCAGGCAATCAGCCTATAGAGAAGCCCTGAGTAACTCCCACATTTTGAGGTACTATATGGTAGCAAGGAATATATTATGGAATCACAAGTATGCACATTGAGAGAGGTATCAGTATCAACCTGAGATACAGGAAAATCATTTACATTAGCAAACCAATAGAAAATCCAAATGGATTAGAAATGCAAGTTCTTCTTTAATACAGAGGTTTCTGGCGTATCTTCACGCTGGTTGGATCACAGGTATCTGATTCCTAGGAACACCAGTAAACTCTCCCATGTATTCCATCATCATTAATCTGTCAGGAGTTTCATTTCTTCCCACTAACACTGCAGCTTTGCCGCTGCGTATCCACATCTATCTAGTAGCAGTGACACATTGCAATATTCAAAGTGCTACAGGCAGAAGTATGAGTGGTTGATCAGACAGGAATTAACAGTATCTTTACCTTTTCCTATTATCTCCCTCTAAACTTACTCTAAGAAGTGGTGTTGAATTTTGCTGGGGAACCTTTCTGAACAGGTACAGAACACTAATAAATAATTCCTATGTTTGAGACAGTTTCTCACTGTTCATCTACAGGCAATCTATTAGTGTTTGTTCCTTTAGTTACTGTAATTACTTCATATTGACTGCATCACCTCCACTACACAGGGCATACCTAAGTAAGCAGATTTCTGCTGGAGCTCCGCCAGTCTGCGCAATCGTTCTTCATTCTTGCCTTTCAACTGATCAACGTCAAGGCTGAAGTTCGAGTGCAAAGAAAAGCTGTCAGGCTGCAGCACGGGTGTCTGGCTCGGCGGAACGTCCTCCTGCAGAAAATGCACAAATCCTTCAGTTAAATAGCATCCTTTTTAGAAGGAAAAAGACCTACACGTGCACACTGTCAGTATCCATATCATCTTGCCACTGAGGAACCACAGGAACTGCCTGATGTTACCTCTGGGGTCCACCTGCTTATTTACACCGATCTGTTATACATACAGCATATGCCGACGCTTTCTGCTTTATTCGTCTCCTCTCTCTTGCAGAAGGTGGAGGCTGTGGTGATAAATTAACTTCTCCTAAGGCAGGAAACATTTCCCCATTAGCACCTGGAAAAACAGAGGTGAAACCATTTGTAAAGAAATCAAACAGGTTCAAACCTCTCTGTGTTTTGAAATAAGCCAGTCTACTGTACTTGGTTTAATCAGGAACCAACATTTACACCAACAAGTACATCTACTGTACTTGATTTAACAGGAACTTGATTTAACAGGAACCAACAGAATGTATTCAACTAGGACATCTTGCACGAAGCCAGTGACATCCAGATGCAGACAAAAGAAGGCATCACAAGTGCAGCAACAGTTAAACTGGCAGCAAAGCCAAGGACTATCTTGAGATACATACTGAAATATCCCTTATGTAGATCAGGCGTTCCACACTTGCACTTCACTTGCTTACTTCACTACATCTTGTTTATACCTAAATCTCTAGAGAAAATGAGTATTCAAATGAGCATAGTGCCTCTGCTTGAAAGAGAACACTGGGCAAACTAGAGGCATAGAAAGATACAACCATGTAATAAATTACAAAAGCAAAATAAAGGATAATGTTACATGGAATACATGATCACGTTACCAATGTCTTAGTCACATCTTAGTTATATCTTAGCCTTTTCATGCAATAAAGTGTTAGAATCTTTTCATACAAAAATAAATGGATAATTTTTTCATCACACTTCTATCATGCATGGGTGGGCATGGTAATTATTTTCATAACATAAATTAACACTAAGGTGATGTCACATGTTTTGTCTATATAGCCCTTCCTTTCCTGATCCTGCAAACTACTTAAAATAGTTTCAAACAGATAGTTTTTTCACACTGAGACCAGTAGCTGCTGCCTGGGGGCTGTTTTTCTGGCTTTGCCACTAGCTTGGTGCACACAGCGGGCTCTATTTTCTACTTCAATCCCTCCAGGTACCTCCAAGGAGCAGAGCCTCCCAGAAAAATAAAGGACTCTGCTTAACAAAACCAACAGAGAATCCATTACCACCAATCACTCTTTGTGACAACGAATCATAAAATGGTTTGCGTTGGAAGGGACCTTAAAGATCACGCGGTTCCAGCCCCCTGGCTCTTAAGTCTAGTATGACACAGTAAGTTGAATGAAAAAAAGAAATGTGTAAATACATATATGTACACAAACACAAGTACATAGAGCACTGAACAATTCTGCAGCACATTTCTGAAATTATTCCATTTGCTAAGGGACATACTGAGACATTAAACATAAGGCACAGCTGTGGAAGGAAGGGGTTTTTCATTGCCTAGCAGTTTCAAAATAAATATGATATTCACAAGTGTAGAAGATCTTCAAATGATATTAAAAAAAAACCCAATTATTTTGATTGAAAATTGAAATACTTAGGTTTGAAAAATAAAGTTGATTGATCCTGACACCAAGGAAGTTCAGAGAAACAAAGGCAGATTTGTAAAAAATTCTTGTGTATTACCAGTTGTTTCCTCCCTAAAATAAAAATGTTATTGCCCTCTCCTCTTTTCCTTTCACCATGATCCATTAAAACTACCCATGGTCTCATCACAGATATTCAGGTGGAAAAAACCCAAAGCATAACTGAAGTGGTATTTGACAATCACAGAATCATCAGATAGTTTGGGTTGGAAGGGACCTTAAAGATCATCTAGTTCCAACCCCCCTGCCATGGGCAGGGACACCTCCCCCCAGACCAGCTGCCCAAGGCCCCATCCAGCCTGGCCCTGAACACCTCCAGGGATGGGGCAACCTGTGCCAGTGCCTCACCACCCACATCCTGAAGAAATTCCTCCTTAAATCCCCTCACTGGAATTCTAGTTCCTAGGTCAGTTGAACTTGATTATATTCAAAACAGTGCTAATACTCAGAATTCAAAAATGCATTTATTCATGTGCATTTGTCACAACAGAAACAAAAGAAGCCACAGAAGGATTTATGTGCACCTTTAGGGTTTCATCAGTGCATGATGCTACCTATTTCTTTAATCATCTACTACTCAGATATTACTATGTAAAATGCCCTTTCAAATCACTGCATTAAAACTAATGAATATCAGGGTTTCACGTGAGGCACAAAAAGGGAGGGAAAGAAATTGATAAAACTATTTACTCCCGACTGCCTCAAATGTCTGAATCCTAGCAGATAAAGACAAATTCATTTGTAATGCTGACATCGATTACAAAATTGAGTTAGATTTTAAACCCGCATTAAAAAAAACCCAAAACAAAACTCAGGGGGTGGTGGAAATGAAAATCATTGTTCAAATGTATTTCACAAAGTACTTCACACAAAACCCTCAGACAATGTGAACAGCACAATTCACAGAGAAGGCAGCCCACAGATAATGAAAGTTTTTATTTTTCCTTTCAGAGATGGAAACAATGAGATTCATATTCAGAATTTCAACAGCTATTTATAAGGCACAAAGGGTAACAAAGCTTTAGCAAGTGCCTACAGTTCAGTTCTGGGGAATGTGATTTTCAGCATAGTCATAAATGACTTGGGAAAGAAAGAAAAAGAAAATTAATGGTATCATAAGTTAATTCCATCACCTCACTAAGCTGCAAGAATCAGTTGGCATAGGAGAAGAAGGAAATAGGAGAGGGGATGATATATATCATGAACCTTGTGAAAGTGGTGAATAAAACCAAGGAGGACCCCATTCCACAGAAGGCAAATTCAGAGCAGATGAAAGGAAAAGGATCACAGAAGGCATGGTGTGGAAATCGATCTGCACAAAACCACTAATGGTAAACAATTAGAGGGATTTAAAAATGCTGATTCCAATTCATGAAAGATGAACTATTCAAGACCCATCTTATCAAGACCTCTTAAATGCAAATACACGGCTCAGGAAGCCTCTGAGCTACAAGTCACTGAAGGCTGGAAGAGTCCTCCACAGTGATTCTGCACGTCTGCCCTCACTTTTCTACTCTTCCCCCTGCACCTATTTTCTGACTATGATTAGACACAAGGTACTTGGCCACACTCTAGACTGATGGACTACCCTAAAGCATCCTTTTATTATTTGAGCTGTAAATAATAAATTGTATTGCCTAACCTGAAGAACAGTGGCTTGGCTGTGCTAGGTTAAGGGTAACTCCATGATCTTTATGGTCTTTTCCAAAGTAAATGATTCTATACTGCAGACTACAGAGAGTACCAAACGCATTGAACAAGCCTGAAAGCTCCATCCTGCGCCCTTCCCAGTACCAGGTTCTATTCTGTACTCCGGGATACGTTAACAGAATAAGCTTGAATACACTTCAAATGAAAAATTCTGCTTTCAATGAACGCCAGAGAGAGTGACCATTGGTACATAAAAACATACCAAGTTTCATTGAAAATAACTTGCAGGAATCTACTGCATGTCCTCTACACCAAACAATAAAGCCTTGTAAGATCACAAAATCATTTAGGTTGGAAAAGGCCTTCAAGATCATCAAGTCCAACCCTTAACCTAGCACCACTAAGTTCACCACTAAACTATATTCCTAGGCACTACATCTACATAATTTTAAATAACTCTAGGGATACTGACTCAATCACTTTCCCAGGCAGCCTGATCCAATGCTTAACAACTATTTTGGTGAAGAAATTTTTCATAATACCCAATCTAAACTTCTCCTTGCACTACCTGAGGCCATTTCATCTTGTCTTACCACTCTTACTTGGGAGAAGAGACCAGCACCCACCTCCATACAACCTCCTTTCAGGTAGTTGTAGAGAACAATAAAGTTTGCCCTCAGACTCCTTTTCTCCAGACTAAACAACCCCAGTTCCCTCAGCCATCTCCCATAAGACTTGTGCTCCAGACTCTTCACCAGCTTTGTTTCTCGTCTCTGCACATGCTCCAGCACTCAATGTTTTTCTTGTAACCAGGGACCAAAAACTAGCCACAGTGCCAAGTACAGGAGCATGATCGCTTCCCTGCCCCTGCTGGTAACACTATTTCTGATAGAAAGATGATTTCCCATGGATGACTAAATGGAATTTTGAGGTACTGTAATACCTACTAATGGAAAATGAACACTGAGAGGCCTGAGCAGTTGGATTTTTATAAAAGAGAGAGAAGATAGGTTCTAGCTTTATAATTTCTGGTGACCAGAGATAACCCACCATCTGAAACAGTACTTTTACACACATGCTTATAAAGGCTGAATGAGGAGACAGAAGGCAACGTGATAGTCTTCTGTATAACAAAACTTAACTAAAATTCACCTACTTCAGATGATTAAGTGACAATGTTTGTAAGCATGAACAGCAGAAAAGGAAGTAATTTAGAATATAGTCACATTTAAAATCGAGTGTGATTGTAAAATAGAAGAATAAAAATGAAAAGAATTGCTGGCTGCCCAACACGTTTATAGTTCACTATGTAATTGTAATTCATAATTTCACTCATAATTGTACGCTGTGATGGATACTAAATTATTTACTTTCATGCAGAACAATAGAAAAGCAACTTTAAAAACAGCAATAATCATTTCAGAGACACATCATTAGATTAAATGACATGTTTGTACACTTATAAACATGGTTAAGGAAAGGTATAAACTCACCAATAAAAGCACTATCCGATTCCAACAGTGAATTTTTCAAGAATTCATGAGATTCATTCCTGAACTACAAAAGTGAAACAGAAGACATGTAAGTTCAGATGCCTCAGTATCTTTCTGGGGCCAAATTATAATTACTGTAAATCAATTGCCAAACTTCTGCAAAGCAAATGGTAGCTCTGCAGCGTTCTGCGCTATTCCTTACTTTATGGCTATTTAAAAAATTATACATTTTTAAATAATTCATGTTCTCTTTAAGCACTAGAGTTTGGAGTTTTTTCTGCAGTAATTCCATTTGCTGAAATTGCCTACACATAAGTGCTGTAGCTTTGCGTGTAACACAGACATTTCCTTTAAGAAATTCACTCTGCTTCGGTTTCAGAACAGTTCACACTAGAGGTGTGCTTTGTACATGAAATACTGATCAAATTAAGAATCGTAGAATGGGTTGGGTTGGAAGGGACCTTAAAGATCGTCCTGCTCCAACCCCCCTGCCATGGCAGAGAGACATTCCACTAGATTAGGAATGATTCCTTAGGTTTCCCTTCTCCCACCACATACAATATTCGATATTAAAGCATTAAAATAATAAAAATCTTCACAGTAATAACAAGCACTAATAATTAGTGTATGTCAATACACAAGTTGCAACGATTTGTTACAGAAATTCTACTATGGAATAATTTATGTTCAAAACCACTCTGAAATCCAAGCAGCAGAAACTATTGGGGGAAACAGAACAAGAGAAAACAATTTTTTTACTGCAGTGCATTGCTCTGCAGAAGATTTTCAGTCAATAAATTACAACTATAAAATGCATTAAGGTGAACTTTTTTTAATGAAAAATGTTTCATTTCTATGTGCAGTTATTTTCCCTGAAGCTAATGGCTTCACTCTTGCACAGTCTTCTATTTTACAGGGTTTCACATTCCCATGAGACACAATTGAACTCTGTTATTCTGTAGTTTGGGTTAGTGCAGAATTCCAATTCGATGGCACTTATTTTGCTCTTTTCACCAAGTCAGAAAATAAACGTCCCACTTGAGACAATGAATCTAATTAGTGGTTGCCACATGTATCACTTAAGCCACGTGAATTCAGAGCAACTGCTTCTGGCTTCATTTTTTTTCACTAATTCCCACCCCTGGCAGCAACCTAACATCATATGAATGTAAAATAAGTACCAATGAATATAAAAAAGGAGAAAGTTAATGAATCAAACTACCTCTACATGTAGACAGGTTGTATGTCAAGTTTAAAGAGGCTATTACTCATTGCATTGACATGCAAGAGAAGTAAATAAAGCTTACTGTCTCTTTACTTAAGTGTAACTCCTTTCTCCACATCTATGAAAGACACAATATTTCTCAGACTTGAAAAAGGCAAAGCAATATCATTAAAAAAACATTTTATTCTTACCAGTCCCGTGGTTTGTGAATTATTGCCAGAAGCAGAATCACCTACATTAAAAAAGGCCATGTAGCAAGGGAAAACAATAATATTGACATAAAACCAGTTAGTACTAAAACACCTTAGTTTTTATCAGCACATTATTGTAAGAATGAAGACCACTAGGCATTAATTCTATAAAATTACAAACAATTAAGTGAATATTTCTTAAAACATTTGAATACAATGTTTATTCCAGTTTCCTTATGTCAATTTAAGTAGATTCAGGGAACTAAAACACAATTTGGTAGTATATTATTCGTAAGAGCACTGAGCATGTGCAAGCCCTTCTCAAGGCTGTATTCTTCAGTTTCTCCCAAAGAGCAAAGATTTTCATATTAAAACTATATTGTTCATTACTAATAAAAATGAACTGTTTCCCATCTTGCTCAAAACCCTATTTATTAACTAGTAAAAGGAAGCATAATTATTTTTGTGGGTATTGCAAAGCATTTTTTAAAATAAGATATAATCACACTTCATTAAACACTAAAACTGCACTAAATCGTACTGAATTCTGAGAAGTTCTCCATATTGCAACAGTCAAAACTACTTTTGTGCTATTTTACAACAATATTGTAAACACTTGTTACAGAAAGGTTATGTCCATGTATTGATCAAAACATCAATTTGTGGGAAGGCAGCAGGGTTTAAGCCATCAATCAAGGCACAAAAGGTTGCTGCATGAATCTCTCATTTACTCTCATTTATTTTGTTTATTGATGCCCTAAGGTCTTTATTATTTTAACTACTGCATCTGAAACAATACCTAGTCTTACAGTTAGCAAGAAATATATATTTCATTGTATGTTCTATACACTGCTGAATCCTAATGCATCTGGAATGCGGTACTGAGAAAATACACCAGGGTAAGTAACTTCAGGTGAAAAAGCATTTAAACAGAAACTTACTTTTCAAAATGCACCCAAAACCTCAAAGCCAATGGCCTTCTTACTGTAATAAAGATCATCCCCCCCTTTGCTAGCATAAGTATTTTGGTTTTCTTGCCACCATCTTCACATATTAAATTTTACATATGTCACATTTTCCTTATATTAAAAATATTTGTGAATTAAAACAAAAATAATAGTGGAAATTAATGCTATTCAACATCCTGGTAGTTGCAAAACTGCAACACTTCAAACTCCATTGGAATTCCACAGCTAGGACACAAAAAAATGCAGTAACGGAGAGAGATGTAATTTATAAAATTTTGCATAAACTTGCTATGAAGCAAGTAGAAAAGCAAAAAAATACCATAGCATATTTCAAAAATAAAGGAAGCCAAAAATGAATTATTTCTTCCATCAGTAGAGATCACCCGAACCATGTATTTCCTGATCCCACTTTGGTTTTTACCATTATTTTTAGTGGTCTATCAAGACAAGGGCAAAGGTAGTCAGAAGTCTCATTGATATTTAGTGAAGCTAAACGTTACAACAGTGTTATAGTTAAAACTCAGGGAATACTCAAAAAATATCTATTCTATATTCCAAACATCTGCTTGCCATGAATAGGAAGGTCTGAGTAGCTAAACTGTTGTATTTCTAGCAACAGAACTTAAGGCTAATGATGTCCCCCCCAAGGTGGGGCATCTCAACAACCAAATTAACTAGCAGGAAGGATGCTGCATCAGAACAAACTGTGCTAGATGAAAACAGTTCTCTTGACTTCTGTCAGGGTGAAATAACCAAAGCAACACACTGCCAAAAGCCCCAAGGGCAAACGTGTACCCTACACGCTGAGCACACCATGTTCGCATCTTTCAAAGAGAGTCTGAGACGTTGAACTAGACAAGAGATCATTTCACAGAGGAAAGTACTTGTCTAAGGATTCAAAAAGCCTACACTGGAGAGCACAGGGAACCATCCTGAAAGTTAACCTAACAATGACTTGAGGCACACTGGAAATGTAAAAATAAACAAAACTGAAGTTACTCTCTCTATTTGGGTTAAGTCTTCAAATAAAATATTTAATATTATTTTAAATGTTTATTTCACAAGAAATAAAATAGGACAGGTTTTCTTTCTTGTATCTCTGTCTAGTAAACTTACCCAGTGTGCAGCTGACCTTCTGTCTAGTACCAAAAAAACACAGCACACAGGCTGCCACTTCTCCTGGACTGACGACCAGCCCATTCCTGAAACCCTAACTACACTCAAGAGGAGCAACATCATCAGATGTGTTCCTGTGCCTTTCCCTCCTATCTCCAAAAACAGTAATTTCCAGAAGTCTGGAAAAGACTGCCTTGCAGGGATACAGAAAGCATTTAAAATATTTGGGACATTCAAAAATATCATTACTTTCTCAGGTTATAGTTCCACTAATAGTCCACATAGTTCTCTTTTGCATAGAGAAAAGAAAAGAAAGAAAACGCATATCAAAGAGAAAACAGTATATAAAGCAGGTAAGGTAAAGAACACTTACATATAACGTGGGAAGACAGGTAAAGCCTTTGCCACTACAGCCTATATTACGACCCACAGTACAAAAATATTGTTGCTTTAATTCATCTTTCATTTTGCCTTAAATCAGACAATAAAACCACTCATCTATTTTCAGTGAGGGGAAGATGATGAACTTGTCTCTGAGGAAAATATACTGGAAACAGAGAGATACATGGCAACTCATTAATTCTCTTGCTCAGTACACAGTGACAGACTATAAACTTAAATGGTGTTGTAAAGCAGTTGGAGAAAGAAAGACAGAGGAAGGGTTCTTTGGGGATCCTCAAATCATCAGTGGAAAATCGTTTTAAAAATCAGCTGCTTGTTTACTAACTAATCTAAATTGTCTGAGGAAATGTATCTTTAGGTTGTTAACCATGTACGCCTGCATTATCCATTTAGCATTAGCATATGATTAAAATGACTGCTTGTCCTTAAAACTGAAGGGAAAAAATGCAAATTTGCTTTGTAGCTGGTGGAAGTTCCTCTCCAGACAACATTAATTTAAAAATTCTCAGACTGGCCTGTTGAAAATTATTCTAATGGCAGAAAACCAAAACCAAATCCCACAGAGGTCAGTTGAATCTAGTGAGTTATTTTTTATCAGTTGAGTCAATCTCACAAAGGTGAAGACTGAAGACAATGCCATACATTCCATTTAGACATTAAATGATATGGTATTACAACAGCTTGTCATAAACACTGAAATTGGTATAGATAAGCTTATGTGCAACTGTAATGTTTTGTTATCCATAAACGATATTGCCCACGTTTCTTGAAGACCAGTACATCTGTCCAAGATGGAACAGGAAACTTCTTTAACACTCACCAGGGTACAAAACAAAATAACCTCAAAGTAGTTGTCACTCTTCACATCTTGGTATTGATTTTGTTAATCTTACCATATGTTTCTATTAACAGATAGCACAAACAAGCCTCAAAGAATGACCTCTGGCAACAAGAGGCAAAAGGGGGTTTTTTAGCAGTATGGAAAGGTGTAACTATTCTCCTTTCAGGTGTGTTTGAGGTTGTTTTTTTTTAAGTTTTATCTCAAACTTTTACCTCATCCCTGAGGCTAAAAAATCATAGAATAGTTAGGGTTGGAAGGGACCTTAAAGATCATTTAGTTCCAAATCCACTGCCATGGACAGGGACATGTCCCACTAGGTCAGGCTTAAGGAGAAGGATCAGCCACACGGAGAAATCTGAAATTCTACTGGGTGTCTGTGGCAAGGAGGGAGTTGTAGGAGTGGCCTCTGTGAGAAGATGTCAGGTGCTGCCCTGTGCCAGGCAAAGACAATACCACAGCAGAGCCACCGCAGGGCACTGCTGAGCCCATCAGCCTCTGTGAAAATATTAAGAAAAGGACAAAACAAAGCATGGCAGTGACACATGAGGACTAAACTGTGGGAAACAGCTCTGCAGACACCAAAGTCAGAGAGGAAGGATATGGAGGAGGTGATCCAGGTGCTGGAACAAAGATTCCCCTGCTGCCACTGGAGGAGACCATGGTGGAACAGATGGAAAGGCACAAGGAGACAGGACCAGCAGAGAGGACCTGCTATGTACTGCCCAGAATTCCTGCCCCCTCATCCACAGCTTCATGCCACTCACTGCATCATTGAAGGGACAAAGCATAACATAGGATGGGATCAAGAACGGGGAGCAGAGTGTTGGGAGTAAAGGACTGAAGTCGGGGATGGGGAAGGGCACAGGAAAGGTGTGGTTTTGATGTTTGTCTTTTTGTTTCCCATGACCAAGTAATTTAATCAGTAATTAAGTATTTATTTACAATGATAACAAATCAGGTTTTCCCCAAGTTGAATCTGTTCTGTTTGCAACAGCAATTTGTAAGCAATCTTCCTGTCTGTTCCTTGGCCAACAAGCTTTCTCTTTCCTGCTTCCCTAACTGGCCAAGGGGCACGGGAGAGGGGACATGAGCAGGCAAACAGCTGGGTAGGAGTCCAGCTGGTAGCCAAAGCTAACCTACCACCACAGAAATAAAGTTACTTTCTCTTTAAAGATACAGTCAAGCCATCCTGAATTACAGAAACACACACTTATAGGAGAAATTTGTATCATGCAATCAAAACTGAGGTCATTTATATAGTTGCAACTGTAACCTAATTTGAATTGACTCATGATATTTTTAAATAACATCTAAACCAACTTGAGTTACTGCTCTTTTACAATTGTTCTTATAAAAGATACCTGAATGGATATTACACATGGAGTTAAGTGCAGCATACAAAAAAGGGGGACTACATTTACTTTTCACTGCTCCTACGATACGTGGCCGAAATATTTCACTGTGTTATGATGTTAATACTTTACTATATTGTGATGAATTCTATCAAGTAAATGAAGCAATATTCTATTCTAGAATCTCAAATTTGTTTTCTAAAGCAAAGACTGTTTATGGATACAGATGCCTGAAACTTGAAATTGTCAACCCAAGGCTATAGAAATAAAAGAAATTTAATCCATTACAAAGAGACCAAGGTGCAGACACGCTGGCTGTAGCTTAAGCAATTCACAGTTTCACAGCTATCTGCTTCTTCGGAGAGACCTGAAGAAATGCCACAAGGAATCTACTTGCTAACACTTCTATCACAAATCAGCTGAAGAGTACTACAGCTCTGTAGTTTTATTTTAAAAAACAGTAACCAAGCTACTTCTCTTGCACTTGTTCAGTTACTTTCAGGGAACCAGAGAGAAACAGTCATGGTAATTTGAAAAAAAAACAGCATTCCATCTTTCAATGCCTTACATTATGACAGAATTTCAGCATTCTCCAGTTTTATTCTTTCATGTTGCCATGCTGATATTGAACTTGAAAGAAGTAAAGCTAGAGCTGGTGTTTTTTAATTCTTATCAAATACAAAACTAACTAAATAAAAATAATTAAAGTTATCCTGGACCGCTCATTCCTTACCTCTCCTCATTCTCATCCTGTCAAGTTTCTTCTGCTGCTCCCTCAACAGTGCCTGCTGTTGAATCTCTAGAGTCTGGTCATCTTTTGGAGGATCAGGATACATGTGCCTCAAGCCCATACGTGTTTCTGAATCTAGAGCATAGATATGAAATTTAAATTTTTCCCTAAACCAACATTTCTGAAAAACATTTTTAAAGAATTAGCTACAGATACAAAGTCATCATTCAGAATAATGATGAGCCACTTAGCAATTATTTTACAATATTAAAATATATTTTCTGGTAAATAAGAAACAGAAAGTTACACAGAATCACCATCAACACCAAGAAGATCTACCTGCCTTTGTATTTAAGTTCATTAAATTCCCAGATATTCTGTATATTGACAGGATCTTGTGCCTCCTTTGATGAAGCTCGCCTTACTGGAGCCTGCAGACGAAGCCTGGCCATCTCAAATACATCCTTGGGATTCTTTTCTCTCCTCACACTTGAAAATTGTAAAAAAAGCAGAATATAATTTAACATTGTAATATGGGTGGGTTGCATGGAAATACAATATTGACAAAGCTTTTGTCCTTAAATAAAGCTATCAAACCAGGAAAATAAGTCCAAAAGAAATGACACTGCAAGTTGTGTTATAAAAAGGGATAATATACTTAAAATCAAAAAAACCCTCATACTTTGTGGAGTGGAACCAAGACCAATGATCTGATGAGTATTTTACAACTAATTGGTGGGAGTAACCAATACATTTTGGAAGTAAACTTATTTTCTTTAAATGAAAAGGGTATGATTTTCAATAAGAAAAAGTATTTCCATGGCAGTATGCTATTCGTATTCAGCAGTAGAACTGCAGTTTATGAGGAACAAATTATGCCCTAGGAAAAAAGTTAATGCAATAAAGTTCTGCTTTAGACATCTGGTTTAGACCACTCTCCAGGACAGAGTATTGCAGCTCCCAATCTTACCAGCACAGCCACCCTTACACCACACCTCAGTAAGATATTTGGAAAAAAATGATACACATTAGAAAAAAAAAATACTATCTTATATACAGGTTCTCTCATTGTATGTTCATTTCACTAATATATTAGCCAGCTCATACTAGCTGCTAATACACAGTAGCTTGGAGCTTTTGTGCAAAATTCAACTATTAAAATTGAAGATAAAATTCTGACCGTGTAACTGGTACATCGTCATCACCGGCCATGTTTAGCAACTGTTTCTGCAGTCGCCTCTCTTCGCTACGAAGCTGCTTCCTCATCTCTGATAATTCATTAATCACATTCTTTCTTTCCTCTGGAATTTAACACAAATAATTTAAAAATAAAGAGTGTCAGAGACACTTTTCTGCCTACCTCATAAATGTAAGGTAAAAAAAAAAGATATCATGAACTGTTAATTAAAACAAGGAATATAGAAACACAAGAATCACAGCATTTCATACACTAGAAATTGGGTCAGAGCTTGTATTTTGAGACAGCACAAGGACCAGATCCCCTGAACAGCAGAAAGCATCCAGACTTCAATGGAAATATTTTGTTATATATAAAAAAGGAAAAGCTATGAAATAAGAGCAAGTCAATGCTGCCAGAAAATAGTATTATTTTGAAATTAGCAAACCTACAGTCAGAGCCTGGGGACAGGAATGAGGGAGTATCAGCAAGCACACAACCTCATTTCTGTTTCCTGACTCGGCAGTGGGATACATGTATGCCCAGAACAGATTCTTAAGCGTTCAAGAGTTCTAACTTAACACGTATTTTTAGTATGTGCTTATGTTGACATTTTAGGCCTACTTTACATCTAAGCTGGTTTTTGTGGTCAGGACAGCATTCCTTCACAAGATAAAAAAAGTTTCTTAAATTCCTTATTTGCCAACTAACAAGCTTAATAACTTGATGTTTTACTGGCTTTCAGATAGAGTCAAGAGCCCAGCAAGCAAGCAAGTTTTACTAGCTTAAATCTTCACAATAAGTTTTAATTCCTATGTCTTGATTTCTCTCATGACAGATTGTCTGAGCCAATCGACTTCCAAGAGTTGTATTAAGAACCATTCTGCCTTCCATTTAGCAGAAGAGCCATAACTCTGCAGAACAGACACACATACTGATAGTTGGGAGTCAACAATTGTAAGTCATCATTTACTGTTACATTCCAGGCATTGTTTCTTTTGTACTTGTTAAAAACAAATCAGAAGAAAAAATACTGCTTCCCATGTACATATTGCCAAGATAAATAACATGTGAAGGGCAAGGAAGATCCTCTCACCACGTCCAACTTTAAAACAACCAGTGAGAGCCAAGAGGAATAAACAAAGGATTAGGCAGATTAACAAAAGGAAAGTGGAATTCAAGAGTTAGGACTGCAATACTCTACACATTGTTGGTCTAATCTAACCCAATCCAAACTCTCCCATTTTGCAACATTCTGCTCACAGGGGTCACCACTGGCCTGACTGAAAGGTCCAGATCTTACCATGCAGGCTATTCCAGTATCAAAGTTCTTGCAAAAAAATACTTCCAGATGAAGATACATACTAAATGCATTTCTGTTTTCTATTAAGCCTCAGATATACGATATCAAGAGACTGATAATACTAAGACAGGCAGAACACCAACACAGAAAGGCAAATTTTATAAGAACTCCTTTGAAGGCAAGGAAGAGAACTGCAACAGAGAACAATTTCATTGTAATATAATGAGCTTGCAATAATGACAATACCTACCAAGTGCACGCAATTGATTTCTTCTAGCAGGGACAGGTGGAGAAGGAGGTCTTGGTTGTGGAGCATCCTAGTGATCATATTGAACACGAAACGTTAATATATCAAAAGAAGAAAATACAGCAGACGTAAGTACATTTTATTTCATCATTTTATGTCAAATTTACATCAACTTCCACTACTACTGGAAGACAGAATAACCACCTTGCAGGCTGTTAAAGCCCAAGGTTTTTTTTAAATCTGATCTTTAAATGCTTAATCCAAATCACTATGATAATACCAATAACTATTCAGAGACCTGGACAGACCTATACCAAGTACTGCGAAGACACAGAAACAAACTGACTTTCCTCCAGAGCATTTTAACATTTAGAGAAAGTAAAAGTTTTAAATAAGTTCCGAAGACTTTTAACATTTCCTGAAACTGCATTATAAAGTATTTTGCCAAATTATCATTTTCATGGCAAATCAACTTTTTAAATTTTTAGCCCAGTCCATATAAACAGCTGGTAAAAAACCCATTTCCAATAAAATGTCAGAAGTGTAGCCTAAAATTCAAATATCATACACAATTATTTCATCTGCTTTTTTCAGGAAAACGTCATTTAAAAAAACAAATTGTCCTAGGACAAGAGGGAATGGCCTCAAGCTCCGCCAGGGGAGATTTAGGCTGGAGATTAAGAGGAGGTTTTTCACAGAAAGGGTCATTGGGCATTGGAATAGGCTGCCCAGGGAGGTGGTTGAGTCACCTTCCCTGGAGGTGTTTAAGGCACAGGTGGATGAGGTCTTGAGGGACTTGGTTTAGTGATAGATAGGAATGGTTGGACTAGAAGATCCGATGAGTCCCTTCCAACCTGGTTGTTCTATGATTCTATGAAATCAAGTGAAAGAAATGAGTGGTCTCAGAACCACTAATGTAATTCATTTGTCAGGCAAAGAGGAAAGTGAAGTGTATTAGGATTTATAATTTTTATGTACCTTCAAAAATATAATGGTAAATCAACCATGTCTGTAGCTTCATTAAGCTTCATGCCTGTGCTAAGTTCTTCTCTGAGTTAACACAGAGTTTCTGGATGATATGCAAACCTTGAGATCATCAGACCCTTGGTAAGGGTCTGGACAGAGCTTCTACACTCAAAAATGAGCTGCTCAGCCCTACAGAAAATGCACATGCAGGAAAAAAGATAAAATAACACATCTCCCAAAAATGTTTTTAATGCTTTGAATGAAGTTCCACATCAACTTTCAGAGCTACAAGACTGGCTAATAATTGAAAGGCTGTCTCCAGTTATTTGTGATATGCTAGTAACAACTGGAAACACTAAAAACCTCATAGGATTTAATATACTATACTGTCTTAAATACATCAGTAAAAGTTGACTATAAAAATCATACTTGCGTGTAGTAAGATATACGGCTCTCAGCAGAGGGAATCTTTTCTTCTTTTCTTATTGATTTGTTCTGAAGAGCAGGAATGATGGGAGAAGGCTGCCTTGAAAACTGCAAGGAGGAAAGCAAGACTGAAACCATTATACATTCCTACAGATTCTGAATAAAATAGTATTTTGGACAGGAAGAGTTTTGCTAATATTTTTCATTTGACTGAAAAATGCTTTTGCTTATGCTAAACAAACTGATTTTCTATTTAATTGACTTTCAACTCTTAAATGCATTAAAAAATTGCAAGAATTATGATATTTTTTCCCTGTGATGTAGTTATTGAAATTTCTGGTTAAGTTACATCTTTTTTCTCCTCTAGACATGCCCATCTTTATCCGCCCATTTTAGAGAAATGACACAGAAATTTTAGAAGAGAAATAGTTATTCAATTGACTTATATTTTGTCCATCAGAATTCTATGTGATGGACTTCTTGCATGATCCAGGCCAAAGGAAAATAATGAAATTACAGAGAACATTAATGATCAGAGATGAACAGTCCTCCAGTCCTTTCAGTTATGTAACTCTGTTTTATTTGTATTTGGACCTCAGCAAAAGCAGGCCACGTTACTTCACTACAGATATAAAAATCAACTACAGAGTGCAGCTTACTCTTATTTATCTCGGTTTTACTATTTCTTTAATGCCAATTTGATCGGCAAGATAGGTTTCCACTGCAGGATGTGTTGTTTTTCAATCAGCTGTTCTCTACGTGCACTGAACTTACCACAGCTTTATAACCTAAGAGGGGAATAATGCTGAAGGCAGAGGTGTAAGAAATCATGCAATTTCCTTAAAATTCAGTTATTTTTTAGAAGTTAGGAGGAAGTATTTGTATCTAAGAAAGTCACTGAAGCATACCATCTTCCTTTCCTCTTCCATCTTTTCCTTCTCAAAATACTGTCTAAGTTGTTCATCTTGCTTTTCTTCTTTTTCTTTTCTTCTTTTTTCTGCCTCTTTTTTCCTTTCTTCATCTAATCGAATTATTTCTTTATCTTTCAATCTTCGCTGTTATATCATAAACATTATTAGTACATACAAATGACTCAACTTTATTAAAGTTTTGCTTTGGTTTTCTTTAAGAAGCTAAAACTGCACATGGAAGTGATCAGTGTGACATGAAAAGCTACTTCATTAGGCTGACTTCAAGTATTCAAATCAAAAACTATACCATGCAAAAACTGAACACCTGCAGCCCTGGCTCTGCTAACATCATTTAACAAAATACCTAATAACTTCAATAAACACTAGGTTTCTGATCCCAGAGCTGCTGCCAGTTCAGGCTCAAGTGTAGGAGTGATTTGCAAAAATTCAGATTCAAACAAAACTTACTGCAAAAGTGCACTACACTATGACAAACCCACAGAGAAAATTTTCATCCAGTCTCAATTTTAGTTTTGTATCTGTGAAAACAATGATACTAGCTAGTTTCCCACTCTCTGCTAGCCCAGCTCTATTACCCAGAAGGCAAGACTCATCCAACTAACTTGCTCACAGTAGGAAAGAGAATCAAGGATATAAGCTTAGAGTTCTGTCTTAGAAATCTTGAAGCCCTTCATCCTGAACTGATCTTTCATAATCCTGCAGGGTAGTGAAAGATTCTCCCATCTCTGAATGGCCTTGTGTCCTTCTCCTATAATTATTTATGAAATTCTGAATTATGCAAATTCATTCCATTTTCCAAGCATGATAAATAACGTTCTGGGGTTAGAATTAAATCACAAGTTTACCACCACAAAAATTATTCATTAGATTTGCTTGGCATTCTTCCAAAACAAGCAGTATTCTTATCTCAAAGATACATCCTGGCCAATTCAAAAAATGGCTTTACAGATTCTGAACAAATGTATAGCTACACTCAGAATACAAATAAACGCAGGAGAGTTAGATTTAAGAAGCTAACAAAAAAAGAACTAGTTTGTTTTTTCATGTACCAATTTGACCAAGCTTTTCATTGGCCTCATTAACTCCTTAATGTAAAAAGTAGAGCACCACTGTCAATTATAAAACCACAGAATTTTTCTTCACGTAATTATCAGTACTTCTTCAAGTGGGTTGCATACCATAAAAACAGAGAAGTATGTGCTAGTTAATACAGAGAATTTCTATCTCTCCTGTGGCTAATGTAGACCCATTTAAAAACAAGGGCCAATACACAGGACAGTTCTCAGTTTACCTTCTTAATCTAGACAACAAATATTACAAAGGGTTAGTTGAGGACGTAAAAAAAGTCAAGGTACCAAAATACTATACCTCCTCCTCTTTCCTTTTTTTCTCTTCTTGTTCATCTTCATATGCTTTTTGAATCCTCAGCCTCTGTTCAGCTATTCGTTTTTCTTCTTTTTCTTCTTCCAGTCTAAGTTTTTCTCGTTCTGCTTCTTCCCTGCGTCTCTTTTCTTCAATCTAGAAAATAAAGCAAAACCAGTATTCAAGTGTCAACAGCCAGCAACAATCTGATGAATAACATTTACGATTGTGACCTTCTATGGACTTTCACAGTACCTACTTGCATAATCAAAGACTCTAAGGAGCAAATGAAGAAATTCCAGGACCAGTCTTACATTTCAGCCTCAAAACTTCTTTTAATGAGCTGACATTTTACCATTTCTGTTTGGTCACTCTTTATTGAAACACTCTTCAGTAAGAACACTAATTATAAACGCTACCAATAAAACCTGAATATTTCCTAAAGCCTACTCTACTCTAGATGTGCTGGAACAATTCTTGTCTTCACTGATTAAATTATGTACGATGGAAAACCAAAACAAAATACAAGACATAGCAATTATCTTTTTCTTCTCCACAATTATAATATTTTTAGATATAGCCCTGACTTACTGAAGCCAAAGATTCACCTATTCTTTATTCTTTTTGATAGAAACCTCCCCCACGTGTATTCTTTCCAATATACATGGAAATAATCCTTGATCTTTTCTAAGAGATACACATCAAACTACTGCATGACATTAAAGCCTTTTGAAATTACCTAGGATTTCCTTGATAATGATATTTAATTAAACTGATATTTAATTATTGTGACATACATGCATATATGCAAAGAAATACATACATAAAGCAGTAGAACAATCACATTTTATATAACCATGAATAAGTAACATTATTATTGTCCTACTGATCAATGTTTTGTTCTGATGAATACATATTTGTAACACGTATCCTTTCAATGGTGAACATCTGTCTCTCTTTTCATATTTATGTATGGAAACTTGTACTGTGTGCACCATTTTAGAGCTCAATATTGGGTTCAGAGAGCTGTGCTTATGAAAAAAAATAAAAGACAATCTAGATTAATGAAGCCAAGTACTAATAGCCTTATTTTTATAGGCATTGCTTATGTAAGGCAAAATTCTGAGATGCAACAGCATATAACTCTTAGTGTACCTCTTGCGTACAGTATCTGGCTACAACTGGATAAGGTCTTTGCTGAGCAGTATCTGATGATTTACTCTTGACTGTAACATCTTTTTTTTTTTTTTTTAATTTATTTAACAAGATGACAATTGTTGCATCCATTCACCTGTAGACGAAGAAAGTTCTTGTATGACTCTTGTCGCTTAAGATGCCGTGGAGATGGTGGTTCACCAAACACATTCCCTCGAGCAAAAGGAGAAGTCTGTGCAAATGGAAAACCTAGGGGAGGAGACAGTGTGGGGAAAAAAAAAACCTTACAGATAGAAGACAAAGCAAATTTAAAAGAGTGAGCCAGAGTGAGGAAGCAGGAATCCAAGGCACTTGTTTCAAAAGGTATTTTATGACAGTCATAATTCAAGGCTGAAAACAATAGCTGTGATTATAAGTTCTTAAGTTGTCTCTAGAATGCTGGTTTTGAGTTGAGCCAGTTTTAACTGCTCAACTAACAAAGTCCATGCTATCTGTGTTTTTAGAAAATAACACCTACAAAAAGCATGTATTCCATTGTCCAATCTACAGTTTAATACCTAAAAATGTTACCTGTAAGTTAATTAGAATAAGAGAGATTTTACATCGCATAACTTTACTCCTTGTAATTACTCTGATCTAGCAGACTAGTTCTGTTCCTTAGGTTTATTCCAACCTTGTGATTCTGAGATTCACTCTTTAAAAACAAAATATTCTGTCAGAACAAATGTTTAGGTAAAATAGCAATGGATACCGTAAAAAAATATCCAAAATCTGGCTAATAAATTTCTAAGCAGTCATAAAATTTCATATTGCCAGTATAGGATCTCTTCCACACTATGAGGTGTCAGGTCTCTTCCAGTTCAATTTCTTCTTCCCCTGTACTGGAAGCAACAACAGTGGGGAGGAGCTTACTGAGTTATTCTCAGCCCTGAATTACGAAAGCATCATAAACATACAGTCCCAAAAGTTCTAGAAAGGAGAATTACTACACAGAACAGGTTTTGGAGAACAAGATTCCTACAGGAAGCAGAGGAGAAGAGAAATAAATGAAGGAAAAGTAGAGTAAGCCATGTGTTAACCTGCCACAGCATGTTCTTCACTCCTGTCTGCTCCTAAGGACAGTGCCTTAAGAATGTGCAAGAGCCACAGTTCCTCTGAGCTGAGATGAACACAGCTGTAGCTGTTCTCATGCTTCCCTTTTACCTTTCCCCACAGGGCACCCAAATGAGATGAAAGCAGATCTATACACTTACCCCTGCAGGAATGCCTATGCTTCCTGCTACTGCCCAGCTTTACGAGCATGTGCCTGCATAACCAAGTAGTACACTTTGAGGTTAGTGTTATGCTTCATTGCATAGAATCGTTGATCAAATACTTCCAAAATTTAACTAACTTAAATGTATCTTTTGTTTCACTCAGGATACTTCCCATGCAGAAAGTCAGAATAAAGCTTCTATACCATTTAAAAGGCATGAACAAAAGCACATGAGTTACTGTGGAATGTATAGAGGAATGAACTTACTGTGTACCAGCTATTACCCAGAAACTTCCTCTTTAAGGGGATGGTGTTAGAAAACCAACCAACCAATCACCAAAACCTACACAAAGCCACATTACTGCCTAATGAAATGGAAGGTGCAAGATTATGAAGTTCCACTGCTGACCTGCACCACCTTCTGATCCAAAACAAGTGGTCTAGCCAGAAGGCTTTTTGCCATTCTGCATTATTGCGTTACTTGCTTTGCCTGTTTCACAGAAGTAGATCCATGCACCAAATACAAGGTAATTCTTTAAAAGGAAGTGCATCAGTTCAGGCAGGAGAAAGAAAAGCAGCAAGTAGGCTGACCTGAGGAGACCATCACCTATCCTGATCCTGACCTTTGCCCATCTCAGACTTGGGATAGGTCTGGAGTATTACAGCACACTCGTGTAGATATCTCACAAAACATAAAAAGAGAGCATTTGGTTTTAAATAGGAAAACAAAATAAAAAAAAACCTAGAACCTGGAGGCAGTGTATAGGTATATATAGAGACTTGATTCACCTGTAACTTTTTAGAACTTGTTAACCTTGTTACTGTCCCAATTTCATCTTCACTTTCAACACCACTGACCTGCAGACCCTCCTCCTCTTTTATTCCATCTTCTCTCCTACTATGCAGTTGTACTTCACTGCATCATTTAAAATTGAAAAAAAGAAGTATGTATGAAGATCTGATTAGATAAAATTGAACCTGGATAACTAATGTACCAATTCTAACTGTTTAGTGTTAAAATGGTTATTATTTACGGACAAGACAGATTCAGTGCACACAGTGACAGTAACCAAGAAGTTTGGGAAAGAAGCATGACACTGACTTCACAGGTAGAAAGCGCTAAGACTATAATAGGGCTACCAGAATGAAGTAAAGAAACTAGAGAAATCTGATCACTACAACCTATTAATAATTAGAGCTGTAATACAGTATTCTTATAAACCTGCTATTTTATTTGTAGACGCTTCAGTGTTCTCAGGTCTTGGGGAGGTCAAACTTAGGTCAACAGATACAACACCCCCTTTATCTTCATATAGTCTTGCCTCTGGATTACGAAATGCATCTTCGTTTTGCTTGTGCATCATATTCAAGTCCGCTAAAGGAAAGGGGAAATAACCGTTTATAATGTTTACTCTCACAAAAGGAATGTTGACCCTAGATTCTCAAAAATACAGGTAGTTTTGAGCAGACTCCACTTCTCCTGGGTATACCAACTATGGGAACAAAATATTTTCACAAATACGAGAATTTAGAAGCTCTGAGTAAGATACTATTCACTGGGAATGCATTGATTAAAAGATATATTTTGCTGCTTTACAGCAACGATTCCCTGCTCTTCCCCACCCAAAAACCCTATAAAATGGAAAGATAAAGACTTCAAAGACAAAAAGAAAAACTGACAAGTCTGCATTGACAAGTACGCAACTAGAAACCACCTCTTCTTCTGTTTCCTTAGAGCTGTAAAATACTTTTCAGTTTAGTATTGGGGTTTTAGTACTGAATATCTATTTGGTAACCATGAAGGGTGACAACAACAATGAAACACCAAAGTGTTTTTTCATCTTCATGTCTTCAGTGATAATGCAGGCGCAGTTTTCTGTATGTAAGCAAAACAGTGTCATCCAACATTTTCACCAACGTTTACATGGTCCTTCTCCATTACGATAAAAATCCCATTCAAAGATGCTAATCTCAGCTCATTTTCAAGCATTTACCATACTACACCCAGAATCCCTGTTTCAAAACAAAAAAGTCTACACAGGTTTGAGATTACTTTAACTAGTGTTTCTGGTAACTATGAACTATTGTAGTCATTTAAGCACACAGATTCCAAGAACTTTAAATTACAGCCCCCTCTGTAGAGCACCCTTTGCATACAACGGAGTCTCAAAAGCTATTTACAGACATAGTCAAGAGGATAAAAAGATAAGTCACACTGCATAAAAAAGAGCCATGGCATAAAGAGCGTGTTACGTTTCACAACATTTGCCTCATAGCTGATCCATCATGCCACTAAACTATGGTTGAAAAAATAACTATATATGAAATTCAGGAAAACAGGCTAAGAAACTCCTTCTTCTTGGTTCATCGTTGACAGAGATAAAGTCCTCAGGAGATACATAAAGAGCTCAAGTTAATGTAAGTGACCTATGCTTATCTGTGGTCCACTTTATTCACACCATTACAAACTCAAAAGAAAGAAGCCAGACACTTAAATGCAGAGCCTAAAGTTAGACAGAGTGAGCACTCTATCCACTCTGGGGATAAACATAAGCTTGGATACTCAACACAAGCCTCTGAACTTACTATTTGAGCACATGATTTTTAAAAAGCATTTAAGCTTTATCACCTACCATTGAACTACACTGTGAATACAGCATTATGTTGGTCAAGTGTCATAAAACAGAACTGTTATTCAGTAAGTGTTCAATGCTTTGAAAAGTCTCGTTTTGTTACTAGAAGATGTATTTTAAAAATCAAATCAGAATTCACCGTCATATTTCAATAACAAGAAAATCAACTTGCTTCACATCAGAAATGAACAGGTTTTAAAGCATAAGAATAATTCGCTTTAAAAGTTACCACTTCCATTCATTTTGGACTGCAACCACTACTGCTTCCACTAGTGCATTCAGCTTTCTGGAAGAGGAAACTGATAACCCTGGATGGGTATGAGAGATGCTTGTCTCAAAGACCCCAATCGATTTACTCTAGGTAATTCATTAGGTATTCTCTCTATTCCCAGATTAACTGGAAGTATTCAGATCCCTAGGGGTGAGAAAAGGAGAAGAAATTTTCAAGTCCATTTCTCATAGTTGAAATGAGAAAATCATTATCAAGGGGACTTCAAGAATTGTTCTGTAGACTGTGTGGAAAAGCATTCAACAAAAGAGGACTTGTGGTAGTTCAGAATTTAGTGTTAATAATTTTAATTTGAAATATACAACTTAATGGCGCCTACCAAGTACTATTTTTGGTTTAGATAAGATACTGCTGTAGAGTTTGGCAGGAACCAGAATCAGGAAACTGAGTTTCAATGTTACATCTATCTCCCATTTACTGGAAGGGTGGATGAACAACTTGCCCCAGTCATAGCTATCTACATAGTCTCATCTTGTATAAAACAGCATTTAGAGAAAAAATAATACCTTAAAAAACCATGGCTACTGTCTGACTGCTGTTTATGCAGCCATTTACTTGGGGAAATTTATTTTTTCCACTTAGCTTTGTATATTTATTCAAACACACTTCCATTTTCCATGTCATAAGTAGAGCTTTCCAAGCCTAGAAGTGACTTCAAAAACTAAAAAGAGTAAAAAAAAAATCCTGGAAAATATTTTAAAAGAGTTATCACAACAAATTTTAGCATTTTTGTATTGCAGTTGATTCCAAGAGCATGCTTTTCTCATTCTCCCTTGACTACTGCATTTTGAATTCATTAGGAGTTGACATACCCTCTGTTGCCCATTTTGCTCAACTTGCATGCTTTGAACAATTCTACTGAAATTAAAATAATTACTCACTTCCCTATTCATAGAGTGCACAGGTGACATTACATGGTTAGGAAAGATAAAACCCTGATAGAATTAAATATGGCCAGGGCAATGAGCAAAGCTTCTATAGGTACATCACTGATAAAAAGATGAGGTAAAATGTGAGCCCTCTCTGGAAGAAAACAGGAGACCTAGTTGCCCGGGATATGGAGAATGCTGAGGGTACTCAATGACTTTTGCTACACTCTTCATCAGCATCTGCTCCAGCCACACTGCCCAAGCCGCAAAGGGCAATGACAAGAATGAAGAACCACCCACTGCAGAAGATGATCAGGTTCAAGACCATTTAAGGAGCCTGAAGGTGCACAAGTCCATGGGACTTGATAAGATGCATCTGTGGGTCCTAAAGGAACTGGTGGAGGAAGCTGATAAGCCACTCTCCACCATAATTGAGAAGTCATGACAGTCCAGTTAAGTTCTCACTGACTGTAAAAAGCCAAACAATCTCCATTTTTAAAAACAGAAAGAAAGGAAGATGTGGAAAACTACAGGCCAGTCAGTCTCCACTCTAGCCTGGCAAGATCATGGAGCAAGCCCTCCCGGAAATTATGCTAAAGTATATGGAATATAAAGAGGTAGTGATGACAGCCAACATGGATTCACTAATGGCAAAGAGTGCCCAATAAATCTAGTGGCCTTCTATGATGGGGCTTCAGCACTGGTGGATAAGGGAAGAGTAACTGTCATCATCTCCCTGGATTTGTGCAAAGCTTTTGACGCTGTCCTGAACAACAACCTTGTCTCTAAAATGAAGAGACATGGACTTGATGGATGGACTAGTCAGTGGATAAGGAACTGGCTGCATGGTTGCACTCAGTTCTGAGTTGAGATCAATGGTTTGATGCCCAAGTGGAGGCCAGCAATGAGTGGAATTTCTCAGGGGTCAGTATGGGATCCACCAATGTTTAACGTCTTCATCAGTGACATGGGACAGTGAAATTGAATGCAGCCTCAGCAAGACTGCCAATGACATCAAGCTGTGTGATCAACACACTGGAGAGAACTGATGCCATCCAGACTGACCTTGACAGGCTTGAGAGCCGGAGACATACAAAATCCATGAAATTCAATGAGGCCAAGTGCAAAGTCCTGCACCTGGGTTGGCACAGCCCCAAGCACAAATACAGGTTGGGTAGAGAATGGATTGAGAGAAACTCTGAGGAGAAGGACTTGGGGTGGTGGCTGATGAGCTCTACATGACCCAGAAACATGTGCCTGCAGAGCCCAGAAAGCCAACTATATCCTGAGCTGCATCAAAGAAAGCGTGGCCAGCAGGCCGAGGGAGCTGATTCTCAACTCTGCTCTTATGAGAGCTCACCTGGAATACTGATTCAGCTCTAGGACCCCAAACATAAGGACACAGGCCTGTTGGAGCATATCCAGAGGAGGGTCATGAAGATGATCAGACAGTTTGAGCATCTTTGTTATGAGGACAGGCTGAGAGAGTTCAGCTTGTCCAATCTGGAGAAGAGAAGGCTCTAGGGAGACCTTACAGCAAGCCTTCTGATACCTGAAGGGAGCTACAGGAAAGATGGAGAGGAACTTTTAACAGGCAAAGGTACTGATAAAATAGGGGGTAAATAGCTTTAAACAGAAAGAAGGGAGATTCAGATTAGACTTAAAAAGAAATTTTTTTACCGTGAGGGTGGAACAGGTTGCTCAGAGAAATCGTGGAGGTCTCATTCCTGGAAGTGTTAAAGGACAGGCTGGATGGGGCTCTGAGCAACATGGTCTAGTGGAAGGTGTCCCTGCCCATGGCAGCAAGGGGGGAGCTAAGCAATCTTTAAGGTCCCTTCTAACCCAAACCATTCTGTGATGCATCCACTGGAAACAAGTACTTTTATTTGTCAATAAAGGGCTACCGGTGTAGGTATAACATACACTGCTCCTAGTTATTCAGATATCTGAACAGAGCTTTTACAAGAGCAAGAAAACATCAATCTGAAAAGACAAACTGTAATTTTGGCAAACATACTTATCAGATTTCCTTTTGCATCTCTGAGAGGAGCACCACCACCACCTTTTCCCCAGGGGTTGTAATTCCTCATTTCTGCTTCTAACTTGGCTTCATAGCGTTCTTTCTCCTCTCTCTCTTGCCTGCGTCGTTCCTCTCTCTCCCTTATCTGCAACAAAAAAACCAAAATCAGATGCATGAAAACATCGTAGTAAATATAATTTTAATTAAAAGTTAATGGAGGAAGCTGAGTGCTATCATTACCCATTCCCCCCACCAATATCAAGCAAAGAGCAAACATCCCATGGCCTGTACTGTAGACAGTGCATTGAATACTGCTGTCAAAATGTGCACATACAGTTGCGCGAAACCCCCAAAAAACATGCAAATATACACTTAAAGACTTCCAAGTTCCAGAAATGTTCACATCAGACACTTGCAGTAGATCAAAACTCCCATATCCCTGGATCTTATGATACAAAACTTTATACTGTCTGAAAACTGAACAGGAAATATTACAATACTACAGCACTTTCTTCTCTCAACCTTGTATATTTTGTTTAATGAAAAATTAGACTGGACATGACCTGAGATAGAGAGACTCTTAATAATAAATGCCTTGGTAGGATGCTACACATTTCTACAACTGTTCACGAAATATTTTTCTGCAGTAATACGTGATGATGCATGCAAACAATACAGAACTGCTCACACCTTCCTTTTCTTCAAAATCAGGTTAAATTTACATAACTAAGTCTCTTACTAATTTAATGTAGCATTCATAAAGAGAGTAGCTGTTTTACAAAGTCCAACTTCTTTTCCAAGCTTTTAAAACATTCATTGCTACTTATGTAGCTGATCTATATTAATGCATTTTTCTTAACTTTATTTCTTCTGTGCCTTAGATGAATGTTTCTCTTTATCAAGCAGTCAGACAGTTTCGCAAGAGATATAATGAATTAATACAAAGATCCAACTGGTCCCTTCAACTGTTTACAAAAACGGTCAGTCAGGTTTGCCTACAGGCAAAAAACCCAAAACATATTCTGTTTCCTTTCAACCATAATCAACTTAACTTTAAAAGGCCATACCACATTGTGTTTATCAGACTTGTATGCCAACTTGTGCAGTCTCTCATATGGCAAGATAAAACTTGCTACTTGAGACTACAGTGCGAAAATGCCCTCAGAGACGCATAAGTGCAATATTGGACACTGTTGCTAAATATTTATTTTATTGTTAATTTGACCTTGATTGGCAGCATCTCCTTTATCCCTATGCACAATCATAATTAGAAGTGGAATATTTTCTATAGCAGTTATTTACCTCCACCGATAAAACACATAAAGAACAACAAGATAAGAAAACTTTACACTGAACTGGGTTCTAGGAAAATCTCTTCTGAAATAACATGTCTTATCATGGTCAAATACATGCTATAAATACAAACTCACACAAGGTGCAGCAGCAAAGGGCCACCAAAATGAGTAGGAGACTCAAGAAATTTGTCTAGTCTATCAACAAGGAAGTTGAAAAGAGATAGGACACCACTTACAAATACACTGGAAGTAAACATTAGTGAAGCTTCTGGTTTAGTATCCAAATGATCATGAAGAAATTACTGAAATTAGAGTGTTCCTAATAATTATAGAAAAAACGCTCAAACACAATCTTTCAATGGGAATGTCAGTGAACTAAACTCACTGCTTTTAAGATACAAATTCTTATGTTTATGAAAATAATTAGGTAGAACTCCATGCCTGGAACTAATCTGTATGCTATCAGTTTTCACATACTCTGCCTCTGACAAAAAAACTGGAGAACTTACAGTCCACCTAAGGAGCTAAAATGAGCTAAAGTGGAGTCAGAGGAATGGGAGGAAAGGAGTGATGAAAAAAGGGAGAGTTAAGAAAGTTTTCTACTTGTAAAATAAATATATTTGAAAGAGTACAAAAGTAAAAAAAAGAAACCATCAGAAGCTGTATCGCTCAGTACCTGCTGTTGCAATTCTTGTTGATAAGACAATACTGCCTCTTTGGAAGGCTTTGTTTTTTCTTCAGAAAATACTCCTATGCTTCTTTGTCTGTCTCCTGTATTCCTCTGTCCAGTGTTACTTCTGTATTAGAAAATCACACGTATGAAATGAAGACATCATCAGGTCCAAGGTGGGTGAAATAAAATAAACCAAATCCCTTCCTGAAATATCTAAGAGCGTTGTTTTCCACAGCTTGACCGTTTATAGTCTCAAACTGTTTCATAGAAGTCCATATAAAATCAGGAGTTCACTGAATTATTGTTTAGATAGAAACTCCTAATGAGAAGATTGAAGAACATTGTTTTAACACACTTTATTTCAAAGGTATGTCCACTGCCAGCGAAACACACCCAACATGAGGAGTCTATCAATAGAGAAAAATACCAACAGAATATGAATACAGATAATACTTACACAGATTGCTCTACTGGGGCTTGGCCTAAAGAAGGATCCAGATTAGGTGTGGGCTGCATTCCCATCATACCTGTACCATCTAAACAGCGAAAAGAATTACTATTTTAAATACTTGAATATAAACTTTTACCTTAGAAGAATATAACTCACTGCTCAAACTCTATGGCTGCAGAATTACAAACCAGACTCTCGACTTCTATAACAAACTTAGCTAATCCTTAATGCCCACTAAAGCAAGAAACACAATGCCACGGTACAAATCTGTTTCTTAAATACAATTAAATCCCTTTAAAATTTACAAATTTCTTCATTAATAATCCTACAATGAAGTAACAAAAAGAAATAACTCACTTAATGTGACATTTGTCTTCCTTCATGCCTTCCAAATATATCCTTTCCTGCAAGGACAGTCCTCTGCCTCTTGCAGAAATACAGCATATTTGGCATCTGTACTCTTACTGAAATAGGACCTGCAGCACTCAGCCACAGCAGGGCTTGAAATTACCCCACAAACTATTGCTTATGTTCATGAAATTAAGAGATGCATCTCTCGAGCAATTTCACACTTTCAAATTTTAAGCAGTAGCAATGTTCCAGCTTTAAAATAACCTAACTCTCATACATGAATTTTAAGCATTAGTTTCATTAGCGCTATAAACAGCAAGCCTAGACATTGTATTGATACAAGGCTAAATAAACAATCAAAAAATAAAACACACAAAAAAAAATCCACAACAAACACTCCCCTTCTCCCCTCCAAGATAAAATCCTTCTGTGAGTTAAAACTGTGGCCTGAAAATAAGATCACAAAGAAAATGTAAAAATGGTGCCTGGAACAACACCACCATCACCACAAAAAAAAAAAAAATCCAAAACACCAAACTCCACCACACCTTTCTCAAACCATAAGCTAGCAAATCTCAAACCATAAGCTATCACATTTCAAGGTAAGGAGAAAATTAACTTGGAAAATCTTAAAAAAAAAAAAATCTAAAAAAACTTTTGCTGTTAAATCTCTAGTATTCCTGAAAATGCTCAGTGGGTAAATATCTCATACAAATTCACCAGTAAAACACTTATTACTATAAGGGGTTTTCTCCTTCTTCATTTTAACTTTTCTGTGAAGGTAGCAGAAAAACATTTTTTAAAGTATTTCTGGGTTTTGCCCATATAAAAAGCAAAAAACTAAAAAAAAAAAAAAAAATTAGACCAAACACCACACAATCCAGAACCCACAAACACGACGCCTCCCAGGTTGTTTCACTCCTGATATCATCATGAAGCAGTCAAAGGAGCATAATAGGAGTTCTTAGAAAGTTCAATTACTTCATACAGTTCCTTTACTAATATTTTAAATTATATCTGAAATTGTTAGAACATAATTTTCTTTATAGTTTTGATAAGAAAAACAATATCTGGGAGGAGTAATGGCTAAGTAGCTGAGACTAGAGCTTGTTCAAGTGATCAACAAGATTTCTGGAAGTCACAGCCTCTCTGTTTTAAGCTGGAGAAAACAACTTCATTCAAAACCAGTATTGAAAAAGCCTACTTGTCATTCAGTACACATCTAAGAAATAGGTATAAATTGCTGTTACTAGTTGTACATTATTTACCATTTAATGAGATTAAAAGCAGTCATCTGAATCACTCTAGTGACCAATCCACCTAAAAGCAACTTACAGCATGCAAGATTGGGATCCAAAGGATTTCTAGCCCCGTAAAAGTAATATGCATCATCATAAGGTGTTCTATAGTTGTCTACCAAAACTGGTGGTGGAGGTGGCGGCATTGGTGCAAGTCTTAAAGAAAAAATGAACACAATTTTTTGTTTTGTTGTACAACTAGAAAGAAATGTCATCAAAAGAAGAAATTTCTTAAAAGAGAGAGAATTCACTCTAAGAAAACTCCAGATTTAGCTCAGCCCAAGACCTCTCATTTGTGCCCTGTAGGAATAAGATACAATAAGCCTCAGTAAGGAATTAACCTTCCCTTAGGGAGTAGTACCTGAGCCCACACTATTCCAGAGATCTAAGACCATAAAACAACCACGCTTTCTTTAAATGGTTCAGTTAATGATACTTCCTGGTCACATCAGTAACAGTAAATAAAACTGGCCAAGAATTAGTCCCTGGTCAAAGGGCAAGTGGCACAGCACAGCTTCAGCCACATGCCTAAAGCTCCTTTTCATCCCTAAAACAGTTTAGCCTCAACCACAGCGTCTAGTGGAAGCTATCCTTGCCTACACAGCATTCCTGAGCCTAACCCCAGGAGATCCCTTAATTGATATGGACCAAACTCATGCTACACCAGCCTTCTAACAATACAGACACTGCTGGGCATGTCCCCAAGCACCCTTGCAATGCAGTTCAATATTGCAGACACAGATATCGTTTCCACAGCATGACCCTTATTGCATGCAAGCATCAAGTGAGAGCTGCATTCACAGATAACCCAGCCTCCCCATGTTTTTCAAAATAAACTGTGGCCAAATAGGCATTAAAGTTTATTTTCAGTGCAAGGTAGTTTTTCCTGTTCTTATTTTGTTAAATGTCAAAATATTATTTTTATCTCCACTACTTCATAGGAGAAGGATCAATAGCACCACTAAGCTGTGTTTTTCTAAGCAGAAATAACATGTTGAACACCAAGCTTATTTAACATGCAACATGAATGTGACGGTGAAGTACCTGGGCACTGTTATGTCACCAAGAGTGCTAGCCAGTGACCTGTGGAAATCTTCATTCACTGGAGAGGTTGAAGGGACAGGCACCGGAGTTTGGAAAGCCACTCGAGGCCTTTCTGGAGGTACTTTCTCTTCAGAAGTTCTCGCTGTCAAGCCAAACTGCTTCAACCTATCTGGCTGAAGGACAAAGTTAAAAAAAAAATAGAAAGAAGAAAGAAAAAAAGCAGTTACTTTGTCACTACTAGGAAATTCTCTGAACCTCTACTTAGGCTGTGTTAATACCTCACTGGGTCCCAACCAGCCATTCAAATTTCTAGTAATTGCATTTTTTTCTCCTAAGGCATTACTGTAAATCTAATACTACAAGGAAATCCAGTGTGTTTATCACTCATTTACAAAACGCAGCCTCTATGGTAGGCTTCAGGAAGTGCATGGTTCTGGTTATTATGCAGGGAGAAAAAAAAGCATTTACACAGTTGTCCACAGTTGGTTTTCTACAGTCACTAGTTTCCTACACTGACATGTTGTCATATTATGTATAGGAAAAGTTTCTAAAACACATCCCCAACCCTCCAAAAACTAAAATAGCTTATACTCAGTAAAAAGAAAAACAAACACACACTGAGACTTTTTCCAATAAACATTTCCTTGCAATATTATCTCATTGTTTTTAATTCCTTTGATTGCATTACCTTTTGCAACAATAATTACAGAATTTTGTGGTAGTTGTTTGGGTTTTTTATATACAAGTATCAAATGTTTATTGATATCTGATAGCCTCAGGAGAAAGTTAGGGACAACATGCAAGTAACACAAAGGCATGCAATCAGTTAGTTTCAGAACCATCCTATCACACCCAGTAAGCCCTTACACCAGCCACTATGCGTAAATGTTTTAATGTTTATTTAAATTAGTCAGTATAATAGAAGACCAGAAAAAAAAAATCATACATCATATAAGTAAAACAGATTTTTGTTGCTGAATTTTCTGGTCCTAACATTGTAGTGCTTCAATTAACATGCATTCAGAGAAAGTAATACCAACAACCAGCTAAATATTAATTATCTAACAGTAAACCATATACCCTACTATACAGAAGTACATCAGCAAAATATTAAATCTTTACCTCCTCATCACTTAGCTGCAAGACAGTATACACAAGGCAGTTAGTACTCACCAATCATCAACTACGCATTAAGATTAAAATTCTCAAAATCTACTAGAATTGAATATTTTTTATAACTTTTAACTCTGCATTTCTAGATGTGAATGCAAAATTAGATAATAGATACGAGCTACAGCAAATGAGAACCATAAAGCAGTCCACAGACTTTGGTTTAACTTTTCTTTTCAAATCCACTGTCTTGAAGAGAACACTTAAACCACCCTTTCTCGCAAACAAGTTTGATGTGACCAGTTCCCAAAGTGCCCCAGATTTCAGCTCTGTAGCTCATTTCAGATGTTACTACGGTGCTCGGTTCATCCTACAGATTGTTTCCTTTTAAACAAGTAGTACGTACAACGATCTGCATTTATAGATTCTTAATCAGGCACTGCTATTTAACCAACCTGTAATTAATCAACGAATTCACCTAATAAGAATCCCTCCCTGAGAGGCAATTTAAAGCTAGCAGCGACTGCTGCTTAATGAACGTAGCAGTTCTACTTAATTGAAGGTTTTAAGCTAAATTAATGGTTTTAAAACATTATACATGACCTGGACTAGCTCTGGATACAATTTTTTGCCTACAGCAGGCACTTTGCAATCTCTGACTGAGATGCATACAATATATAGAGTTCTTCAGCACAGTATGCTCCTGCTCAGTCAGCTTTGATCAGACAAAACTGTTTACACTGACCTTACAGCCTGCTGTGCCAAAAAAGTCAGCAACCTATGCCAGCAACCTATGCTTGGTTTTTCCTCTTTTCCTCCTGGCTACCAGCTGTACACTCCAGCCCTCTCCCTTTCACCATCTGAATACCCAGTTAGCCAACTGACCCCTCTAAGCTTTCACAAAAGCCATCAAACAAGCATCACAGGTACTGGAGAAAGGGAGAGCAGGAATATGCAGCCAGAACACTTGTTAGTGTTAGAATCATAGAATCACCAGATAGAAATTATTGGACTCCATGCCTTTCCCAATCTACCACTAAACTATGTCCCTGAGCAGCTCGTTTACCAGTCTTTTAAACACCTCCAGGGACTCAACCACATCCCTGGCACCCTGTGCCAGTGCCCAAAGACCCTTTCTTTGAAAAATTTCTTCCTGATATCGAGTCTGAATCTCCCTTGGTGCAGCTTGAGGCCATTCCCCCTTGTCCTGCCCTGTGTTACTTGGGAGAAGAGGCCAGCTCCCTCCTCTCTACAACCTCCCTTCAGGTAGTTATAGAGAGCAATAAGGTCTTCCCTCAGCCTCCTCTTCTCAAGCCTAAACAACCCCAGCTCCCTCAGCCACTCCTTGTAAGACTTGTTCTCCAGCCCCTTCACCAGCTTCATTGCTCTTCTCTGGACTTGCTCCAGAGCCTCAACATCCTCCTTGTGGTGAGGGGCCCAGAACTGAACACAGGATTCAAGGAGTGGTCTCACCAGTGCCAAATACAGAGGGAGAATAACCTCCCTGGACCTGCCGGCCATGCCATTTCTGATACATGCCAAGATGCCATTGTCCTTCTTGGTCACTTGGGCACACTGCTGGGAGTGTTGTCATTCCCCATTTGGGAGTGAGAATTTTCATCTGGCTTCATTTCTTAACTACAAGCATTCTCAGTGCCCTGAATCACATGCTGACTAACAGCATCTCACAGCTATTCATATACCTTCATTCTGTAGAAAATGAGAGTTGCTTTCACCTCTGCTGAACTCTCCAGAAATGGCACAAGTTTCTGAGTTGTAGTCTCCTCCAAAGAACAGCAATAATGAAAACTTAAACTGTTAACCAGCTGAATTAATAACTATTTATTTCTTGCTTGAGAAAGTTACACGTCCTGCACCTCCAAGAGCAGATCACTACTGCATCCAAGTTGGGTAATTGGCAAACCTACATGCAAACTGTACTAGTTCTGTGACAAGAAGTCTCTCACTAACATTACTAGTGATGGTAATCTACACCTTCATGTAAGCTAATCAAAATCCTTAGTACAATAATGACCTTAGTAAGGATGTGGAGACAGTAGTAACTCTGCATTCTTACAAGTAACACAATATCAAACATCTTCCTTTTTTCAAAATCCTATAAAAAAAACTGGTCATATCAAACAATACATTCAATAGTTCAAAAAAATAATTACAAATTTGAAAGGAAAAATTGTTAGAATGAGGCCAACTCAGCTGCAAAAGAACCACTTTTTTTTTAACAGAAAAAAAGTAATACTTTCTGCCTCATACTTTACATTCCCAGAAAAGGGTTACTAACCTGTACATGTACAGGCTACCACTAGACAGTAATTATTCTTTCTATGATGGAATGGAAAGTATGAAAGTATTTAACAAGTGGGGTTGTTTAGCCTTGAGAAGATGAGGCTGAGAGGAGACCTTATTGCTCTCTGCAACTGCCTGAAAGGAGGCTGTGGAGAGGAGGGAGCTGGTCTGTTCTCCCAGGTGACAGGGGACAGGACAAGGGGGAATGGCCTCAAGTTCCGCCAGGGGAGGTTCAGGCTAGACATTAGGAGGAAGTTTTTCACACAGAGGGTCATTGGGCATTGGAATAGGCTGCCCAGGGAGGTGGTTGATTCACCTTCCCTGGAGGTGTTTAAGGCACGGGTGGATGAGGTCTTGAGGGACTTGGTTTAGTGTTAGATAGGAATGGTTGGACTAGAAGATCCGATGGGTCCCTTCCAACCTGGTTGTTCTATGATTCTATGAATTTGCCATGGCTTTGACTCCTAAAAGACTGATGATTGCATGAGAATGAAGAACTTAAGGGTGGAAAATGCTGGGTTTTATTAAGAATGCTGTTATAGATTAGACACACCAAAAGGAAAGTGCTCGTGCTTCCAGCCCTGGTTGTCTTGAAATGTATTTTTCTAAGTGTAATATTAGACATGTTACTCAATATAAAAGCGAAAGTTTCAAGTGTAGGTTTGAGTTTCTGAAAAACTTTAAACATAGTTTCTTATACATTTGTTATATTTTTGAGAAATTTTATACTGCAATTGAAATATCTGTGAACATTTTCTGTTAAACAGCATGATACTTATGTGTATATTTGCTCTGAAGTCTCATAAGAAAGAAATACCAGATCTGCCAGTATAAGACAACATGTGACTGCCAAGATCCTCACAGCAGTGACACTTCTCAGGAACTCCACCAATGATCCTGATGATTTTTCTTCCATGGAGTCACAGAATAACAAAATAATGTGTGTTGGAAAAGAACCTCAAGATCATTGTGTTCAACTGTAAGCCTAACACTGCTAAATATTTTCTTAAGTGCTACATCTACACATCTTTCAATAACTCCAGTGATGGTGACTCAGATACTTTAGATATGTCGTGACCAGTATTCACCAGATAACTACACAGAGTTATGCCAGGGGAAGTTCACATTGGACATTAGGAAAAATTTCTTCACAGAAAGGGTCTTTGGGCACTGGCACAGGCTGCCCAGAGAGGTGGTAGATTCACTGTCCCTGGAGGTACTTAAAGGACAGGTAGATGAAGTACTTAGGGATATGATTTAGTAGTAGACAGGTATGGTTGGACTTGATGATCTTTTCCAACCTAGGGATTCTATGACTCTTTTTTCTCTACAACATTTCCACATGGTCACAGCACTACAAAATGTTTGATAACTTCTGTGAAAATATTTTCCTCTGAACCTGAAAGCATGGGTAATGAGTTATAGTCTTATCGTCCTTGGCTTCCATTTTATTCTCTGCTAATGCACAGAAAAAACCACAACATTTATCATCCTATAAAAGCCCAACAAAGTTTTGAGACTGAACAACCACAGTGTACATGTAATAAAAAGAAGTCTATATAGGTTAAAGAAAATCCAAGTTCCTTGCCTTCTTTTCTGGGTCTCGAGCTCCAGTAGCAGCAACTAAAAGCTCAAGTTCCTTCTCACTGTTTTTGGGGGTTTTTTAATTAAAAAAAAAAAAGAAGAAAAGGATCAAATCAGAAAGCAGTAACAACTATACTCATTCTTTCAAAGCACAAAACTTAAAACCCTGTAGTTAAAGTAACACTGTAAATATAGGATAAAAGAAGACATAATTTCTTCTGGATTCAAGGAAGAAGGATATTGTATATAATTTGTAAATAAACAGAACTCTCAAGAAGTACCTGGCCATCATCTACTCCATCTAATAAAAATCCAACTACTATAAAAGGACAAACCACCATGCTTTTTTACTACAACCATTCAGGATATTTCTTAAAAATTGATCTTCATACATATTACAGCAAGAAGTTTATAATAAAATATATTGAAAGTAATTATTCAAATGCACAGCAACAAGTACTACATTGTAATTTCATGACTCAGGCTTGCTAAACATGCATAATTTTTCACCACAGTGAAATCCTCAATAGTAACTTACTTTTAATTCCTTATCCCTTCACTTATTATCACTGTATGCTTTTACGTATCCATACCACCATTTAGCAGGCAGCTCCTAATAGGTAAGCCAGAAATTTATATCTTATTCTTCTGTACAAGCCAGACAGTCAAATGGTTTTGAAAGTAATTAGACATTCCTCTACTAGCAAAAAAGATAACTTCAGGTAGATCTTACTTACCATTAAGACCCTAAAAATAACTTCTTAAAAATTAAAGAAATTGGTTTTTCCTTTGTTCCACTGGAAGCTGGTGAATTTGTTTATTATAAGTTAAAGAGTTTATTATAATGCCAATGAGTTTAATTAGATGCAATATTACCTAGGTAGTTAGAATTCCTTAATCATGACAATTATTCTTACCAAATTGAATTAATGAAATTAAATTTCAGACCTTAACTTTTAAAATCATAGTAACTTTCCATTACCGTCTCTTATTTCGCTGTTGCTCGGCCATCTGTTCCATCAGTTCCTGCCTGTATTTCTCTTTTCTCCTTTGGAGAAGTTCTCGGTCCTGATCACCTAATGGAAATTATCACACATTTGCATAGACGCTTCCCAAAATACACAAAAGGTACCAGACAAAACCATCACATTTCAATTTACTCAAACCATGAAACAGCAGAGCACACAGTTTGGGTACATGCATAAGAACACTGGATCATTACTGACTAAAAACCAATATATCTAATTTTAATACACAGTTTGTTTGGAGCATGATAATCAAAGCTACTAATATCATTATTTTCCTAGTTTGCCTATTCTTGTATAGTCAGGAAGCTACAAATTCCAAAGCTACATGATACAACAGCAACTGAAAAAAGCTACTTAAATTGTGTACTTTCTTTTCCTAATGTTCAACTAAGGAAGATATACTATGGTCCAAAATTATGAAGCACTGCTCTGTATAAAAACAGAAGTTAAGACGGAAGAAGTCATGGTTCCCATGACTACTAAAAATCAGCAAAATATTGGCAGATAGGTAAAAAGAAATACGGAAAACATCTCACATAGATTTTCAGGAACCAAAAAAACTTTCAGCTTGTGGTTACCTACAATAAGCATGGGATATCTGGGCCTTAAACTGTTAATAGAATCTAAGAAGGAATTGTGGCTCTTCAAAATTTATTAGAAAGCCTTGCTACATTAAAGGGGAAAAAGTTTTTTTATTATTATTATTTTCTCTATGTAAATCATATTTATTTACCAGCTTTAGGGTCAAACAGTACAAAGAAAAAGCTATTTTTTTCTAGTTTTTAATTATTCCCAAAGAAAATTAAAGTAAGCAAAGAGGGGCTAACTCATTGTCATTAGCTAGATTTCTGTACATACCAAGAACAAGACCTGTTGCATACGGTGTTACAGCTGCAGACTTGGCTTGTTCATTAGCTGAAGAACTAATTTGTACCTGATTTCTGGCAAAGACAAAAAAGAAAATAGAAATATCAAACTCAAGAATTTATTTGCAGTCTGAGTGAAACGTGGCAGGTGCACTTATATTACTATGCAATCCATTTATGACAAATGCTTTTCTAAAATCCTAAGAAATATCACCAACAAAAGAAGAAACCGCTTGTCAAAAAGGCATTTCTTACAGCTCTTTCACCTGTTGTTTCTGAAGCCATCAGAAACACAGACACAGTGATGTTGACAGACTGAGCGGTGCCAGTCAAGAGCTCATGTAAAGTCTTTATGAGCATTCTGCTTCTGTCTCACCCACTTAGATCACTTCAGAACTTGCAAAACCAGGAGAAGAGGGGGAAAAAAGGAATTTAAAAACTGCTATTAAAAAGGGACTTTACATTACTGAAATCATTAAAAGCCTTCACTTGTAGAAAAGGTGTTTTTTCAAAAAGAAAACTGGCACACAAGCTTCAATAGCTGTTCCCAAAGGAAACATATTTTTCTTGTTCTACTATATCCTAGTTGCAAGAAAAACTATCAGCCATTTCAGACAGCATACTAAGGATTTTAAAAAAACAATTTCCTTTCACCATGATTTTGTAGAGCATTTACAAGAAAAATACAACACCTAGAATTTCCAGTTCTTGAGATTTGCTGCTCACGTGTTCTCTCCTTTGTTTCATCTTCACAATCTGCAGGTAGATCTCTTACTATTCCATCCAGACAGGGCCTAAAAGAAATAGAAAATATTCAGCTATGCTAGCCTAAAAACAACCAATCTGAAATTAACAGTTCAGCAGCTTCATGCAAATGGATCTCCAGTCCAACTGCACACTGGACAATAGAATCAGTTCTGAAAATACCACTCAAATCTGTAGAAATAATTTACTTTACTAGCATTATTACAGCAGCTGTCTGTCTGGAGTATGAATTCCCAAGCTTGCTTTCAGGCAACCTTTGTCTATTGAGCCTGGTTAAGAGTTCTGAGAGCCGAAGAGCATTCAGCATTCACACTGCGCTAATTAAAACAGATCTTGCTGCTCTTAATCCCCAGGAGCCAACAGAGTCTACAACAGATTTCAGCACACAGCTACAGGCCAAATCTGTTGAAACAGTTAATTCAGATATGAAAAGTTTCTCCAATGACAAGATCCACTTCACTATGCACCTGGTACCATTTAAAAGAGAGAGGTGACTTTTGATCAAGATAAAAGACAGGTAACATGGTGAATACAAAAATTCAGCAGCTAAAATTTGAATCAACTACATTTAAAGTGAAGTAATGTAACTGAAGCTTCAAGTAATTCCAAAGATGCCAAAAATGGTATGGACACAAGAGGGCTTTTCCTGAAAAGATCTTGGGTAACTGAATTTACAAACTTTTCTTACCTTCAAATTAACTACTCTTTCCAAGGACGTCAACTTATTTTGATAAAATAGGACAAGAATAGCTATTCAATTAAAAATAAAGTACACATAGACACTAACAAAGTTACATATTTTCCAAAGCTGGACAGAGCCTTGTACTTCCTATTAAACAAACCAAAAAACAATGCTAGGTAACCAAAAAAAAAAAAACAAACCCATCTTATTCTTTTCTGTAAAAAGGTTAGCAAGACATGAAGCAAAAAGAGGATATATAATAATTTAAAATATTTTCTACATTTCTAACGTAGTAGCATGTACCAAAAAATGAAGTTCAAATAAATTTTGGAATCTGAATTGAAAACTGACTTGCTATAATTATTGCAGACTAAGAAAACACATGTAATCTTTTGTTACCAGTGTAGCCAGAAAACTACATGAATTGTGAGCTTCTTACTCCGGAGTACTATCTCTAGTGTCCTTAGTTTGCCATAACACGTAAAATGCTCCCTAACATATGCTGTATAGTCTTAGATATTGGTTCAATTTTGAAAGACTTTTTTTCCAAAAACTATTGAAAATTCATTTTAAAGCACAAAAGTCCTGCTCTCACATGTGAATCCTGTATAATTTTCAATGACAGTAAACCATGGCTGTCAAGAAGCATTACGGAAATAAAGAAGAAAATGGAATTAAGAATACCTTTCAGCATAAAAAACACGGGGAGTTTTTCTGTCATAAGCACTTTCACATCTAAATCTAGGATCCATTTCTTCACTCATCTCAGGCTCATAGTCCATTCGGTAGTATCTTCTACCAAAATCATGATCTTCATCAAGCCTGTGATGCTTCCTAACAGGGACTACAGACTGGTTAGCAAATCCACAATGTCTTCGACTGGGAACATCCATATCTTCATCAAGTCTTTTATTTAATAGTCGACTTCTTAATTCGATTTCATCATCTGGTCTATGATACCGGTCTTCCTCCAGCCATCTCTTATTCCGTAGCTCTTCATAACCTTCTGTGGAAGTAAAGGCATCCTTCCTAGGAGGTTCTGCACCTGTACTGCAGGACTGTACTTCTGTATGTGGTTCTGGCTGGAGCCTGGCAACAGCAATAGGGTTTTTATTCCTGTCCATCTCATTCTGTTTAGTGGGAGAAAAATATTAAAAGATCTGAATATAAACAAATTACATTGAGTAAAACCTTGGGTTTGTATTTCCTAAACAGGTACTGGAGAAAAAGTGTGAGGTGAGCAACAAAAACACTTCAAGCAGGTCTAAAAAGCTTTTTTTTTTTCTCCTTGAGGGCAAAACTTATCTTACGTTTTTCAGAAAAAAAAGCTATCAATCCTGGCTGGGCCTTTAAGAATTTAAATCTAACCTTCAGATTCAGAGGTGCAAAGAATCAAAAAATACTTTGAACTTTATACCTGATTAAGAAACTCAGTGTCTTTATTTTATCTGAATTCAGACAAGTCTGTAATAGTTCTTACTTATGAGCTCAGCCTTTCAACCTGACCACTTCTTAATCTATTTCATTGCTTCCTGGGAGATGTCACTATGAGAAAAGATAGTTTAGTGGACAAAAACCAAGGCTGTGGCACACTGGACCAACATTCAACACACAATTCTAGCAAACCACATGGTTTTCGATAAACTCTGTAGTATTTCTGTGCATTACACTTTCATCCGTAGAAGAAAGACAACAGTAACTCCTATTTTACAAAACATAATGAAAATTAAAAGAAGATGCAAATGACACCAAACTGTGAAAAGAAATCAATATATAGTAGAGGGTACGGCTGCCTTTCAGCGGGTCTTGACAAACTAGAGAAATATGCTGACAAAAAGCTCACAAAGATCAAGATCATGAAGTTCAAACACAAAACTCTGTGAGACGGAATAATACCACGCACCGTCTATCAGACATGACTGAAGTAGATATCAAGAACTGTACTATATGACTCGTAATCAGGACTTGCTGCACATATTAATAAAAGTGTGGACTAACTGAATTATATTCTTTGCTTATTTTGTCTCTCCTCATATGTCTTGGTCAATAATAGAACAATTTACAAGATCGTTTATGTTGTTCTTTGTATCAGCTTCAGTAAAACTGTATTACCTCTGTGCTTTTCTTTCCTAATTTCCTTAGTCTTTCATTCCATTCCTCTTTATCCCTGAGATATTGATTGTATTCCTTGTTTCTTTCAAGCCGTAGTTTCTCCTAAAACAGGCATTGAAAAGGGCATCATAATTTCGCATTTTTGAGAAGTAGCTTTTAACTTCATCGAACTGCAGTATGAAACGAATACAAGCAGGCTGTTTTCCCTCCCCGCTTCTTTGTGATGTACAAATAGACCTTGAGTTGCTTTGATGTTTTTGCTCAGTGTTGAACACTACTTTCTCTTAATCTGAAATCTGTAATTAGAAGTCAGCTTCTTATGCATGAAGTCCATTCCCCAAAAGTTCCATCTTAAAACCAGTTGAGCTTCCTCCTGGTAAAACTATTCGAAAACTGTTCCAAAGCCACACTACTTTGAAAATTAGAAATCATTTTCCAATTTCCAATTACAGATTTTCTAAGTAACAAGAGGCATTATAACATGTTTAGTTATGCTTTGCTAGTTTAAGTTTTAAAGTAGCTATTTCACTTGCATTATAGCAATGCTTTGACTGTAAGTTTTAAGGTAGCTATTTCGCTTACAGAAGCATATTTTGTTCTTGATAATGAACATCTGTTGCCTATGCCTGGCCAATTAAGCCAGATAATAAGGACTAGTGCAATGATATGAGAAAGAACTCCTTAAGAGCAGGATAAGAGGAAGAAGAACCAGCTAGGACCAGATGCAACCTTGAAGAGGCACCAAAGCTAAGAGCATGCGCAAGAAGCGGAGTTGACAAGTTCAATCTGAAGACGACTGTGAGCCTTCTTCCGGAAGCCCCCAAACCAAGACCACCAGAGGGCAGAGCACATGCACCAATACCTGCTTTACAATTCTACCGGAGCTACTGAGTTCTACCCACCCATCATAAGTACTTAACAAATTATTTTCAAATGTAAAATTTTTTTGGATGCATTAAGGTTACTTGTGACTTGTCCCACTCATAATTAAAATGGGACACCAAATACATGTACAGTCAAGACGTGTCAACTATAGCTTAGGCTATAATTTGACCTGTCAAATTTGAACAAACAAAGCTGACTGCAAAAAGAATCAAAAGCACAAAGAATGCAAGGAAAATTAACAAAAACATGATCTATCCACCTTGTCCTAGCCAATTTTGCCAGATTGTATTATAACCAGCTTGCTCAGGACTAAAAATACACAGGGATTGTACATCAACGGTTTAATGATATAATATGAAATAAGAAGTCTCTAAGTAAACTCTAATTTGCATTACTTCTTTATATTAGTACCTTATCTTTACAGCATGTGGCATTTCTTATGGCCTCATGGCAACCATCATATAAGTGAAAAAACAGAATCATATTACAATAGTACAAATCACACTCTTCTCTACTGTACTATTTAACTACAGAGTTAGAATAGTTAATAGTAGAGTTCACTCCATCTGGAGGCCAGTCACAAGTGGTGCCCTCAGGGCTCAGTGCTGGGTCCAGCCCGGTTCAATGTCTTTATCAATGACCTGGATGAAGGTATCAAGTGCACACTTAGCAAGTTTGAAGATGACACTAAGCTGGGTGGAAGTGTCGATCTGCTGGAGGGTAGGGAGGCTCTGCAAAGGGATCTGAACAGGCTGGACTGCTGGGTAAAGTCCAATGGGATGAGGTTTAACAAGGCCAAATGCCGGGTCCTGCACTTGGGGCACAACAACCCTATGCAGAGCTACAGACTGGGAGAAGCCTGGCTGGAAAGCTACAAGGAGGAGGAGGACCTGGGGGTGTCGGTTGACAGCCAACTGAACATGAGCCAGCAGTGTGCCCAGGTGGCCAAGAAGGCCAATGGCATCCTGGCTTGTATCAGAAATGGTGTGACCAGAAGGGCCAGGAAGGTTATTCTGCCCCGGTACTCAGCACTGGTGAGACCGCTTCTTGAATACTGTGTTCAGTTCTGGGCTCCTCACCACAAGAAGGATGTTGAGGCTCTGAAGCGAGTCCAGAGAAGAGCAACAAAGCTGGTGAAGGGGCTGGAGAACAAGTCTTACAAGGAGTGGCTGAGGGAGCTGGGGTTGTTTAGGCTTGAGAAGAGGAGGCTGAGGGAAGACCTTATTGCTCTCTACAACTATCTGAAGGGAGTTTGCACAGAGAAGGGAGCTGGCCTCATCTCCCAAGTAACACAGGGCAGGACAAGGGGGAATGGCCTCAAGTTGCACCAAGGGAGGTTCAGACTCAATATCAGGAAGAAAATTTTCAAAGAAAGGGTCATTGTGTGCTGGAAGAGGCTGCCCAAGGGGTGGCTGAGTCACCATCCCTGGAGGTGTTTAAAAGACAGGTAGACGAGCTGCTCAGAGACATTGTTTAGTGGTAGATAGGAATGGTTGGACTTAATGATTGAAGAGGTCTTTTCCAACCTGGTGATTCTATGATTTTCCAGTAACAAAGCAAATGGGATTTAAAAAAAATAGATAGACATACTTTCCCATGAAATAATTTTGAACAAAAATAACTTATACCTCAGTCACCATGGAAACAGATTAATAAGAGTTTTGCAAATGAGACCAATGCTCCCCAAAACTGATTTTTTTTCCAAAATTTGTACCTACAGGTTTTCTGACAGTGACAAAATAAAATCTGCAGACAGCTATGAAAGCAGTCTGAGAAGTACTTTCCAAGGTATGAAACTAGTTTTGTCTTTATCAAGTGGCAAAACACTCAGTAGAAAACACAATACACTGTGTGACTGTGCATTTTACCAAACCTAGGAAACAACAACACAAATGTTAACCTCTAATCATTCTATGCCCAGCAAGGCACAGTGTGACATCTTCTGGCAGCTTTTAGATTCTGCAACAACAATAAATAAATGGGTAAAAAAGATACAATGGACTTGTATAGAAAATCTCAACAAGTGTGGAGGTGCTACGATATAAACCCATCAGTCATCAAACATGTTTCCAGTCTTTTAATGCACCTTTTAACTCCCAGCACCCATACTCACAAGGACTAACATGAAGTTCACAGAACTTGAAGCTAACATACGCTCAGCACAAACGCGTGCTGACACAGAGAAGTCTTTTCCCCTTCTTGAGCACTTCATTGCTGCTGCCTCCCTTGTTTGAATGGGTCCAGAGGAGGGCTAGAAAGATGATCAGAGGGCTGGAACAACCTCCACACAAGGACAAGCTGAGAGAATTGGGCTTGTTCAGCTTGGAAAAGAAAAGGCTCCAGGGAGACCTCACAGAGACCTTCCAGTACCTGAAGGGGCTGGAGAAGGGCTGTTCACAAAGGCTTGATGTGATAGGGCTAGGGGCAGTGGGTATAAACTGAAGAGGGTCAGATTTAGACTAGACATAAAGAGCAATTTCTTCATGATGAGGGCAGTGAGACACCGGAACAGGTAGTCCAGGGAAGCTGTGGCTGCCCTATCCCTGGGGCTGTTCAAGGCCAGTTTGGATGGGGCCTTGAGCAGCCTGGTCTGGTGGGATGTGTCCCTATGTCAGAGGGGTTGGAACTGGATGATCTTTAAGGTCCTTTCCAACCTATTCTATGATTCTATGAATAAAATTAGGAGTTTGGGGCTTTTTCGTAACAGCAGTTTTCACTTATTTTAACTCTCATATGGCCAACTCTTATTGCCAGCACGAGAAGCAGAACACATAAGTCCAGCAAGGGTAACACCAACACATTCCATAGCAGAAGTTTTGCCCTAGATTACAGTGACAGTACAGCCCCAAACATAGAAAAACAATGCAACTCAAATGCGACAGTCCAGTCCTCATCTAGCACCAGTTTCTTTTTCTCCCTTGCATCTCTGCTAATGATCAATCCCATCAATCAACCAGCAGTGTTATCGAGTAACCAAAAATATCTGGTAAATTACTAAGTTTCTGCTGATTAAACTTCCTGGATCAATTTAGAAACAAACACAGAAGGAAACTGGGAACGGAAGGACAAAAGTGTCAGGATATAAGGAGACATGACCGCTGTAAAATTCCTATAGGCTTTCAGAGAATCATACAGTGCATCAGAGGAATGGATCAGAGGTTATGCAACTCCAAATATGCACACTAAATCTTAATTCTATAAAAGTATATATAAGAAATGCAATGTTCTTACTAGATCAGTATTTAATGATTCCACCGGTAAACAAAACCTAAGCACAATCACTAGAGCTTTTGTACACACCAAATGTCTGCAGGTATGAATTAGAAGCAGTAAAACTCAAATAAGTACTGGTACAGAATTACACATCTAATTATCTACAAATTAAGAGTACAACTAACCTAAGATTAAAAACTTACAATCAACAACAAAATTCAAAGACTTTAATTTCTGAAAATTATGCTAATGTCCACCTCCAAAAATGTTCATTTTTAAACAGAAAAAAAAAAAACAAACAACCAAACAAAAAAAACTTAAAGTGGAAATATTTTTTCCAGAACAGTTCAAATATTCAGCTTAATTTTCAAGTTATACACCACTTACTTCATTTTCTCCAGATATTTACCTTAGCAGACTTTCGCTCATCAATAGGAAGAGATAATCCCCGAGTATATGGATCTACTTCGCCAGTAGTCAGATAATTTTTCTACATTAAAAAAAAAAAACCAATATATTTTAAAATACTAACTCTAACTTGTTAAGTAGTTGCTTGGAAATATATTTTCTGAGATAAATATGATCAATTTAATTAAATATTCTGAAGCATTTAATTCATAGTTTGAAAATGTAGGATGTTCTTGGAACACATAGAAAGAAAAGTGGAAAGGTGTTTATCAAGCTTTAAGTTCAAGTTTGGAAAAGTTTATAACTTCTTCCCCTTTGCACTATTTCAAGGACTATGTAAATTAGTCTTTGTGTATATTAAAAAAAATATATATTCTCCAGGAGACTACCTTACCTAGGATGAAAAACTGCTTTTTCTAACTGCAGAAGACATGTTTATCTCTTATTTTTAACAGAAGAAATTCCTGGCAATACTGGTGCAGTCACCACTCTGCACCTCAACACTAACATTTCCTACAACAGCAGTCCCCAAACTTTTCCGGATAATGACCCATCATCAAATCTTCCAATTTCTTACGGACCATCAGTCGCTTTCATAACAGAACTTTCCACTAGAAAACACTACATTGCAGCTCCACACAGCTCCCTGGGCCACAGCTTGGAAATTGGGCAGCACAGCAAGTCAAAGTATCAGCCCTTCAAATCAAGTATCAGTGCTGGAACAGGTCCTTAGCTTGCAGGTCTAGCGGCTAATATATCCCTCATTTACTAAAAGCATCTCCAGGCCACTCTCAATCAACTATGTTCTATAAATCGTCAATAAAGTTACTATCTATTTGCCTAGCGTGGGCTGGAGAGGCTAATAGGTGAGACACAGTATTTCCCTGGCATTGTTTCCTTGCATTATTTATGTTGTATTTATGTTGCTGGCTTAAAAGCTTAGAGGCATGTCACCAGGTAGGAACTCTACCTGTTCCAGAACAAAACCAAATCATTATGAATTCTATTTCACAACTACACATTAAACGATTTAAGAGATTTAACAGCCATACTAATATCTAAGCATTGAGACAACCTGATTAATATGGGGAACTAAGTTACTTTTACTAGTAAAAGTACACTGTAATCCTCATTAATCTGTAATTCTTTTCACACTATGAATACAACTGCAGAGGTTACCCCTGATCTAACTGGCCAAAAATCAGAAGCTGGTATGGAAATAGCATATTCTACATGATCAAGACTGAATAATTTATTAAAAAAATACATATTACCACTATGAGAACTGCTAAAAGTTGCTCTCTCTTTATGTAGGGAAAATAAACTGGAGATTGTTATCCTGTCTGTTCCTCAGGCCTTACAAGCTTATAACTAACAAGTATTAACATAAAAAAACAACCCTGTAGACCTAACTTTGTAGAACTGAAGTTCAATTGAGAGTGAAACACTAGAAATTAATGTAAAAATTCTGCTACTTGAGTACATTGCTGAGAAATATGAACTAAGTTTTAACACAACACCCTAACTTTGATAATAATCTGAAGTTTAAGATTAAACAAGAAGCAACAATTACATAAGCATTTTTTTTTTTTTTTTTTTTTTAAGCAGCCTGTTTCTGCTGTTCTTATTCAGGAGTTCTAGTGTATGTTAAGGTAGTTAATTCGCACCATGTGCATGCTATTCAAAGGCTCATAAAAAAACTCAGAATGTTGTGTTTCTACCACATTATCTCCCAGTCCTTTCTTAAGCTGCTTGATTTGAAGAACTGGGTAGAAAAGCATTACTCCTGAGAAGTATATATACTGGACAATATAATGATAGAAAACAATTTAAATAACTGTATTTAAACAAAGCTTGCAAAGATGTGCCTCCAGTATTATTTTTCCTCAAAATACTTGCATCCTGGCCACTAGGTGCTTAACATCTGGTTCTACTGCTTTCCTAAACAGCACTGATGGGATTTCACAGTGACAGAGACGAAAAAGTCCTGACTCTGGTTCTTCCTACATGTTACAGTATTTCACAGTTCACTATTTTATTCCAGCTTTATAAAGTACGTGCATAAAAAAAAAAATTAACTCATAACACTTATGTAACTGGTAAGCCTGGCAGCAAATGTCTACTAAAAGAAAACACTTTGTAGAGTCAGCATTGGACAGCAACAACAGCAACTGCAAAGGGAAAAAGAAATCAACAAGTACTTTGAAATCTTACTAACAGAACATAAGTAATCATTCCGCACAAAGCAAACAATGCTAATCACAACTGATCACTACTGCATGCAAAAACATAAAAAGCACAAAAAAGTAATGATTTTTTTTAAATTCAAATAGCACAAAGCTTTCAATCAAAGCAAAAGCAACTGATTTGAAGAAAAAAAAATACCGCAGGCACCCTACCTTTCTTTTTGCCTGTGAAATACCCTAAAAGCCAGGGAAAAGATACTATTCAAAAAGAGTCTTTAAATCAAAAATATCTGACTTAACAAAAAAACATTCTCTTCTTAAAGCTAATCCTTTCTTTCAAGAACTAAAGACACTGATAACCAGCATTTTCAGACAACATAACATTCAGTTACTGATTTTTTTTCTGTTTTACTTAGAAAGGATACAGAATTTTCCCAAGATTGTGATGTTTCATACATATCATTTCAATTTTAATTCTATTGCCACATTTAAAAAATCATGCCAAGCAGAACATCAAAGGTTTTTTATTTTTAAAATTGAAAAGAAGCTGTCAAATGGAGTCACAGTAATTATAGGAACAATCTTACCTGAATTACAGACCATAGAATATATAAGTACTTGAGAAAGTACGATGTGATATTTTAAATTCTTAAGAAGAAACTAATAAAGTAGTGCAGACAAATAAATAGAAGTGTATAGAATAAAATGTACTAATACATAGTCTTACGGCAATGAGATCTGCAGAAGCCTGGAATATATAACCCTTCCTAGTCGTGACATCTTGAAATTACTTTTACTAAAGTCTTCAAAATGTGCCATCATTCATAATGAATGCCCCCTTATAAGGATTTTCCACAGATTTTATTAATTTTCATTCAATTTAAAAGAGAATAATTTTAAAGACTCACTAAACTCAGGCAATGAGACAAGCTTTACCTGAGAAAGATATCGCCTATAATCTTGTCGAAGTTCCTCTTTGAGTTTATGTTTTTTTCGTTCATATTCTTCTCCAAGAGGTAAACTTAAGCCGTAGTCACCTGAAAGTTTAACACAATTGAATATTATTATCCTAATATTCTGTATCAATACAAAGCATACTCTGCAAAAGCTACACCTGGATTTTTATTAGACATCAGCAATAAAAAAAACCTATGCAACCAGTAATTACAAAACGGCCGAAATGGGTAGAAAGCATTCTAGAAAAAACTATTCGCTTTTGGATGTTAATTTTCCTCTAATCCTTGTGCTGCTTCTTTCTACTACAAAAGAAGCGCAACATAAACTGAATTTATTAGGATATGTAGACAAATACTAACAACATATAGGTTATTTTATATTATTGCCTTTGTTACTGCCTGTTTCACAGGAAATCTCCTTTGACAGGTTAGTTTCTAAATTACTCTGATATTTAAAGCTGTGCTTATCACACAACAGAAAACATGCTCTGCGACTAGAAAGCAACAAGCTGTTTGTTTAGGATAAAGCACCTGAAAATTACGTTGCCTTCCATACAGCTAGAAGGAACCTGACCGTATGATAATAATTATCAATTTTATTTTCCAGCTCAGTGCTTTCAATTGTAGTAGACTCAAAACACAGATTTAGTACTTTTTCAAGCTTACTGTCAGGTCTCATAAAAGCTGCACTATAAAAATATAAAGCTCAGCAAGTCATTCGTTGTTCCCAAAATATATTTTAAAGTATTTTATAAAATATATCCTCTGTCCCAGAAGCCCACCTCTGCAGACACTTTCACTAATCCCCACAGAGAGCTATAGTGAATTCCACATAAGCACACAACCACAGTCAAAGATCGCTACTGTTTAAGGGCTTTTATTTCTTATTGTTCCTCTGATGGTATTTCTACATCTTTTGGCCTATGTAAAATGAGTAGCAAGGAATAAGAGGGAACGGGGGGGATTTTCAAGATTTACCCTTATATAAGTCCCAATTTATTACATAGTAATTTGTTTGATTCCAGTATTTATAAATATTTAGAGTATTAATCACTGTCTGTACAGTAAAAATGACATCATATAAATACTGAAAACTACTAACTTGGCAATTGCTCTACTTCCAAAACAGACAGAAGGTTGAAAAACATTTCGTAAAAAACACATTTAACTGGCTTGGCCTGACATAATTTCAGCTAAGTCAGAATGTATCATCACAATCCACAACAGGAGAAATACTGCTGTTCTGTATCAAGTACTAATCAAAATCTGCATGGGAGCTGCTTCTCCAACCTGCAAGTTACTTTTCTCCTAATTTTGCACATAAGGTAACCACGATTTCTGTTAAAAAATAATGTGCCGTTACAACCCTCAAGAAAATAAGTGTAAAGAGGAATAGAAAACAGAAAAGGAAATGGGTTTTTTTCAGATATTTGCTCTTGCCTTTTATTTCCACATGAAATTATTGTTGGATTAACTACAGGAAACCAAGAAAAAAAAATCGAAAGCATGTCAGCCTGAAGATTCATTGACAGAAGCCAGTTAAAATTCAGTACAGAAAAGAAAAAAAAACAGTGAGAGTTAAGTGCTTTGATTTAAGTATGTGAAATATTCAAATAAAAGATGGTTAAAAGTTAGTTTTATTGCAGAAGACCTTTTTTTGGCCACCAGAAAAGCAATGAGACAATTATGGGTAGTGATTTAGAAGATGTTTGAAAACTATCTACTTCAAAAACTCAATTTAGAAGAGCCTAGCAGAGCAGAAGTACTCCAGTTAACTTTAATTAATCCTAAGTTTGTGCATCGTTTGGCTGAATGTTTCCATTGGAAGATGAGATATACTCTCTTTTTCACTGGATTTCTGGTTCTGTTCATTCTGTATTTGTTATATTTATCTGCCATTTCACAATGTTACCCGCACACAATCACACTGACAACCTTTTTTCTAGGAAAAAAAGTTAAAATTTTAAATGCATTTTTACACAGAAGTTTGCATGCATTTAGTATGTTGAGAGGCAACTGTTACTTCATTCAGTCTGATTTTCAACACTACTGCCAGAACTACAGAACATACTTAGCAGCTACCAAGGAACAAGTCCTTATCGAATATAACCCAAAGGAATTACATTGCTTTGACATCAACAGCCACCCAGTAATAGCTAAGTGTGTTCAGTACCCAAATTACAGTTATAAAATGGGCTGGGTTTGGCTGGGATAGAGTTTTCTTCATAGTATGGGGCTATGTTCTGGATTTGTGCTGGAAACAGAGATAACATGGGAGGCTTCCCATCCCTGTAAATCTTCAAGTTCAGGTTGGATGGGGCTCTAAGCAACCTAATCTAGTTGAAGATGTCCTTGCTTACTCCAGGAGCCTGGACAAGATGACCTTCATGGTCCTTTACAAGCCAAATCATTATACGATTCTATGTTTTTGTTCTTGCTGAGCAATGCATACACAGCATCAAGGCCTTTTCTGCTTCTTGCATCACTTCACCAGTGAGTAGGCTGCAGGTGCACAAGAAGTTTAGAGAGGACACAGCTGGAACAGTTGACCTCAACTGATCAAACAGACATCCCACAACAAAACGTCATGTCCAACCACAGAACTAGGAGCAAGGCTGAGGGACAGCCACTACTCAGGGACTGGCTCAGCGTTGGTCAGTTGATGGCAAGCAATTGTTTTCTTTTGTCTTTCTCTTTGCTTCTTTGTTAGGCTAAATTTATTTATTATTAATTAGAATTATTTATGTAATTCACAAAGTCTTTTTATCTCAACCCACATTTTTTCTCACTTTTACACTTAAGATTTTTCTCTACCCACCTTGCTGGAGAGGAATGAGCAAGTAGCTCTGTGATACTTACTTATCATTTGGGGTTAAACCAGGACATACTAATACCCAACCCTTGCTCTGTATTTAAGACCAACTGAAAACCCCTCATCTGCAATACTTCATTATGAGTGTTACTAGATTTAGGTGTTAACAGTTAAACTCATAATAATAAACACTACATGGCATGTGCTATTATAGCTCTCCAACAAGAGATAAAATTATTGGAATATTAAAATAGCTTAAATTTTATGTAGCGGTCTGTCAGAGCCACTGAGATCCTACTTACTGTGTTCTACTTCATGTATTGTGTGTTTCCATAGTTAAGCAAAGAATTATCAACACCAGGACTAAGCTGCTGTTCATAACAGAAGTGTCAAAAATGTGAGGTAAATACATATTCAAGTGCTGTCCTCTAGCCGAGTTTATCCATTTTGAATTATGGCAGCATGGAATATTCAATTATCATTCCAGGTAATTTTTTAGTGAAACTTTGCTGTAAAGCTTGTAGAGGAGCTTGCCTTGCAGATGGCTGGATGTTCTACTCATATGATATCCTTATAAAATTCAGGACCCCAGATTCACAAGCTCATGCTCCTTTGTAATTTAAGACATGCACTTTTCTGCTGACAAATTCTGTTAAAATTATAGACGGGACATGACATTAAGCATAGCAGGAGTACGTTTTTAAAAGCTAGATTACATTAGTATTATGTAAAGAACATCAAATATCCATTGACACATCTTCTTAAAATGAATTCATAAAATAAAAGGACAGCTTCTACTCCCATTGAAGGCTTCAGAATTACAGTGAGCACAGCATGAAAATTAATGAGCTACAAACCCAGAGTGTCTACACGAGAAGATTTATTCACCAACAAGAAGACAGACATAGAAAAGCTCTAAAGCTGTCAAGACAAAACTGAGCTACACAGGTGTAAATAAGGAAAAACAGTAGTTGCTACAGATGGTAGGACAAGTAAGGAAAGCTAGCATGTTATGTTTTGATCAACCCAAATACAACAGAAGAGGACAGACCATCTATCAAGAACTGGCAAACAGCTTTTTGATTTGGGGTTTATTCACTTGCTTTACTGTTGTGGTTTCGTTTTATTGGTTTGGGGTTTTTTTAAACAGATACCTTTACAAGAAAGAGCTTCTCTTTATTCACAAAAGAAGCATAACCACAAAAAAAAATTCCACAAAATCCCAAGACATTTAGAAGATAGAAGAATTAATGTGCACTTCAATTATAACTACATTCTTAGAATTAAAAATGCAAAGCAGTTAATTCCCTCCCAAAAATTACCAAAGGTAATTAAATGCTTCTTAAATCCAGAAGACAGTGGAGAAAAAAACCTACTATACCTAAAGGATAGTTCTGTTGACTATTTGGAGGTATATTTTCTTTAGCCATGGAGATTAACATCTTGCTAGTGTCAGAAAGCTTCTCTGGTTCATTAATCTGAAAAAAAACCCAAAATGCTTTGTTGCATGAAAAGGTAAAAGAAATATCCCATATAAGAAAAATATTATTAACATAATGACTAACACTGGAGAACAGAGACACTGAAAGCTGGATTAACACATTAAGCAGGTTATACATTTCAGTAATACTACCAAAAAAGTAGTTCATCTCTACAACATGGGAATTATTAGTTCAATACATTTCATACCATAAATCACAATATATATGGTCAACATATTTTGAGCTATAACCTACAACTGTTTCATAGTATGCACATATCCTCTCTACTTTTTTTATGGGGGCTAGTTTGATGAACGGCATCCTGCCTGAAAATGTGGAAGAATTACAGGGTAACACAGAGCAAGTTTAACATACCTGTTCCCTGAAAACTATACTTTCACCATACAGCTCAAGGCTTTATTGAACTACAGGCTGGAAACATTCTCCTCCTCTTTAAGCTTGCTCTGTGCAGAGAAGGCAAAAATAACAGAAGCCAAACTCCTCGCAGCTCCTGAAGAATTCATATTTAGACTGAACTAATAAAACTTCCTGGAAAGAATTATTATAACTATGTAAAATACTTATATTGCCCACAAAAGGGGAAAGGTGAATTCTCATAACTTTCTGACGAAACAAAAAAGGGAGTGAAAACGCAGTATTGTAACTGCTGTTAAAAGCTCAAGCTGCTTGCAGCTTTGTAAGTCAAACAACAGGCAAATCAACCCCCCTTTTTTACTGAGGATTTTATTTAGTTGCCATAATATTTAGCGAGCTCTCATTATTTAGATACAGCTTTTTGCCAGGTACTATTAAACAACTTGGTGATCTGCAAATTCTAAAATCTATAACTTTAGAATTAGGTACTAAAATTTCTAATAGGAAAGCTGTGATAAGAACAGATTTTATTTAATCAACTGGATTAAGTCATTTGCCTTTTATATTCCCTAGTTTCTCTAACAGAGTTTTTGAAGATATTTCCATCCCATTGCAACATTCATGCCCTGGAGAGGGCAGAGAGCAGATCCCTGCTAGTTAGCTTCCCTAGGGAGGGAGAAATGAATAACCATGCTCGAGAGTTTCCCACTTGTAAAACACAAGCACTACTGAGTATGCTTGGTGGCAAATAGGATTTTAAAAATCTACATAAACACAAAGTATTTAAGTTAAAAATTACTTCCAATATATAGATTGTTAATTTATACTTTAACAACAAATACAGTTTTATGAGCACAGTAAAAGCAAGCTTAAATCAAGACCCTCACAGCAGAAGTGTTCAAATTCAGGAAAACTATAGAATACTCTTACCCTCATTTCCATGTAAGGTGGATCATTTTCAAGTTCTGCCTTATCTTGTGCCAACTTGGCCTTCTGATCTTCAATAAATTTGTCTAAATCATCCGCCATCATTTCTAAGGTTACAGAAAAGACAAAGAGTATTGCCTTTACATCAGAACTGCAAAAAAAAATAACGCTTAATAATAGTTATTTAAGACAGTAGTTAAGTAATATTCATTTTTCTCCCGCAGAACTACAAACCTTAAAATGTTTGCTGGGGCAAAGAAAAACTTGGCTCAGGAAATCCAACCTGAGAGTCCTTCCTTATGGAGAGCATTACTTGATGTCTTATGACAAAGAAAATTCAAAGACTTCAGATTATAAGCCTCAAGGTACTTCTCTAATATATTTTTTTCCTCACTGGGTTAAAGTGGTTTGAGTTAGTTATTTTAACTGCAAGTCTACCAATAGCCCTTCCAACTACATAGTAACTCAAGCTGATTGTTAAAGAATTATAAAATAAAAAAATAAATAAGATAAAGGAATCATTAGACAAAAGAAGTACAAAAAGTGCAAAATAAATACTTTAAAATAACAACCAAATCATGCAATCAATTCTGTGCTCAACTTACTACTGCAAGAAGTTTTAAAAATCTTCAAGTTTATTCAAAACCAAAAATCACAAGAAAATCAACAAAAAGAACCCCACAAACAAAACTCATGTGTAGTGTTTCCAGAGTTGGAGCCAACAGTGTATCATTACCTCCTGTACCAATAAAAGAGCAGAGGCAATAAGAACAGCTACTGTTCTGCACTAATTGTGAGATGTGGATACAAGGCAGCACTGACACATGATGAGACAAGGCACTTGTGTGCAAGAAAACATGTAGCAAGGAAAAGCTCTCATCCATTAATTGTGCATCTTGCCTATTTAAATGAAAGCCCTGCAAAGCAGAAATTTTAGCATCTTATTTGTGCAATTCATAGTATATTGCTGCTCCCAGATAGCCTCATAGTAAAACTTGTGAAGGTGAATCAAATTCATGGCAATGAAACTGCAGAGAAGTTAAAGCACACACTCAGACTTTGAATACTCTTTGTTAGGATATTGTTATCAGAACTAAAAATACTGCAAAGCTGCATACTGGGTAACCATGGAAAGAAGAGAGAGAAAACCAAAAAGACTGAATACAAGCCTACTCGTCTTCATCTGCACTGTATTTTTACCAGCTCCACTGGAGGAGTTGTTCTGCAAAAACAAGCCCACAGATAAAAAATACATACATTATATTCCTCGCTTAAGTGAAGCATGAAACTGAGAAGAAAATCATGACCCTCAAATCCGTGCAATGCTTCCCACACAACTGAAGCAACGGGATTGCTTATGCAGGTTCTGAGAAATGCCCTCACAGCTGGTATCTAAACTCAGACTGTCCAGTAGTTTTGTTGAGGCTAATTCAGCATCTTAGAGGCTTACAGATTGTATGAAATAAATATGCCAATGATACCAGTATATTAGCAAACACGTCGCAAAGACAAGAAGAATAAATACTACCTAAGTTAACATAGAAAGTGTACAGAGAGACTGAGATAAATGCTTACCAGAAGTAAAATTAAGAGGGGAAAAAATGTCAAAATTCCATCAGATAGATTAAAAAAATTGCATTCTAACTTAAATTAAGGAATACAACTGCTTGCTGTATTCCTTAAAGTGTATTCCTTTAAACTTTTTCTCTTAAGTTAATGCTATTTTTTGATTCATCGTATAAAATCATAATATTGTTACAAAAGAAGCAGAAGTAGGACAACCTATTTACAACTCTAGTGGTAATACAGGACGATCAATTCCAAAAATAAATTCCCCCATCTGATTTGTCCTCAATCTTTAATCTCATTAGTTTTGCACACTGATACAGGATAAAACAAATCTAAAAGAGGGCAAGATTCCAGGCATTGATAAATATTATTTAGCCTATTAGGTTACATAAGAATAATACTGTAAAAAATATATTCTGAACAGGTGGAACAACTTGTCATACTGAAGAATTTAACTAGTCTCATCAGCTATCCAGTGTTGCATCTCCACCAAGGGCAAAATTACCACAGGTAGAAGGAGGCACAGTGAGAAGCCTTTCAAAAAGCTCGTGGACTGTAACATCTCCATTTCTTAACTCTATTTACAATAACATTTATAAACTGTAGAACTGCTTTCAAATCACTGTATTGGAATGGCACCAAAGCTATTACGGGAGGTGGTATAAGAGAAAGAATATTTGCAGCATATTTTTTCTGTGTAGCATGAGGAACACAATAAATATCCTAGCACTCATATCATACTGCTCAAAAGAGCAATATAATAAACTAAAAAATAAAGACAAAACAGTTAAACTACACAGGCAATTCAACTGGTGCAAAGAAAGCTCACACAGGATAGGATGAGAGAAACAGGCTCAAGTTGCACCAGGGGAGGTTCAGACTGGACATCAGGAAAAGTTTCGTTACTGAAAAAGGAGTGAGGCACTGGCAGAAGCTGCCCAGGGAGGCAGAGGAGTCACCATCCCTGGACGTGTCCAAAAAGTGTGTAGATACAGCACTTCAGGACACGGTTTGTCATGCATGGCAGTGCTGGACTGACAGCTGGACGTGATCATCTTGGAGGTCTTTTCCAACCTTAACAATTCTATGACTGCACGACCCCTGCTCTGTTCGTCGTCATTTCTTACAAGCTCTTGTCTGAAAAGGCACGTCAAATTCCAGCTTCTGGACACCCACAATTCATAAACTCAGTGGGACAAGGCGACGTGACGGCAGCCAACCCTCGAAATAAGCACCCAGGCAGTAGAGCGCGTTCCTCCCCTCCCGGTAAGGGCTGAGTTACTTTTCCAGAAGACGCGCTTTGCTCCAAAAACACATGTAACCTGAGGACACCTCCCGAGTCAGTAGATCCCACCGATTTCTCCCAGAGTGACAGCGCCTTTTCCCTAGCACCGCCCTCGCTCTTCCCTGCTTCCCGGGCTCGTCGTCAGGCAACGGCAGCACAACAAGCGCCTCCCGCAAACACCCACATAGGGCCCGGCGTCCCGGACACCTCGCATCCCCCACCCCTACCCGGGCTGCCAACGGGACACGCTCGGCCTCCTCGCAGGTGCGGGGAAGGGAGGGGGGAGGGACTCGGCAGAGGGGATCCCGCCCGCCCAGCTCACCGGCGGCCGCCGCTCCCGCCGCGTCCCGCGCGCTCCGCCACCGCCCCGGAAGCCGGCGGGCGGGGGCCCATGGCCACGCCCGCCGCCTCGAGGGCACACCCACTAGTGCTGAGGCCACGCCCCTCACGCCCCGTCTCTTATCTGGCCACGCCCCCTCCGCCGCCAGCGACGCACAGTCCCTAGACTGACCACGCCCAATAGCTGTGCACTGACCACTCCCCCTGTCCGGATCACGTCCCCTCTGCCTATGACCACGCCTCTCTACCTGTGATCACGGCCCCTTCTCTCTGTCCACGCCCACATCACCGCCCACACCTCCCACGGTCACGCCCTCTGCCCCATGGTCACGCCCCTCTTCCGCCCTAGAAATTACGCTTTACATCGCCCCCGGCCTCACCACCGCCTCCTCCCCAGGTTAGGGCAGGGGCGGGGCCGCGCTGCTCAATGGGAATCATAGAATCACCAAGTTGGAAGAGACCCACTGGATAATCGAGTCCAACCATTCCTATCAAACACTAAACCATGTCCCCCAGCACCTCATCTACCCGTGCCTTAAACACCTCCAGGGAAGGTGAATCAACCACCTCCCTGGGTAGCCTGTTCCAATGCCCAATGACTCTTTCCATGAAAAACTTCCTCCTAATGTCTAGACTAAATCTCCCCTGGTGGAGCTTGAGGTCATTCCCTCTTATCCTGTCCCCTGTCACTTGGGAGAAGAAGTCAGCTCCCTCCTCTCCACAACGGGGTCTTTGTGGACCGTGAAACACTATACAGCAGCATATACTATATACCAGCAGGTATATATACACTATATATACACTATATACCAGCAGGTATATATATACTAGCAGGCATATGTACACTATATACCAGCAGGTCCAGGTAGGTGATTCTCCCTCTGTACTCAGCACTGGTGAGGCCGCTTCTTGAATACTGTGTCCAGTTCTGGGCCCCTCACCACAAGAAGGATGTTGAGGCTCTGGAGCAAGTCCAGAGAAGAGCGATGAAGCTGGTGAAGGGTCTGGAGAACAGGCCTTATGAGGAGTGTCTGAAAGAGCTGGGGTTGTTTAGCCTAGAGAAGAGGAGGTTGAGAGGAGACCTCATTACTCTCTTTACCTGAAAGGAGGTTGTAGAGAGGAAGGAGCTGGCCTCTTCTCCCAAGTGCCAGGGGACAGGACAAGAGGGAATGGCCTCAAGCTCCGCCAGGGGAGATTTAGGCTGGAGATTAGGAGGAAGTTTTTCACACAGAGGGTCATTGGGCATTGGAATAGGCTGCCCAGGGAGGTGGTTGAGTCACCTTCCCTGGAGGTGTTTAAGACACGGGTGGATGAGGTCTTGAGGGACTTGGTTTAGCGTTAGATAGGAATGGTTGGACTAGAAGATCCAATGCGTCCCTTCCAACCTAGTTGTTCTATGATTTTATGATTCTATGGCCTGAAAGAAGACCGGGGGGCGGGGCAAAGGGAAACGAGAACGCGCTGCGGCCCCGCACCCTTCTCCCGGGCTGCCTCATGCTGTAAGCAGCATGCGCTGCGTAGACCTTCACACTGTCCACGAGCGGTGCACCCTGCAGAGCGCAGGCCCACCCCGCGCCCTCACCACTGCACTCTGCGCACTCTACACAGCCCCGCCCCGCGCCGTACGCTTTACGCTGCCCCGCCCACCCCGCGCCGTACGCTTTACGCTGCCCCGCCCACCCCGCGCCGTACGTTTTACGCTGCCCCGCCCACCCGACGCCGTACGCTGCGGGCTTTACGCAGCCCAGGGGCGCCGTTTGGCCAGGCCCGCGCGGCCATGGCGGCGTCGGGGAGCGGCGCCTCGGGCAGCGGGATGGCGCAGAAGACGTGGGAGCTGGCGAACAACATGCAGGAGGCGCAGAGCATCGACGAGATCTACAAGTACGACCGCAAGCAGCAGCAGGAGATCCTGGCCGCCAAGCCCTGGACCAAGGAGTGAGCGAGAGTGGGGCGGGGGGGGGGGAGGCGGGGCTGAGCCTGAGCCCCGGTCGCTGGGCTGTAGGGATCGTAAAATTATGGCTATGGAACCATAAAATCGCTTCGTAGGAAAAGAGATCATTGAGTTCAGCCATACCTGTCTGCTGCTAAGCCAGATCCCTGAGCACCTTGTCCACCCACCTTTTAAACACGTCCAGGGATGGTGACTCCGCCACATCCTTGGGCAGCTTCTGCCAGTGCCTCACTCGTTTTTCAGTAATGAAACTTTTCCTGATATCCAGTCTGAACCTCCCCTGGTGCAATTTGAGCATGTTTCTCTCATCCTATCACCTGTCACTTGGTAGAAGAGACCAGCCCCCACCTTGCCACAGCTTCATTTCAGGCAGTCGTAGTGAGTAAAAAGATCTCCCTGCAGCCTCCTCCGGGTTAAACAACCCCAGTTCCCTCAGCTACTCCTCCCAAGACTTGTTCCCTAGACCCTGGGGAAGTGTGTGACAGCAAGAGCTTGTTCTAAATGCTCCTCATAGGAGTAGAGAAGTGGCCAGTCCTGGCTGTTCCCAGAGCTTAGGAAGTTTGGAGGAAACTTTGGGAAGATATTTTCCAATGGCACAACTATGTGTCCATATAATCTGTGAGTACCATTACTAGATGTAGCACACAGTTGCTTTTTAAGGCAGGTCCCTCCCTTCCCAGCCTTGCTGCAGTTTGATATGGATGGGAATTGCTGTTTTGCCAGTTTTCCTGATGTCATTTTAGTATTGCAGCATAGAATAGATGATACTTGTCTACTTACCCCTGGTGGTTTAAAATGTTGTGCCCTGTTTTCTTGAGCAAACAGGGAAAGCTTAATTAAAACACAGTAAGCATAACTTTAGGTGATAAAACCTCCTCTTTTCCAGGCTAAACAACCCCTGTTCCCTCAGCTGCTCCTCACAGGGCATGTTCTCCAGCCCCTTCACCAACTTTGTTGCCCTTCTCTGGACGCAATCCTGTATCTCACTGTGTTTTTAGCAGTCAGGGATTCAAAACTGAAACATTCCTTTCCCTTACAGCCATCATTACTTCAAGTACTGCAAGATCTCAGCACTGGCCCTGCTGAAAATGGTGATGCATGCCAGGTCAGGGGGCAACCTGGAGGTGATGGGGCTAATGCTGGGCAAGGTGGATGGGGAAACCATGATCATTATGGACAGCTTCGCTCTGCCAGTGGAGGGCACTGAGACACGCGTCAACGCGCAGGCAGCTGCCTATGAGTACATGGCTGCGTACATCGAGAATGCCAGAGGAGCAGTGGGAGGAGGTGTTACTCTGGTCCCATGGTGAGGCTGGGGATCTGGTGAGCTAATAGCACAGGAACACGTTGCTGGGGTTTGCAGGCTTCCTCTCCTCCCACAGTGATAAAGTGGCTGCTCTAGTTGCCATAGAATATTTCATAGAATCATTAAGGTAGGAAAAGACCTCTAAGATTATCCAGTCCAGCCATCAGCCTACCACCACACCCGCTAGACCATGTCCCAAAGTGACATCTCTAAACATTTTTTGAACACTCCAGGGAAGGAGAGCTTGTCAGAAGTAAAGGACATAGGGCCCTCTAGGCATTTTTATATATATTTCCATGCCTTCCAGTAGGTCATCAGCTCCTTTCCTTTAGAAATGATTTTTACTGTTCAGTAAAATCAGTGTTATTTTGTGGCTGCAGCTGATACTTGTGGCTGGAGCAAGGAGGGAACAAGCCATTTCTAAAATACGTGATATAGTACGTGCTTCTGAAAACAATATGCAAAATTAAATAGAAAATATGTGTGTGTCAGAGCTACTATTTGTAGATCAAGAATGTGACATATGTACCTTTAGTATGTCTTATGCTTAAAATGGTCCAGCTTTATGTAGTAGCACTCATAGGATAGGAAGTGTTTTTTCTGATTGTTTATATTGTACAGTTTTGTTCTCACAGTTTTGAAAAAGAACTTGTGTGCAAATATAGTAACTCACTTTTACTGGTGCTCTGGCAGAGTTTGTCTGATGGCTTGTCCCATGCTGTATTTTGATGAGCAGTTGTACCTGTAATAACTCTTTTTAATACTAAATTGCAAGTTGCTGCATTCCCCTGCATAAGCACTTTAAGGATACCAGTGTTCCAGTTATTTGCTTCTCCATGGGCAGGATCTGATGTTAATACACTCAAAATGTGATATTAGGTTTTGAAAAATAACATGTTCTTTAATGTTTTGTTGATCTCAACTTCTCTATTATGTGAAGGAAATGTAAGTCATTCAAGAGGCAGTTTGTGTGTTCTGTCTCCCCTTAACATTTTTCTGATGTAACCTTCCTGACATATTCAGTCTTTGGCAAAACCAAGCATGTGATGCATCCAACCAGAGAACTCTGTTAAGAACTGGCATGTAGGGTCATACCAGAATTGTTCAGCTCAGTATGGAGCAGCCAGTAAGCATTTCCTGAGAGAAGATTACAAATTTATGTGTAATGGGCATTCATTGTTTTTTTTGTTTGTTGGTTTGTTTTTCTTCCAGTGGCTGCGGAGGTAGATAGGGTTATTATTCAGAAACTCCTATTTTCATTTTTTTTCTGATCCTAAAAATCTGAAAAAGTTGTCTTTTGGCTTTCGCAGTGTGCTCTGGCAATAAATTTCTGGTGTTTGAAAACATGTCTTTTTGAAGTCATTTTTTGTACCCAGCAATAATCTTTCTCTATGTCTCTGAGATGTGTTATTGTCCTAAATAATGAATACTCATTCTCTGCTCACAAACCATACATGACAGAAGATCATATATACTTACGTCATAGCCATCCTAATAAATTTCCCTTCCACACTGAAGAGTTGTGGCTTGGTTACCATCTCATCATGTGGAATCTCTTCTGTGCTTCATCTGTCATTGATGAAGGAGCTCCTGCTTCCTTGAAGTTCCATGGTAGCAGCTGTAAAAGAAAGTGTTATTATTACAGACTGTATGGCTTCTAGAAATAGCTTAGCAAACTAAGGTGTATGTTTAGTATTTGGTTTAGCGTTGGTAAGTTAGCATTGCAGCATGTGGTTCTTTTTATCTTCCCCCCGTGCTGCAGTATGCTGGAAGGCCCAACAGAGGGCAGCTGGTCCTTTCAGAATGGAGGTTAACGCCGCGTTTGTTTTCCTTCACGGCTCTTAGGTTGGTCGCCTAGAAAATGCAATTGGTTGGTATCACAGTCACCCTGGCTACGGCTGCTGGCTCTCTGGGATCGACGTCAGCACCCAGATGCTCAATCAGCAGTTTCAAGAACCCTTTGTAGCAGTGGTTGTAAGTACTGCCTGATAGTTGATAAAACTACATAGCAAACTATATTGAGGGGGGGAATAATTTATATATTTCCGCCTGTTAGCATCTTAAGAGCATGTATTTTGCACAGTGGAAGTTTGGATACAAATTTTAAATGGGTATCACTCCTTAAGAATTTCTACCATATTTGTTCTCATTTGTTACAACATAGTTTTATATGCTTTCCTTGGGGCTGCTTTTTTTTACCTTTTTTAATTACTTTTAAAATTACACATGGCATTAATAAATATACTTGCAAGGAGATTCCTTCATTACTTTCCTCTGATTACCACCAAAACACACATAATACTATTTCTTATCTCTAATGCTTATAAAATTAAAATGCAGGTGTTTTTTTTTTATTATTATGCTTTATTGGTAGCTTTTATGTGCCATTTCTTCAAAGTATTGGGAAACAAGGAAAATTAGTTTGGAAAATGGTCCATAGAATGCTACTGCTATTGCCACCCTTTTAGAGTGTAATACCAACAGATGTCAAGTAAAAAAGTATCGTTTGTGACAAAACTAGCACAACTTGCACTAATTATGTTTCTGAAACTCAATTACTGTAGATTTAATTTATGCCTGTAATAATTTATAAAATTGATATAAAATGGATATAACAAGCTTTACCTGTATTTCTACAGATTGATCCAACAAGAACAATATCTGCAGGAAAAGTAAATCTTGGAGCATTTAGGACATATCCTAAGGTAAATAGTGAAACTTATCTAGGGCTTGATCACTAAATAGTCTTTCAATAACTAATAAGATTGTTTTTAAAGATTACTGCAGTTTGATCAGCTGGCAGTTCAATCTACTGTGCGATACTGCATGTCATTACTCATCCTGAAAGATGTGATGATACGCTGGTTATTGCCTGTCTTTAGATATTGGTTACATTTACAAAGGTTGACTTCTAGTTTGTTTTTCATAGATGTTTGAGGCAGTGTTAAATCAAATGGGCTGTCTAGATAGTGGAGCTGTCCTAAAATTAAATAGCTCAGTATGTCCATTTTTTAATGGATATAATTATATGTAGAATTCATCATAATAGAGTTATACTAATTCTTCTTTATCATTTTTAAGACTTAAGCCCAAATGTTAACACTGTGGGGTTTATGTTATAATCTGCTTTTCATTTTGGAAAAATTAGATGCAAAACCATCCACTTGACTATTTCAAATATATATTATGAATCTTTGCAAAATGCTGTGCAAAAAAATGAGTTAATTAAACAGCGTGGAATGGTTAGGCTAAAAACTAGAAAATCATGTAAATATTGGAGATCCCCAAATGCAGTCGTCTGTTTATACTTCTGGCAGAGACATAACTGTGCTATTAGGTTTAAATTAAATAAAGTTCAGGTGTATCCTTCGAATCCCCGGTTATTACTGACTCATGAAGAGCTTCAGACTGACATTTGATAAAATCATAATTAACAAAAATGTATGTGAGAGGTTCCCAGTCACATTCAGGCATTATTTTGGTGTTGAAAAATACGCAAGAGATCATCTCCTGAATCACACACTATTGTAAGAATAGGCCAAACCACTTCATAAATACTTTCAGAATTCTGAGCAGCGAGAAGAACCCTGCATCTGAAAACCAAATTGTATCTAGAAAATGCACATTAGTGTGTTTTTAGGAAGTCCTCACAGTGGTTTGCAGGCAGTTCTTGCCTAGTCAGTATCTGTGAGCAGCACCATCTTGGCTAAATAGGTAACTGAAGTTTTAGGTATCCCTAAGGCAGTCATAAGTCATGGATATTACTTCCCTGTTCTAATGCCTCCTGTCTTCTCTCAGACTTGGAATCACTTCCAAGAATGGGTAGAGAAATACTATCTTAGAAGAAACTTGCTCTTTCTTTGCTCTAAGAAACTATCTAATCATAGCTTGCCATCTTACTTGCTTGAAAAATCTCAACTGTGACCATTTGTTTGCTCCCAACATGCTTTTTGATAGACCTGTAAATGTAATGACTGCTAGTAAAGGTAGCAAAATCTGAGATCCAAGAAAATCCCAAATTTCAGGCTCCTGGGGGAAATTTTGTTTTCCTTAGGAAAAAATAAACTACAATTGCATCAACTGGAATTTTTGTGAGACTTAAGGCATTTTTAAAAGGCCCAAAATTACTGTGTCAACTTTGCCCTTTGTTGCATTTTTAGGGCTATAAACCTCCAGATGAAGGTCCCTCTGAGTACCAGACTATTCCGCTTAATAAAATAGAAGATTTTGGTGTACATTGTAAACAGTAAGTAACATCAAAACTACTAACTCTGGTTGTCCATTTTGTATGTTTAGATCAGTGATTCAATACAGAAAAGTATGGTTTTTGAAGTTCTTCAAATCATCTTGAAGTTTTTTGTTGCTTGAACACTGTTGTTTTTGTGCAAAAGTGTTATTGTCAATTCTCAGGAAGTATTTTAAGGGAGAGCTGTTAAAAGATGAAGATGAACCTAAGGCTTAAAGATCAAAAGCTTTAGCAAGTGATTCTGAACTCCTTTAAGTAGTGATGCTTTCTTAGGGGAGGGAGGAAAGAGTCATCAGGGCTAGGGAGACTTCAATCTGTTTGCTTTTCTGAGTAGTGGTGAGTATTGTCCATCTTTTTATCCTGCATCACTGGGCATGTTAAGGTTATATCTGTCTTGGGTAGGATTGGAAAGTGGAGCTGCTTTGAGGATAACACCAGCAACAGGAAGAATAATTGCTTTTTCTCTCCAAGGAATTTACTTTCTGTGAATTAAAAAGGTAGACTAGCTTTAACTGTTCTGTCCCCAGCCACATGTTCCTCACATCATGCCTATCTTTACTTTTTTGGCAAGGCATTTGTTTTGCCAGGTCAGTCCCCTGATCTTGTCCAACTTGTGGCTGTGCACATGTTCTTGCTGGTTAAGCAAAAGTGTGGCGGAAAGCAGAGGCAGGTGTTGGAGACACAGTCTTTGCAAAGACCAGCTAAGGAAAGATGGAATTGCTTTTTTTAGTAATAGCCTGGTTTTGTTTCTACCTTCCTGTGTGTGACAAGTGCTACAGCTTAAGCATCTGTGGTACAGGGAACTTGAAGCTCTCCTTGACACCATTGTGTACTGTCGGCTGTTCTGTGGTTTCTTCATAGTTTTGGTGCATTAGTATCTGTTCTTTGGTGCATTTGTAGTTGCATACAAAGTCTGACCCTACAAAGTTGAAGAAATAAAAGGTATTGAGAATTGGTCTTCCTATCCAGTTTGAGGAAAAATCTAGAACAGTAACTACACAGAGATCTTTGTAGAGCTATGATATTCCTGTCATTTCAGAGTAGTCCTTTTAAGTCTGGTGTTGGCCATAAATCTGTGCTTTTAAACATGAAAGGATATGTGTTATCCTCTGTTTTTTAGAGGTGGTCAGTTTGGGAGAGTTGATTTGGTGAGGCTGGTTTAAGTTGGAAACGTTTCGTAGTTACCGTTATAATATCTGTCTCAGGAAGCTGGCTTCTTGTACAAGCTATTTCTTTCCATCTAAACCAAGGCAGTGTTTTCCAGTGTATCTAGAAGGAAACAGCTGTTAGATAAAGAGAGGCAATTAAAACTGGAAATCAGTCATGTTGCTGAATTACTGATAATGGAAAACAGTGGTGGTGTCCTCTCAGTAGTATGGGTAGTCAGACTAAAAGTTTAGAGATCTTGAATAATGATCATGGAATCATTACTTAGTTTGGAAAATACCTTTAAGGTCGAGTCCAACCCTTAATCTAGCACTGCCAAGTCCACTGCTACACCATACCTGTAAGCACTACATCTACCCATCTTTTAAATATCTTTGGAGATCGTGACTCCACCACTTCCCTGGGCAGCTTCTGCCAGTGCTCAACAACCCTTTCAGGGAAGTAATTTTTTGTGATATCCAATCTAAACCTCCTCTGGCACAACTTGAGGCAATTTCTTCTTGCCCTATCACTTGTTCCTTGGGAGAGAAGACTGATGCCCACCTCACCATAACCTTCTTTCAGGTAGTTGTAGAAAGCAATAACGTCTTCCTCAGCTACATTTTTCCAGATTAAACAACCCCTGTTCCTTCAGCTGGTCCTCATAAGCCTTGTACTCTAGACATTTAATGTTCATGTCTGTTTGGAATGCCAGTGACTACTAAATGCTTCATAGTAGCAGTCTGGATGATTTTAGTCAAACTTCTCTCCTTTAATTTGCGTTCAGCGCTGGATGTGAAACTGATTCCATTTAGTCTTTTTAAATAAGTTTATTACACTGTTTCTCAAGCAATTTGGATTTCTGATTTTGAACTGACTTAACTACCTTATTTTCCTTAACGTATGTGAAATAACAGTATTTGTTCTGTCACAGAAATATTAGTGTGGTGTGTGAGTAGATTTTAAAGCGTTGTTATCTCAGATGGAATGCCTTACAGAAATGAGAAACACAATAACTCTCTAGAGAAATGAAGAGAAAATAGGATTACTGATAACCTGAATCAAGAATTTCCTGCTGAAGATAAAGTTTAATACAGCACTAATGTTGCTGTAATTCCCTTACGCTAATGACTTTGTAGCTCAGCTTTTTGTCTGCTTTATCATGTCTTGCAAATTCTGTGGCACTATCTTGTTTTTGAAATAGGTGTGGTAGAACATAAGGTTGTTTGCCTGTTTGTAACATTTACTGCTGTCAGATGCTCTTAATTTAATTAGAGGCGATATATGCACAACTTCAGTCATGTAACAGTTATTACAGTGTTGAAGATCCAGAGCATGGAACAAGGCATCATTGCATTGCAGAAGAAGTTGCTAAGAGAGTTATTAAATAGAACACAGAAATATGTGTGGGGTTATGTATACCTGTATTAAAGCTACATGAAAGTCTTTTAGAGTTAGAATTGGAACTTTAAGTAAGTTTTTGATTGTTCAGTGCTTTGAATTCTTGAAGTTATTTGCCATTGATAAGGATTTTTTGAGATGTCTATCCTTTGAGTGTCACAGCCAAATGAGTTCTTTTAGATAGAAGCTTATTGTGTGTTTCTTTTTAAAGGTATTATGCTTTAGAAGTCTCGTACTTTAAATCATCTTTGGATCGTAAATTGCTGGAGCTTTTGTGGAACAAGTACTGGGTGAACACTCTCAGTTCTTCTAGTTTGCTTACTGTAAGTACCATAGTGTCCTCTCATGCATGTGTATTACACTTCATTAGCGCTGAAAGGCAAGTCCTTCACTGTAAAACACTTAATGAGACACTGAGAGATATAGAATCTGTTTGTCAGATTAAACAAGAAAGGAAGGTTTTCCCAATCATAAATACTAAAATGTTCCTTATGTCTGCTTTTTAAAAGTAGAAGGTGGGAATAACTTACGTTTAATTTTACTGAGTTCTCTATGCACTTAATTTTTTGTTTTAAGCACCTTTTAACTTTATATCCTTTTACAGCGCTGCAATGAATAGGATGCCTTACAGTAATGACATTGAATAAGTACAGACTTAAAAAAAGATTTTTAAACTCCTAAAATCTATTGGAACTGTTAAAACAAGGTTGCAACCGAAATACTGCAGGTAGACCTTCAATGTAACAGCTCAGCATCAAAACCTTCCTTCTGCAAAAGCCAGTTTTAAATCTTTTCTCAATTTTATACCTCTTCTTACAGGCAAAACCAACTGAATTTTACTTACCCTTATATAACTTAGGGCATGGGCAGAACGTAATGAAGAATGCCTGTTTCAGGCTTTAGGTATTGAGCATTTGTCAGGTGTTGAGCTTCTGTTCTCTCAACCACCACTTGTGTGCCACGCATGTTCTGTATAATTTCAGTTGCACACATCGGTTAAAATGTCCAGTACTGCTGTCAGACTCTTTTCAGATTTTGGATTTTTTTGTGTATAAGTGCTTGAATTTGTAGCTTAGAATTCAATATGTTTTTGTTGACTTTTTTGTTAAGAATGCTGACTACACCACTGGCCAAGTCTTTGATTTGTCTGAAAAATTAGAACAGTCAGAAGCTCAGCTTGGAAGGGGCAGTTTCATGCTGGGTTTAGAGACTCATGATAAGAAATCAGAAGACAAACTTGCAAAAGCAACAAGAGACAGGTAAGACAATGCATACTTGTGTTCCTCCTTGTAAAAGTTATTTTGTTTTAAACTTTTATCATGCCTTTAGTTGTAACCTACCAATAGCTCACTGGCTATTGTAAATGTAAGATGTCCTAAATTACCAGGCAAAGAAGTTTTCTGGAATTGGTCTTTGTGAGTATAACGCTCATCAGTTTGCTTTTTAAGTAACAAAAAGCTGTGGGCAACAATGGTTAAATTGCTGTGTTTGACTTTTCCTTTCTGGACAGTTGTTAAGATTCATGGGGTTATGGGCACCCTGAACTTCCAGAACAGCTGAATATCTTCAAATAAAATGACAGTTCAGTGTTTAGCCAACGTTGAATTTATGCTTGTTTTTCAGCTGCAAGACCACCATAGAAGCTATACATGGATTGATGTCTCAGGTTATTAAAGATAAGCTTTTTAATCAAATTAATACAGCTTGAAGTGCATCATCAGCTGATATGCATCTCCAGACCAGAAAAAGTCATGGTTTCTTTCGCTTGGACTTGTTCAATCTGGGAAATGAAGCTTGAGTGGAAATTTATTCATTTAAATTGTAGTACTTTAATATTTCCCACCTGTCTGACCAGTTTTAAAGAACAAAGTGTTCTGAAACGCAGTGCAACTTTTTGTTCTTTATCATAAAACACAACCAGTTTGCAGAATTGTTCCAAAAGAAAAATAAATGTGACTTACTGGGTTTTGCTCTTAGGTATTTATCTGTATTATCCAACTGCAATAAAACAATTTTGAAAATGAGCAACTGTTCTGGGGCTTGAATATTTTGGCAAACATTCATCTCTTATGCTTTTTCTTATTGTTCTTTAGAAAAGTTCTATCTGCTTAGTTAGCTTAGATAGGTAACTTGTGCCGTGTAAGAAGTTTGCTTCTCAAATTTTCATTTCTGTGTTTTACTTTAAGAATCAAAATCTCACTTGCATATCTTTTGACAAGTTACCAAATCTAATGGAGTCTTTCCTGATTTAGTTTCACTGGTCCAACCTGAAGTGGTTTCTTCTCACAGTGATGAAACATATATGCATGATAAAACAGTATTTTCCCTGTAGCTTCACACTTAACAATGGACATTTTATATGTCTAAGTATTTAAGTAACAACCAGTTACAGTATGAAACTAACAGTATGGATATATACCATTACTAGTCTCCTGTTCTCCCTTGCTTGCTTGTCATAGTCACTTGTTGCATGCAAAGGAGCAAAATGAAAAATCATCTCTGAAATACATGTTAAGCTAATTTAGCGCCATAAATACCAAAATGCATTTATCATAATTGCTGGCTTACAATGTGGTGCTGCTACAGGGCTGGAGCTAAGTTTGTTTTGGAGGCCTTCATACTGCATTTCAATAATTCAAGATGTTTGGATTTCTTTTAAGGTTTTTATCCTTAATCCTGAGTTTCCTGGGGGTTTGGAAATGTTTACTTTTGGGATAATTTATAACATGCTTTATACAATATGCCATTACACTTTATACCTTGAGTAACTGATTCTTTTGCAGCCCTAACTCTGCCTTGATGTGGGTTTTGTTTTTGTTTTGGTCTGAAAATTTTAATAGCTATTACTCACTTGGGGCTTTTCATCCAAATGGATTCTAGTGTATTTGAAGCTGAGAGGCAAATTATACAATGGAAACTTATTCAGCAGGGAAATGCAGCTACCCTGAAGCAGAAATTCATCAGGGTTTTTAAAGCAGCAGCATTTAACTCAGGACAAATATTGGACCAAGTAAAGTTTAGATAATGATCAGATGTGTAGCTTGATAAGAGAACAATTTTATGCTTCTTCCAGCATGGCTGTGGTGGTGGGGAGACAGGAGAAGAAAGCTGTGGTATTTTAATATTCAAAGCTTTTTTCAAATGTCCTTTGAAAGGTCAGTGACAGACTGCGGTACAAGCAAGCACAGAATGTAAACCCATAGCAGTGCCTTGAAAGTCCAAGGAAGACAGTGCCCTCAGCTGCTCCTCATGGCACTTGTTCTCCATCCCCTTCATCAGCTTAGTTGCCCTTCTCTGGACATGCTCCAGCACTTCACTGTCTTTCTCATAGTGAGGGTTCCACGTGTGGCCGCACTAGTGCTGAGCACAGGGGCAGAATCACTTCCCCCACATGTTTTGTATCAACAAATACATGAATTCATTCTTCCACATATACACCCACTTTTTATTTAGAGATTAGTGCAGGTGAGTGCCACATATCAGGTAATTACTTTGACAGCTAAACTAATTCAGTACATACTACAGCATTTGCAAGTAGGTTCTATCTATTTAGGTTTTTGAGACAAGCATCCATACAAAAATTCTGAGTGCAAAGACCACAATTAATTTTCTCATCTAACACTATTAGCCAATAGATATTAAAACTGGAATTCTAAAAATCATGGAATCATAGAATAGTTTGGTTTGGAAGAGACCTTAAAGATCATCTAGTTCCAACCCACTGCCATGGGCAGCAACACATCCCACCAGACCAGGCTGCCCAAGGCCCCAGCCAGCCTGGCCTTGAACACCTCCAGGGATGGGGCAGCCACAGCTTCCCTGGGCAACTTGTGCCAGTGCCTCGTGACTCTCATAGTGAAGAAATTCCTCCTTATGTCTAGTCTAAATCTGACCCTCTCCAGTTTATACCCATTGCCCCTAGTCCTGTCACTACAAGCCTTTGTAAACAGCCCCTCCCCAACTTTCTTGTAGCCCCTTCAGATACTGGAAGGTCACTATAAGATCTCAGAGCCTTCTCTTCTCCAGGCTGAACAACCCCAACTCTCTCAGCCTGTCCTCATATGTAAACGTTAGATGGAAAAAAGTCCACATCGGAATTGGACTCTCATTACGCTACTAACATATAAGTAAAAGAACATTATTTATATTTTAATATTTAAAGAATATATTGAAATCCCAGTATATCCCATTTTTTTATATCATACCATAAAATAGGTTAAGATAAAATTATAGCAACAAATACAAAACCAAGTACAATTTAAATGCTATACAGTTGAGCTAGCATAATTCTAAGGGTGCAAGTCCCTTAGAGTTGAAAATTATTAATATATGGGGTGATAATACATAAGATTAATTGCGTGCATGTAGAACTTTCTTCTTGTGTCAAGTCTGGAAGAGCTGACATCAGAGAGTCTCCAGTTAGTTGAAGGATTTTTCTGGAGTTAAAAACAATTATGCTTAACCTTTAAGGAATTAATGAAGTATCTTGTTCCTTGGGGTGTAATTTTTATGAGCTGTAGTTTTACTTTTCAGAGCCTAGGAATAATATCCATGAGGAAATATGTAATTTAGGAAAGTTATTTTTGACCCTCAGATGAGACTTCTAACATATGAAATATTTGCTGTGACGTTTGGTTTGTTTTTAATTATGAAAAATGGTTTCATACAGGGCTTTCTGAAAACTACAGTATTCAGGGAAGTAGCATGGTCTAGTGGATAGGCCATAGGACCGTGTCTCAGGAGAATTGGGTTTTCTTCCTGACTTCTCATAAACCAGAAGTGCATAAACTTTAGCAAGGCATTTTTGCCAGAGCCAGTGTCCATTTTCCTCTATGAAATAATAAGATTGATCATTAGCCTTTTAAACACACATATTAAAAAGGATATGTAACTACTAGCATTTTCTAGAACTAAAGGTCACTACTACATCTCCAGTTTGCCTGACATTACCAGCTTAAATAGCAATTATTAATAATGCTGTTAGCAAAGAATGTTTACTCTTTTTGCACAGTTTGTCTGTTTAGATCACCACAGCTAGGAAATGCCTCAGCCTTTTAAGGGGATTATAAATATATTGTTTTAGGAACTCTTCAACTGAAACATGCATTCAACTCCTATGTAATTTGTCCATCATTTCCTGTGTGAATTTCTGTTTCTGTTAGAGCTGATTACCTTAGGGCTTGTGTAGAACTGCAGTGGCATTACTTTATTATACAAGGAAATTAATTTATGTGCCTGCATCTACTGGCATGCAGTTTGTAGTAATTACAACCATCTGAACTTCCTTCTCCAGCTGAAGACAAGTTGCATTCACTTCCTTTATCATTAGAGTTTAAATTAAACTTGTATTTTTGATCTCTTTCTAAGGGAGGCATTTTCAGTGTGAGTTTAGCAAAGCTGGAGACATAACTTGTGAAACCTAGAGGTACAAAAGCAGCAGATACTCTTCCAACTTAAACAAGATGCATGTCTTCTGTATGATGATATAAACTCCAAACCAGCTCCTCATTGTAACAAATTTTTGTGGAACATCTTCCTTTTCCACTTCAGAAAGTTACTTGTATGGCAAGTAGATAAAATTCTGGAAGTGGCAAAAATGATTTAATACAAATATTTATGTAAAACATCCACTAGTGATAAATAACATGTAAAAAACGCCTTCCACCTATCCAACAACAAAGAAGAATTACTGTAACGCTACTCTTATTTGCTCTCTACACAGTGTTTGGCAAAATAATGCTAAGATACCACTACATCTTTTGACAGCTTCTGAATAATAGCAGCATATCATAATTTTTGCTTTCTCTTCTTGGTTCATCTGTCAAACTTCATTACAATATTTGGAAAGCTGTTATCTTCTCTATGGTACAAATTGTAAAAGTGTGTTTTGAATTCCGCATTTCACAAATCAGCACTGTAGTCTCTGTTGGAGGTATAAACACTATGAAGATAAAATGTTTATCCCTTCAAAGAAATAACTTCAGTTTTACTTCCATGTTCTATCAGATTTTGATGCTGGAAGATCTGGAAGGGCTGTTTCACTTTGTGGCATCTGCCAATAATCTTAATGATTGTAACAGTTTTATACTAGTAACAGATCTTAAAGTTTTATGATTATCCATATTGAGCTGCAGGCCTTGCCTGGTACCTGGGAATATTTAAACTTTACTTTAGTTGTATTTGCATAAATAACTATGAACTTCTGTAACAGCCAGCCTATTATCTATCTTGTATTAATCATATTAGTGGTTTTCTGTCTTAGCTCCAGTTTTGCTTAGGCTTGCATGGCTCTGTTGGTATCAGCAGTAAGTATCAGCAAAAGGGTTAATCTAATCACAGAAGTGATAAGGTATAGCCAGTGAAACAGCAGTAGATGAGACATAAACCATGCATGGTCGGCAAAGAGAAGGAGGCACTGCAGGGACAGAACTCCAGTCCAGTGCTCCTCCAGCCCAGGGAAGAAAAAGTAGCTCTGCTTTTAATGTATTATCTGTTACTGATGCATGCATTAAATCCTGCTCAAATAAAATCAAGAATCAAGAAGTGTTGTCATGCAACAGAACAAATCCAAGAACTTGAAGCACAGCGTGCTAGGATAGAGCTTTACATAAATAATTATTCCAAGAAGCTGTCTCACCTGAACATCTTCCAGGATAGAAATATAAACATGTAGTTTTATGTTCCCATACACATGTTTTGGAATAAATTTGTCATGTGGACAAAACTGAAGCAACTACATATGCACTAGAATTATTATTCATGAGCAGCTGAAATAATGATGCCCTGTCTCCTGCAGTATCTTATTCCCTGTTGGCTGGGACTTAAAGCTCAGTCGGTCGTGGCTGGAGTTCCCATCCCTGTGCCTGTTCCCAGCCCTCCACGATGCTCCAGCTTTCCCTTCAGATGGCCACCCACCAGCTGAGTAGACGACTGTTCAGGTCACCCTTCAGCCCCTCCCTCAAATGTAAGCACTAGGCTAGGAATCTTTTTTTTTTTTTTTTCCACATCAGTTGTTGAATTTTGTAAAAAACAGAATTTATTACCATCCTATGCCAGTCCCCTTTGCTAGTTTTAGCCAGAGTTTACTTGGGGGGGTTTAAAAGTTACTAGTCAGTATATACAAGCAGAAACGCCAAGAAGGGATAAGCACCATGTCCTTAAAAAAACAGACTGACAACATCAGACTTAATGAATTACAGCTTTATTTTTTCAAAGACATTTCAGTACAGCGCTCTGCAAGTTTATTGAAATTAAAGCACTATTTGCTCTGCCCTGAGGTTTTTTAGAATCTTGTATTTGCTAACTTTGAAAACATAAAAACCAACCGAAATTTAAATTCAATGGAAAAAGTTATTTCAGACATATTTTGCATATTAAAACAACCATGCTGAAGCAACTGTGTTGATTCAATTTATATAACTGGCTAGCCACAAAAAGGGGTTACTCATGAAAAAGTCTGACTAAATAAAATGTTTGAAACCTGACTCTGAAAAAAGTTTATCAGAAATTGTTAGGCTTGAATGTAATGTTTTACAATTAGAAGCATGAGTATCATCTAAGATTATTTGTCTTGTTCACTATATGACACATCCCATGCGTAGAATCCATATACGCAAAAAGAGCTCTATGCAAAATGCATCGCGGTGCTTAACCAAGGGAGGCTCTTCAGGTGTTTTATGTCTTTAAGAGTAAATTTCAGTTCAATGTTCCAACCTGGAACTGTAAGAAATACAGCCACCAATGCTTTTACAGAAGTATTTCCAAAAGCTCTTCTGAAGACAGGGACTTTTTGTGCTCAGCCAAATTACTGCCATCCTGGAGAGTACACAGATGATTGTTTAATACTGTGTGCCACCAGATGAGAATCCTATTTCAAATCTTAATGAATAAATACTCTCTCTGAAACTTCTCATAGCTTTTTCTGCCTTTAAATCAAATTACTAGCAGACAGCCCTAGACACCTGCAAAATCTACAGCCACAAGGGAGAACAAGCTAAGTCCAAAATTAACTTTCAGAATATTAATGTACTTTTTTCTTACAGAAACATTTCCCAGAACAAGCAGCTCCAGGGCATGCTCAGTTTGGATTCCACCACAGAAATAAGGACATCTTACAAACTTTTGTATCCTTAGAGAGAAGGATATAGGAAATTTGAGGTTGGAAGTATGGGACTCTTTATACCTTGTCTGCATTTCTAACAAAGGGCAAGTGGAACATGCTTGCTTGTAGCAACATTTTGTGTCATTTTTCCTATAAGAGAAATAAAGTCCTAATCTTGCTTTCATTGGAATCAATATACTTTGTCACTGACCAGTTGATGGACTTTCACATTCCAACACAGCCAGCACATAACACATATAAAGTTTTATTGACTTCAGTGAGTTATTCATGTGCTTTATTGATACATTCACAGAATGGCTGAGGTCAGAAGGGACCTTTGGATGTCACCTGGTCCATGGACAACCTATGCCAGCGTTTGGTCACTTTGACAGGGAAGAGTCTCCTAATGTTCAGAAGAAACCTTCTGTGTTTCAGTTTGTGCCTGTTGCTTCTGGTCCTGTTACCAAGTACCAGTGAAAAAAGCCTAGCTCCATCTTCTTCGTTCCCTCCCATCTAGTATTTATAGACATTAATGAGATCCCTCTGAGCCTTTTCTTCTCCAGGCTGCACAGCCCCAGCTCTCCCAGCCTCTCCTCAAAAGAGAGATGCTTCAGTCCCTTAAGCATCTTAATGGCCCCTAGCTGAACTCTCTCCAGTGTGTCCCTGTCAGACTTGTACTGGAGAACCCAGAGCTGGACACTATAGCGCAGGTGTGGCCTCACCAGTGCTGAATAAAGGAGCAGGTTAACTTCTCTCTGCAACTGGCAACACTCCTCTAATGCAGCCCAGGACACCATCAGCCTTCTCTGCCACCAGGGCACATGGCTGGCTCATGTTCATCTTGGTGTCCACCAGGACCTCCAGAGCCTTTTCTGCCAAGCTGCTTTCCAGATGGTTGACCCCCCAGTCTGTGCTGGTGTCATCAGAAATGAATTAATTGATTTTAAAAGGCATAAAAAAGGTTTATATAATATAATTTTTTTAAAAAAAACCAAGCCAAAACCCAAACAACCTCAAACTGGAATCATGTTTCATCATAGGAAAAATGTATTAAATATTTGCTAACCTTTTTTTATAGAACATTGTTTTTAAACACAATATCCTCTCAATTTTTTGAAGTGTTAACCCTTCTATTTTAAGCACAGTGGAACTGAACCATATAATTTTGGTTTTGCCAGTAACTAAAGCTCACAAAAATGCCTGGCACACAGGAGAAAAAGGTAACATCAGATGGAAAACCTGCTACTAAATAAAATTTAAGGATCATAGAATCATTAAGGTTGCAAAAGACCTCTAAGATGAAGCCCAACTGTCAGCCCAGCACCACTGTGCCTACTAAATATGTCCTGAATTGCCACCTCTACACGATTTTTTAATATCCCCAGGGATGGGGACTCCATTACTTCCCTGGGTAGCTCATTCCAATGCTTGACCAGGCTTTCAGTGAAGAAACTTTTCCTAACATCCAATCTAAACCTCCCCTCGCACCACCTGAGGCCGTTTCATCCTATCATTTGTTACTTCTGAGAAGAGAACAATACCCACCCCACCAAAACCTCCTTGCAGGTAGTTGCAGAGAGCAATTAATGTCTCCCCTCGGCCTCCTTTTCTCCAGACTAAACAACTCCAGTTCCCTCAGATGCTCCTCACAGGACCTGTTCTCCAGCCCCTTCATCAGCCTCGTTTCTCTTCTCTGGACATGCTCTAGCACCTCAATGTGTTTCCTGGAGGGGCCCAAAATTGAATACAGTATTCAAGGTGTGGCCTTACCAGCAGTGAGTACAGGGGCAGAATAATCTCCCTGGTCCTGCTGGCTACACCATTTCTGGTAAAAGCCAGGAAGCTGTTTGCCTTCTTGGCCACCTGAGCACACTGCTGGCTCATATCCAGCTGGCTGTCAACCAGCATTCCCCCAATAGCCCAGAACACACAGTATTATCAAGACATTAATGAGGCAATGAGCTCTTTCGCAGGGGAGATGTTCAAACATTTGCATCATCAGCTTTGAAAGTTTTCTTCTGGGAAATTCCCTTTGTGTTTCCTCTTCCACAGACCTCTAAGGTGGTCTGGCAGGCCACAGCTAGGCAAGGAGCCACCTCTGCTGCAGGACATACCTGGTTTTGTGACAGTGTCATGACATGCCTCTTGCACAGCAACACCCTTTAGCATCAGAGAGTTAGCCAGACCCATGAGTCCAGGCTAACAAGCAACACTCAGTCCCTCATTCAGAGAAAAACAATGAAGCTGGTAAAGGGGCTAGAGAACGAGTTTCAGAAGGAGCAGCTGAGGGAACTGGGGTTATTTACCAGGGGAGGTTTAGACTGCATAATGAGGAAAATGTCTTTACTGGCAGCGGTGAAGCTCTGGCAAAGGCTACCCAGGGCAGTTTAAGCCCCATCCCTGGGGGGGCTTAAAAGACGGGCAGATGAGGTGCTCAGGGATGGCTCAGTAGTGGATAGGTATGGTTGGACTCAATGATGTCCAAGCTCTTTTCCAACCAAACAATTCTATAATTCTATTCAGCTTGAAGAAGAGGAGGCTGAGGGGAGGCATTATTGCTCTTTACAACTGCCTAAAAGGTGGTTGCGGTGAGGTGGGTGTCGGTCTCTTCTGCCCAGTGATAGGTGAGAGGACAATGTGTGTCAGGGGAAGTTTAGATTGCACATGAGGAAAAATTTCTTCACTGAAAGGGTTATCAAACACTGGAACAGGCTACCCAGAGAGGTGGATGAATGATGATAGAATCATAGAATGGTTTGGGTTGGAAGGGACCCTGAAGATCATCTAGTTCCAACACCCCTGTCATAGGCAGGGACACCTCTCACCAGTCCAGGGTGCCCAAGGCTCCATCCAACCTGGCCTTAAACACCTCCAGGGATGGGGCAGCCACAGCTTCCCTGGGCAACCAGTGCCAGTGTCTCACTGCCCTCATAGTGAAGAAATTCCTCTTTATGTCTAGTCTAAATCCGACCCTCTCCAGTTTATACCCACTGCCCCTAGCCCTATCACATCAAGCCTTTGTGAACAGCCCTTCCCCAGCTTTCTTGTAGCCCCTTCAGGTACTGGAAGGCTGCTATAAGTTTTCCCCGGAACTTTCTTCTCTAGGCTGAACAACCCCAACTCTCTCAGCCTGCCCCGGAGGCGTTTGAAAGGTGGGCAGACGAGGGGCTTGGGGATACGACTTAATAGCGAGCAGCTACGGTTGAGTCGATGACGTCCAAGGTCTTTTCCACCCAAACGACCCTGACACCCTTCGGCTTCAGCCTCAGCCCTCACGCCCATACGAGGTCCCGGCACGGGACGCCCCCCCCCCCTTCCCCCCCCATCCCCACGCTGATTGGCCGGAGCGGCGCGCGCCGCCCGCTGGGATGCGGTTGCCACGGCAACGGACGGCGCCGGCGGCCCTGAGCGGGCACTGCGGTCGGGGGCTGAGAAAGGGCTGGAGGTGCGGGAGGAGGATGAGAAAGGGCTGGAGGTGCGGGAGGGGGATGAGAAAGGGCTGGAGGTGCGGGAGGAGGATTAGAAAGGGCTGGAGGTGCGGGAAGGGGGATGAGAATCATAGAGTCATAGAACAACCAGGTTGGAAGAGACCCATCGGATCATCGAGTCCAACCATTCCCATCAAACAGTAAACCATGTCCCTCAGGACCTCATCTACCCATGCCTTAAACACCTCCAGAGAAGGTGAATCAACCACCTCCCTGGGCAGACTGTTCCAGTGCCTAACAACCCTTTCTGTGAAGAATTTTTTCCTTATGTCGAGCCTGAACCTCCCCTGGCGGAGCTTGAGGCCATTCCTTCTTGTCCTGTCCCCTGTCACTAGGGAGAAGAGGTCAGCTCCCTCCTCTCCACAACCTCCTTTCAGGTAGTTGTAGAGAGTAATGAGGTCTCCTCTCAGCCTCCTCTTCTCTAGGCTAAACAACCCCAGCTCTCTCAACCGCTCCTCATAAGGCCTGTTCTCCAGTCCCTTCACCAGTTTTGTCGCTCTTCTCTGGACTCGCTCCAGAGCCTCAACATCCTTCTTGTGCTGAGGGTCCCAGAACTAAACACAGGATTCAAGGAGTGGCCTCACCAGTGCTGAGTACAGAGAAAGGGCTGGAGGTGTGGGAGAGGGATGAGAAAGGGCTGGAGGTGCGGGAGGGGGATAAGAAAGGGCTCTGAGTTTCCTCCTCCTCATGCATGCACTTGTCCCAGCGGGAGTGGTATGCGAGGGTCTCTAGGGATGAAGGCAAGGCATCCTCTTCGTGCTGAACTGCTCAGCTTTCCTTCTTGCACATGCCCTTAAGGCTCTCTGGGCCTCTCTTCAGATCTGCATCTGGTCTCGAGTGGTTCTTTTCCCTCTTACCATAGTTCTTGTCCTAGCAGATGGTGCAAGTTGGGAAGTTGCAGTTACCTTCCTCGGGATGGTTTCTTTATCCTCTTTATCTCATGGTTAGTTGTCCTTTCTTTACATCAGTCCTTATTATCTGGCTTGGCCAGATACTGGCATATTCTTCCCATCCTTTCTTATCACAACCCTGTTAAAATTCCTTGTATAAGCGTTAAGTATCCAGGCGCAGGATTGTTCAGGCTAATTTTCTATTTTAGTTCCAGAATTACAGAAACTTTACATGATATTCAAACTTAAAATAGGTTAATGACTTATAACAAATGATCTCATAGCGTTCTGCTTTCAGAAACTGTCAGCTTCTGGACTGGACAAGCACACGCTCTCCTGGGTGGAAAACTGGCTGGATGGCTGGGCCCAGAGAGTGGTGGTAAATGGAGTTAAATCCAACTGGAGACCAGTTTCAAGTGGGGTTCCCCAGGGCTCAGTGCTGGGTCCAGCCCAGTTCAATGTCTCTTCATCAATGACCTGGATGAAGACATCGAGTGCTCCGTTAGCAAGTTTGCAGATGACACTAAGCTGGGTGGAAGTGTTGATCTGCTGGAGGGTAGGGAGGCTCTGCAAAGGGATCTGGACAGGCTGGACCACTGGGCTGAGTCCAGTGGCATGAGGTTTAACACAGCCAAATGCTGGGTCTTGCACTTGGGGCACAACAACCCTATGCAGAGCTACAGATTGGGAGAAGCCTGGCTGGAAAGCTACCAGGAGAAGGACCTGGGGGTGTTGGTCGACAGCCAACTGCACATGAGCCAGCAGTGTGCCCGGGTGGCCAAGAAGGCCAAGAGCATCTTGGCTTGTATCAGAAATGGTGTGACCAGCAGGTCCAGGGAGGTTATTCTCCCTCTGTACTCGGCACTGGGGAGACCGCTCCTTGAATCCTGTGTTCAGTTCTGGGCCCCTCACCACAAGAAGGATGTTGAGGCTCTGGAGCAAGTCCAGAGAAGAGCAACGAGGCTGGTGAGGGGTCTGAAGAACAGGCCCTATGAGAAATGGCTGAGAGAGCTGGGGTTGTTTAGCCTGGAGAAGAGGAGGTTGAGAGGAGACCTCATTGCTTCTCTACAATTACCTGAAGGGAGGTTGTGGAGAGGAGGGAGGTGGCCTCTTCTCCCAAGTGACAGGGGACAGGACAAGAGGGAATGGCCTCAAACTCCGCCAGGGGAGGTTCAGGCTCAACATAAGGAAAAAATTCTTCACAGAAAGGGTTGTTAGGCACTGGAACAGGCTGCCCAGGGAGGTGGTTCACTCACCTTCGCTGGAGGTGTTTAAGGCATGTGTGGATGAGGTCCTGAGACGCATGGTTTAGCGATTGATAGGAATGATTGGACTTGATGATCCGGTTGGTCTCTTCCAACCGGGTGATTCTATCATCTCTTCTTTTGTGGGGGGTGGCTTTGAATCGGCAGGGGAAAGATTTAGATTAAACATTAGGGAGAAATTCTTAACAATGCAGGTGGTGAGGCTCTGGCACAGGTTGCCCAGGGGTGCTGTGGCTGCTCCATCCATGGAGGTGTTCAAGGTCAGGTTGAATGGGACCTTGGGCAGCCTGATCTAGGGGGACGTGTCCCTGCCCAGGGCAGGGGGTGTTGGAACTAAGTGATCTTCAAGGTCCCTTCTGACCCAAACCATTCTATGATTCTATGAAAAGCAAAACAACAAACAAAACCCAAAACAACCAAAACACCCCACAAGCACTCCTCCTCCCCCAAAACTATGTCCTTTCAGCTTTCCTTGTTCTCCCCCCTTTTAAAATGAAAAGTGTAAAAACAACCCCCACATGGATAAGGGGGAATTACTAAGCTTCAACCTTGCTTAGTAAGGAAGGAAGTTTCTTCTACCTTTGCAGTTTTAATCTTAAATTTCCAGTTTCTCAAAGATAGAGTAATGACAAGGAGGATTCTCCATGCCTCGGTTTATATGGCTGCATGACTTTTAGTATTGGGATGCTTTTTACTGTCTCCTCCGCTTTTTGATTCACTGATGTGAGTGTATTGACAGTAATGTACATTGTATTATGTACTGGCTTAAAAAAAAAAGCAGCCTTTTTATGCTGACTTCTTAAGTTATATTTGTTAGGGCATTTTAATGCCCAGACGGTTTACACATCCAGTGCAAAATACATGTCTCGCCTTCTTCCACCCCTTCTATTGCCTGATCTATAGGCTCACTTGGGACAATGGCCAGAGTTTAAAAAAGAAAGTTGGTATCATTTTGATAGCCTCTATAGTAGACTCAGTGCAAAAATAAATTGGTTTTCACTGTGTGTAATGAATGCGTGTGCAGTTGTGTGCATGACACAAGGGCTGTGCAGACATAAAGCATACCATGGCTTTCTGCCACCTCATAGACTGTAAGACCTGCTATGGACAGTGATGTGTTTCCTAACTAATAATTGAGGTTATGAGCTGCCATTAATTAGTTCTTTATGTGTGAGAATTACTTCTGCTGTGGACTGTTGTGCTCCTATTTCTATATGGAAAAGACAAAGACTAGGGTGCAACCTTCTTAAGCATACTGAAACAACAAATAAAATGTAACAGTGTATTTTAAATGTTATTTAATAAATTAGTAGTTTGATTAAATGACAGCAAGAAGTAATGTTTTACAAGTAGCAAAGACTACAGACAAATGTGTCATTGTAAGCAAAAAGAATTGGTGAGGAAACATCAGATTCGTCTACAGGTAAGCTTTGTTGAAGACCTAGAGTACAAATAGTGTAACATTGTCCTTTTTTGGTTTTTAGGCACTTCATAAAACTACTGACAAGAGCATGTTGAACGCGCTATTAAAAAAGGCAGAGGAGCAGTTTCGCCTATTGCAGAATTATGGTTCGACTAACAGTGGATTTGATTGCTAAAATCATCAGTCACAAGAATCGCAGTCAAGAAGACTTTGAACAGTATCTGCGAAAAATCACTCACCTGAATTTATCAGATAAAAATATAGATGCAATTGTAAGATTTGTTTTTCTTTATTCTTTTTAACCTGGCTACTCAAATGATTTGTAGTTTATTGTTATAATGAGTTGTTTATAGCTGGGGTGACAAGCAAGCAAAGTCAAGTTTCTATTTCATAACAACAATATTATGTTTTAGCATTTATTTTGACTTGCAATTAAGCCTTAATAATACATCTCTTTGGAAATGTGCTTCAGCATTCCCTGCTCTTATAGTGCACAACACTGCTTGTGTGTAAAAGGTTTTTATAGGATTTTATATGTGTGGTAATTGAAATGTGAAAACTCTAGCCATCTGTAGAGTCTCTTATTATTGACCTGAGACTTATTTCTTTATGTGGCAAATTCTTGTTGAAGTATATTTCTTACCTGAAACTGTGGAAATATGTATAATCTCTGCAGCAGGCAAGAGGGATAATATCAGTACACTGACTTTTTTGCCATTATTTACTTAAAATAAAAACCCCATGTGAGCATTTAGGTAAGACAGATGAGCTGAAGTGTTAGTGAAGTATTTTTTCAAATTTTCAGAGAACTATTATAGAAATATGCAGCTAAAAAATCAAAACAAACTAATTGGCAATTTTTTTTTTTTCGTAGAGTTGCAATGTTGTAAAGGAGCTTTCAGGAAGCTCCACTTACTTAGCTCTTTAGCCGCTTCAGGAAGGGAGTATTTTGAATTAATCATTTAGAGTGACACTTTTCCTACAGAACAGATCTCGCTATTGCCATTAGATCAAGAGTTGTAGGGCTTTGATGACAGTGCTGCAGCTCTGTTGAAATCTGGCTAAAGTGTTCTTGGAGACTTTACATCTGACGTTAAAAAAACAAAGTTCATATTCTCAGCAACAGTTTGGGTGTTTTTAGGTAAAGACTTGCATTTCTTTATGGGTACCTTTATGAAAATGTGAACTGTGGTGTATAAGATGATGGAAGGACTAGCAGTTGTGCAGATGTTGTAATGATCTTACATACTATAAGTGTAATACCTATTTTGTTCTTGCTAATGCCATATTTTTTCTATTCTTGGGAATTTCACAGAGTTGTTAACTTGCAGCACAATCTTTTCAATCTATTTGTGATTTATTTCTTAGAATTCAGAGGAAGTCTGGAAAAGGAAAGGGGAGTTCAGGAACAGGACATAAGCAAAGCGAGGTTAACAAATTTGGACTGGTGTAGTGGCTTTTTTGAATTAGTCAGGTTAAAATCTATGTATTTTTTTAAATTACTCCCTGGAGCTTATTCATTTAAAAAATAAGTCATGACCTTTTCATTTTCAAAGACTAACCTTGCAAACTTAAGCCAGTCCTCCTTCCTTTGAGTTTAATCATAGGAAATTCATAAATGTTTCACTAAATCCTGAGTTAATTCAAATCCCCTCAAGACAGTGAGCACATTTTGAAATTGCTGAACCCTGGACAAAACTGAATTGTTGTGTATGGTGTTTTTCTGATTTAGAGCTGTGACTTCAGTCAAGAAGATTAAATAGCTTGTCCTGTGTGAGCAGATCTGTGCAAGCAAATAGGTTTATTCAGCGCACTCCTAGGAATGTGCACAGCCACACTGAGTTGCTGATTTGATCAGTCCATTTGTTTAGGAACATCCTAGGAACATGTGACCTTTTAGTTATTTAAGAAGAATACTTTCAAAGAAATTTGACATTTGAGTGTTATGTTAGACTTGAAGGTATATTAAAATATACCAATGTTTTGTATGAATAAGTATTCCTTTGCCAAGAACTGGTTTGCATTACATCGCTGAGGTTTTCTGGAGACAACTACACCAACGATTCTGCTTTTCTGAAATTTAGCTGATGAAGGCAGTGAGGGGAATGATCTTTAAGGTCCCTTCCAACCCAAACTATTCTATGATCCAAAGGCAGGCAGTGAATGACCTCTATGTAGCATTAATTTGTTATTTTGTTTGGTTGGTTTTTTGTTATTTTTTATTGTTGTTTTGTTTTGTTTGTTTCAGGGTGACCTCTCTTTGTGTAAAAATCTTAGAGTTCTATATTTATATGATAACCAAATCAGTCACATACAGAACTTGGACTTTGCTTCAAATATAACACACCTCTACCTTCAGAACAATTGTATTTCACATATAGAAAATCTGTCCTCCCTGAAAAACCTTGAAAAACTGTAAGTAGAAAATAATGTTTTATTTTGCTAGTAACGAGAATAAATATTACACTAAGAAATTAAAAGAATACGTAGCCATTACAGTCTTCTCAGCTCTTAAATTTTGCTTTTCAAATAAAAGGTCTTGGTTATGATTTTTTTATTTAAGCGTTCCATGATAGGAGCAATGATAAGTAATATTATTTTAACATACTTATTTGCATTTAATTTTTTTTTTGTTCAGTCGTTTAATAACAGTGTTAATAATTAATAACAACAATAATAATAACAATATATAAAACTACTAAAAAAACTTGTATCTGTTACCTGTATGTTCTACTCACATGCTGGGTTATTTACTTTTTTGGTTATGTATTGATTAACACATTACAAATTTTTTTTTTACTGCATTGAGGCTTTTTGTTTGCTTTTACTTTCAAAAGGTATTAAAGTTATTTTGTATTCTATTCAGCTATTTAGGAGGCAACTGCATCACTGTAGTAGAGGGTTTGGATAAATCAGAAGAAATAAGGGAGCTGCATATTGAAAGTCAACATCTCCCTTGTGGTGAGAAGCTTCTGTTTGATCCAAGAACTCTGAGGTCCCTGGCAGTGAGTATATTCTGCGAATTTCAATGAGCCTTTAATTAATAGAACAGTATTTTTAAGAAAAGTGATTAGGGCTTGATCACTGTGTATTTTCTTCTTCTGCTGATCGTTAGCATTCTTTCCAGTTATACCAACGGACTCCCATCCTAATTCTCATGTAAGCAGGGAGTCCAGCAAATTCTACTTCTGTGTTTCTTTTTTCACGAAGGATGGAAATAAGAATTAAGAAAGAGAGGAAGCAAGGAAATATGTAGATGCCCTACACCATCAGAATGTGAATAAATTAAAAAAAGGAACAGGAATTTATCACTGTTAATTGTCTACTTAGTTTGTAGTGAATTAGTTTGTTGGTATTTCTTGGATTTGATTGTTGCATTATTTATTGCCTTTTGTAATTCTGTTGGGAATGCAGTGGCAAAAAAATGCAAACAGCTTTTCTGTGGGATATTAAGAGCAACACAATGAAATGTATTCCGGTTTAGTTCTGCAAATTTTCTGGTATGTCAAGAATTTGGGAAAGTCAGCTTTTGAAGTTTTCTTTCAACATGTTAATTGCCCTATAAATATCAAATGTATCGTTGAAGTGGTTAAAAAATAGACTTTATTTACTAATGGCTGTAGTTGTATACTAAAAAAATTCATCTTGCTGTCTCTCCTAAAGTGTTGTCAGAGTGTAGTCAGGGCTTGATGATCTTTTTTCTCCTGTGAAGATGAACAATGTGGTTTCTTTTGTTCATGAATATCATATGTATCATAAGCATTTGACCTAGCTCTAATTCTTTCTGGACTGAGGTTAAGTAATCCAAAGCATGAATTGCCATTTTCTTTTACTAGGAATGACTCATTCCTGTGAGAGCACTGTTACTTTGTCCCCTCTGTGTTGGAGAAGTGATGAAAGTAGAGGGAGGTAATATGGCTATTATCTTCTCAGGTTGATAACTCATATACTTCAGTGCTTTTCAGCATCCCGTCCTAGAGTCTCTAGCCTTTTGTTCTTTGTGGCTTTTATTTAAGGTCATTGGATGTGAGGTTTGTTTTGTCTTTTAAGAAACCCTTCTTGTTCTTGACCATGCAACATCTTTGGGGAAGCTACATGTGAAGACGTTCTATTTTTATCCTTTGAGTGCTAATTGTTTGGTCCCTCTTTAGGATGTCACTTTTAAATCCATCTTCTACCTGTTTGTGGCTCTTATTGCTGTCAGAGATGAAAGAGCCAAAAATATGGGACTATACGCTCTCTGCGTACCACAAGCAAATGCTTTGATGATGACAATGACATGAAACTTTTGACTGAGATGACGTTGATCCACTGTGTGTATCAGGATGATATTGGTAATTTCTACTTGCAGTGTAGATCCTGGTAAAGTTTTCAAAGGGGATTAGATTTCCTTTATACGCTGCCAAAACAGACATTTTCCAACTAATGATAACTTCCATATCTGGTACAATTCTAAATTCACTGGATTAGGTGTTGGTTTTTATCTTCTGGAGATACAAGCTTCTTGTTCCTTTCATGTAAAACTGCAGTAAGTATTTCCTGAGATAAACACCTGAAATGCATTTACTTTTTATCTAGAATGTAAAGATATCTCCCTAACTATTGTCTCTTACAAAAGGCAAAGTGATTTTGTGACTCACTGTTGTTCCAAAGAAGGGGAATAGAGGTATATAGGATAAAATCAGAAAGAAAGACAGCAGTTAAATGAGACTATGCAGCCACTGGATTGGGATTTCAGCTCTCGTGCAGCTCAGGTGTAACCTGGGGAAAGGCACTCAATTTCTGTGTCTGGTTCATACTTCAAATGTAGAGTTAGTAGCACTTTCAAACTCTGTAAAGTACTTCCAAACTCTGTAAAGCATTTGAACTTGTATGGAGAAAAAACCAAAAATACTGTATTTACTAAGAATTCCTGAAATAACTGAGAAATAATCTTACTTTGGTTTGACTTCAAAACTGAAATAAACAGAATTGTGGGACAAGATGGAAAGTAAACGTGAAACGATGTGGGATGTATGTGGTAGCTGTTTTGTATGTTTCTGTTCTGTATCCTTGTTCTTTCTTTAAGAGAATTTTCTGTAAGAATTTACAACTTGACTTCTGCATGACATGAAAAAAAAAAAAAATCCCTTTTGTTCCTCCAGAAATCTTTGTCTGTGTTGAATATCAGCAATAACAACATTGATGAATTAGAAGAACTGGCAGTTTTGGAAAATCTTACTTATCTTAGAGCAGTTGACAATCAACTACAAGACATGGAGGTATGAAAATAGATATTTGTTCTCTTTAGTATGGATGATAAGAAATTAGTCAAATTAGTCACAGATGAGTGAAAATAAACTTCTACAGTTACTGAATCTCTGACTTTCTAAGCATGCTATATTTTCTTATCCAAAAATCTTGTTGCGTTTGAAAATGGAGAACTGTTTATCTGGGATGTCCAAATGTCCTTTAATCCTACATAAAGTGCCAATTGTGCATACATCTGTCAACCAAGTAGTAAATGCACAGAAGTTATAACTATAATCTAATATGTCCAAAATGTAGAGTTAATGTGTATGTTTTGGCCATTGGAGTGACTATCAGTGGCTTGATTTGCAAAGATGACATAGGCATTGTTTGTTGATTGACTTGCAGTATTTTATATCTTTTAATTCACTATTTTAACATAAATAAAGGCCACCTTTTGGATATCAGGCTATCCAGTTTATTTTTGCAGCCATTCTAAAACCAAAAAGACTTTTTGACTGGAGTAACATAAGAAGTATTTGTCATAGGTGAAATTTCTTTCATAAATTTTTGCTAAGGAAAGACACATCTGGATGAACAAGAGCTCTAACTTCCACAGTAGCAGCTAAAACAAATGAAATTAACAGAAGCATTTTTGCTCTTCTTTTCGCAGTACTGAAGGTAATTCAAAGAGAAAGTTCTAGATTCACAATTTCCAGCTGATCGTCTCAAAAAGGAACAGGAGCCTTATAATATCTCATTATTTTTATAAGTTATGGTATCTTCTTTTGGCATAAAGAGCAGTTAGTAACTGAATTTCAAATATGTCTTAAACAGTATTCTAACACCATCGTTGCATGGGTGGAGACATGGAATGAACTCTATAAATGAATTAATAAATACTGCTTACATTTAATATAAACCGTAGTTATTGGTGTTTCGATTTTTAAAAAAATTTCTACTTTTATTAATAAATACTAAAATGAATTGGCCTAAATCATAAGCCACATCACCAGGACAAAGCCTTGATTAAAATAAACTCTATCATTACTACTTTGCATATGCATCCTATTTCCTAAGAAAAGTTAACTTTCACTGATTAGTAGTTATTAACATAATAATTCTTACTGCTTCTGAGAACACTTCTACATTAACATTCATTGCATTGCATCTTAGAAATCTTTTACATTAAATTTGGCAGTTCTGTTCACTAATAAGGAAATTCTATCATTTTATGTGCGTAATCTCTCCATTATCTAGGTCAATGTAGATTATTTGGACTAATTTTTTTTACATTTTAGTATTAAAAAAACATGTTGAGTGATGCATTTCTTTTTTACTACAGGATTATTAACGTATTGTATTTCAAGCGGTGTTTCTGGCTGGCAGTTGTGATTGAATTCATATAAAAATACAGTTAATGTAGGATTTTACCTGGTAATTAAGCACAATATTGAATGTGTTGGTTACATCAAAATAGCAGTAAGCTTTCTTAAATAGGTAGTCTCTTCAAAGTCTCTCCAATGACCAAGTTGAATATGCCTAATATATAGTATAATGTGGCAGGAGATCTAACTTTCCAACTACAATTAGTGTGTTTTAGAGTTTGCATTGTAGTAGTTTGTACTTACCACTAAGATAAATTCTTATTTAAATTAAAAAAAACAACAAACTGTTGAAAAAGCAGTAAGCCATGCAAGGTATTAAAGTCAGTTACAGCTCTGCTTGAAAGGCATTTAAGTTACAGCAAGCATCTAGCAGGAGAACAAGATTATACATGCAGTAATTGTTTAAAAAATAGCTGAGGGTATTTTTGAGTCTGTTTCATTTTTTTTTGCAACCCTGAGTTTCATGGCTTCATGGCTTACATTATTCTACTACTGTGATAGCTTAGAGTATTTCAGGGGCCATACCATTGTACTACATATACTCAATTGCTTCTGCTGACTGAATTTGTTACGCACAGCAAAAGCTCTTTCATTCCCAGGCAAGCTGCCTCCATCCTCCTCCCTCTTGCCCCTACATTTTCAAAATTCTTGATTTATACCTCTTCATCATGCCAAAAGCTCTGTGTCCCCTGTTTTCTCAATTCCTGCTTCCCCATCACTGCTATCAAAAGCATTCCCAGCAGTGTCTGGCGTTAATGGGATGGTGCTGCATGACACAGAAGCGTCAGAGAGCTCTGTAGCTCTGCCTCCCCGGTGGGAAGAGAAGCTCTAGAGGAGCCGTCCACGTCTGAATAGGGTTGGCCAACAGCAGTGATCTATGTAGCAGGGGTAGGTGGCAGCAGGAATAGTATGAGATCTTTGCAAAAGAGCAAAATGTGAAAGGCAAAAGAAATATGCAAAATGCAGTGTTCTCATATAGACTTTTCTCATTTTTTTAATAACTATTTTCTATCTAAACATTTCTTTCAGTTTTTCCCATACTCTTATGAAAACCATACTTTCTTGCTTTCCAACAATGCCACGTTGATTTCAGCTTAGTTGAAAATTAGGGCTAGTAAATTCACCCACTTAGAGTTCTGGCTAATTCGGGGCATTGTTAGCATAATTAACAGACGTCAAGGCATATGACCTTGTTTAACATGACTGAAGCTTATAGAACGCAGTCTGCACAGCAGACAGAACAAAATAAATTTTCTCAATTCATGCAAAACAACCTACTGTAACTCGCTACTATGTCTTAGGTCAGTTATCAAGAATATAATTTACTTCAATAGAACTGGCTATTCTTTGTTTTCTATTTCTTGGTACTTTATCTATCCTATCAAGCTTCTGGTTTACTTTAGTCAGGTTCACATGAACTTCGGGGCTGCAATGTATTTGGGTTGGAATACTAAGGGAATTTTTTTTAAACATTATTCCTATTAAAAAGACCCAACAACTCCTCCTGCTTACAAAAGTCCAGAATATTATTTATCTATTAATTATATTAGTTTGGGGAAGATTATGACCTGTGCAAGTTATTTGGATATATACACAAAATGCAGCTAGAAATGCCTATAAAAATCTCTGTTTCCTAAGTCTTTAATTTATTCAACCTCTGCCCAGTATTGATTGTGACAAGAGGATATCACAAAAGATGAATTCTTTCTCTTCAGACTTCAGTCAGGAACAAGAGAAAAATTATAGATTTTCTCGAATAGATTATGACAGGTAGTCAGAATGGTGACAAATTGCTGTCTGTAGATGTAGTTAGGGTACTTGGAGTAGACATTTCCGATAAAAACTGGAGCATACTGGTCAAATACCAATTCTTAAATGGCCATCATTAATTGGCAAGAACATTACTGCCAGCACTACAGCTGCCTGCTAAGGTACTTGCCCTCCCCCCTTTCCTGCCCCCCAGTGGAATATAATTTGCTCGTCAGTATTTTGTAGCAGACCTCAAAGTGATAGCATGACATGATCATTTATCAAACGGAGACTGCCCAGAAGATTGTCTGGTCCCTTTAGTACAGCTTATTGAAAGGCTGGGAAGTGAAAGCACTTTATTAAGAGACAGGAAGGCAATGAACAACTAGAGCGTATCGAAAGGGTAATCATATTTCAGCACGGGATTAGTGTGCTCTTTAGATAAACATACACTGGAGTAAGCATGTTCTGGGTCATTTATCATGTAAGTAACAGCTAAAAAAAAATCTACAGGACTCTTTGTATACATTCATCAAAGTTAAACTGCATACATTTTATTTCGGTAGTAGACAATTTTGCGTTGCAAAACTTACTTGACAATAAGTCTTTCTAGTGAAATCTAGAACACGCTTCTGATTTCAATGACAATGCCTGAATGCTCAGGTAAGAATAAATAAATGCACTTGCTAGATACTTTTTTTTTAATAAACCTAACCTAAAATATCTTCCCCTAAATTGTTGTGTTTATGACTTTTAGCACCTAAACTGTGGGGGTTATATTGCTATTCCAATACATGCTGATAGAGCTTTGCTGTTTACCATTATGAGATTTATCAGCATTTCGTCATGTAGACTGGTCCTCAGAGCTTCTTGCATTGTTTCATCAGTCTTGCTTCTCACAGAACCAGCCTTTTGCTCTCTGTTCTTCTAAAAAGAGATGTTATTGTCACTGGATAACACTAGGTGATAGATGATATCAGCATCATCACTGATAGATTAAAAATTGTATGATTTGGAGGTGTGAGACCATGCTGCCTCTGCCTCTTCCATGTGATTTTTCTAAACATGTATCATAAGAGCCATAAAATATTCCCAGGAGGATTTTCTACCAAGGGAGTAGAGCCTGCAAACCCAGAATTCTCCCTGCTTGCATTACCCAGGTGATTTTCTAAGTTTGAAGAAACTAAAGGACCAACACTTCTAGGTACTTCTTTATTGGCATCAAGCTATGAAATTCTACACACTTTGCAGTTTAGAACCTGTCACATCATGGTTAGTAGATTTCTTCCAAATTGTTACAACTGTAGGACATAAGTTCCTCTCTCCTCTTGTACTTACCTAATTCTTTTGAATCCCTGATTAAGCTTTTCACTCATAAAAGGAAGCCTGTCAGGAATGACAGTTAAATGCAATTTTGAAAAGAGGGTGTTTCAAAAAGTAAAAAGGACCAATCTGCTATGCTTTGCATCCTTTTAACTTGAATTTATTGTATTTAAAAGACAGAAGTTGTTCTATCTAGGTCATGCTGCCCTTGGGTAACCAGACAGAAATCCAGATGGAGAAAGGTATATTTCAAAAATTTCACTGTTTGGGCCAATACTATAACTGACCACCCACAGTTCTGGAGGGAAGGATTCCCATTTCTCCTGTAAAATAGTATTTCACGTATATATAAAGAGAGATGCAGTCCACCGGGGTTTGCATGATTTTTAGCTTTTTTTTTTTTTTAATTCAGTTCTTTCTCTGTAAAATATTTATTCTTCAACGAATTTTTCAGAATCTAAACAGACATGAATACTATGAGGGGATGCATTAACAGACATGACACATCAGACATGTTTTTTGGCTGGTAATTTCTCAACTTTAGGTGATTATCAATGGGGCTGTAGTGGTAGTTTTCCATAGCTGGCATTATTGTATCCTTAAAAATGCAGAGTTTTCCAACTGCATCCCTATTTTTTCTGTTTAATTATGATATTCAGGGAATGCCACGCGCCACTCTGTTTGAAAATGCACATTCTTAATGTGCATGCTAATACATGAATAGTCTCATTGAAGTTATTTCTGTGTGCAGGATTTCAACCTGGCTGAACAAATCATGTTACTGTTGAATTTTGCTTCAGAGGAGGAAAAATAATCACAATGTTCTGTTCTTGTATCAATTGCAGGATTTGGAGGTTGTATTAAATAAATGGACAAAGCTGCGCAGAATGGACATTACAGGAAACCCTGTCTGCCGAAAACCGAAGTACAGGGACAGGATTGTTGTACAGTCACAAAGTCTAGGTAAAAAATAATACCAACAGCCAGCCCCAAACTCCACCCATAACCCTCACTGTTTTAGAAAATAACAGATGTTTTCGTTGTGCTTGAATTTCTATGTGTGCAAACACAATTACTGCTGTATTTTTGTTAAATGATCATTTTTTAATTTATGTACAGGTAAAAGCTGTTTGTGTAACCAACTGCACAATGTCTGTTCCTGAGCTGTTGCTATTAGATTTAGTAACTGATGTGTGGCAAGATTGTTATAAGACAATAAGGCTTTGCTGTGTCCTTAATCCAGATGTTTTAAAACTGATTTTCAAAGATAAGTTTAGTCTACAACCCTATCAACCCATAGTACTTGTTTTGGTATTTTAATTGTACAGTTGCAGTTGTACAGTTCATACCTTTCTGTGTTGTATTTGTTGTGTAACATTTGTACTTAAACATAGAAGTAGTTTAATGTTATGAACGTATTTATTAATTTTGACTTTACAGTGATGCAGTTTACGCTATTATTTTGAGATTTTTTTAGCAGAACAGGAAGCGAGTTAGTTTTCCATATGCATATATTCATACTGGAGAAAGAAGTAAAAAAACATCTGCTCAATTTTTATTTTTTTTTTATTAAGATGACAACAGCTATCTTAAAAGTTGTAATTAGAAAATTTGTTTTTCTTTTTCCTGAGAGTTAAAAATATTGACCATTAAGAGAAAGAAAAAATCCCACCTACACAATAAAAATAGTAGGGTCTTAGGATAATTCTAATGCAACCTAAATTTGTGTCCAAATGAGGTATTTGATTTGGTCTCACTCAAAAATGCAGACTCAACCAAGCAGTCATAGATGATAACCTGTATGGCATCAAAATGGGTAAAGTTAGTCTTACAGAACCAAATAATGTCTGTCTGTGTGTCTGACTGGTAGGATTGTTTAATTGGTAAGTTATGCAAGTTCTCTCTTATCCCGAATTCCTGCATTTATGTATACATTCTATGAGAGCATATGTTTTCTTCAAATCTGTCTACAAGGTGTTGCATGTTAACTGGCTGTGAATATATGTATATGTGTGTGTGTATATATTTGCCTTGAAAGCTTCGAAAATAGTAGATACTTTCTTTTGTAATTGAGATGTGTTAACTCACTTCTGCCACTAATTAAAATATGAATATCCTGGGGTTTGGGTATTGTTTTGACAAAAGACTAAAAAGAGAAAAGATTTTAAGAGAGCAAATTAGACCAGTACGAATTACATACAGCTTACTACTGCCTTTTAGTTATCTTTGGGTATCACAGGAAATGTTCTTTTCTTTTTGACAGAATATCTTGATGGGAAAGAAATTAAAGAAATGGAAAGACAGTTCCTAGTGAACTGGAAAGCCTCCAAACTCGCCAGGAAAAAAAGCAAAGAAAGAATGACAGATGAGCATGCATTCTATCAACATTTTTGTAAGCAAACTAATCAATTACTTTGTGACTATTTAAAATTTTATAGAAACAATATAATAGCAGTTAACAGTAAATATGCTAGGAATGAGACTTGTTCTGGTGGTGAGACCAAAATGTAAGTGTAGAAACTGGAGTTCTCCAATATGAAATTTCATTTTAGTACTAGTTCATGTGGTGGTTTTTTCCTCCCATCCCATTCTTCCAGTGTTATGGAAAGGAGTAGCTGGTACATTTTCAGTGTTTGTAAATATTAATGATTACTTCCCATATGTTAAAAAAAATGTTGTAGAATAAATTTGCATGAAATATATTGGACTTTTAGAGTCTGTTTGTTGATACTTATTTTATCTCTCTAAATTGCCAGGGTTTTTAAAGGCCTTCACAAGATAGAGGTCTGGCAAAAGTAAAAGTTTTAAACTTGAAAAGAGAAAAGAAAAGTCTTAGAGGGGAAAAAAAAGCCCTTAAACCTAAAATAAAAGGCAAGAAAATCTTAAAGAGGGAAAGTGAATTAGTTTTGAAACTCAAGCAAAACTTGAAATAGACTGAGTTTTTTAAAAAATGATGGGTTGGAGATTGTTGTTGCTGTAGAGCTGGCTGAAGATAAACAGTCTACATTATCTAAGATAAAAGTCTTAACAGCACGTCTTGCCATTTGCAGATTTGGAATCAGACATTAGACTCCAAATTACTCAAAGTGGTTTGAATAACCATATTTATAAAATAAAATGAGTGGCAGTTATACTGTTGTTTCCTGGAGATAAACTGTGATATGTAACTCAGTGGAGAAATCATGTGCTTTGTAGCCATGCTATCTCAAACTGTTAATTTGTGAAATCTCGTAAAGATCAGTTATTTTTGAAGACAGGAAGTGAAAAGCATTCCACCTGTCAGCCTCAACCCCAAGGAAGTTGCAGTCTACTCAGTGTTTTGAAGCCATATGTGAATGGAAATGGTTCTGAAAGTAATGTTCTGTCTTCTGAATAACTACTGGTATAAGAGATGCTGTGTAATTTAATTTACTCTTTTCAAATAACTATCTGAATAGGAACACCTGCTTTAATATTTATCTCTGTTTGCAGCACTTTCTGTAATTTAATACAATGTTTTCCATTCTCAGTTATCAAATCTGAGGTATTTTTCCTTAAAGCTTATTACACTGTTTCCTCTAACAAGATATATTGGAACCTATGATCAATCATACTGAATATTGATATGATTTGTCTCTGGATATCGGATTAATACTTATTTCTTTGTTTTCTGCAGCAGACTTTGAAAAACTTCATCCCATTCTTCCTCTTCACTACAGTCCATCTGTGAAAGAAAAACCAGATTTTTTAGTTGTGTCTGAGATGCACAAAGTTGAAAGAAAACCTCTGCCAAGAATCCTGGGAAAAAACAAGTCAGATGAAAAGTCAGGTATGTTCTTCAAACATCTTTTTTGTTGCTTATTGCTTGAACAGTTCTCACTGAATCCATTGGAAAATGAGTACATGGGGTAGAATTTAATCTGAAATCAGCTTCAGGGTTTTTTTGACCATATTCTGTTTGTTGTCTTTATTTCTTTCAAAGACATGATAATAGATTTCTGTTTCTGGTTATAAATTAGTACACTAGCTAATAGTAATAACTTCACTCCAGTGTTATTAAGTTCTGTCATATGCATTTGATTGTAATCTTCCTCAAAAGTAAAATAATATCAAAGTTAATTCTTGGAAGTATAGTTGCTGTCAACACCACTGGTGAAGGATGATCCTATACACACAGTAATATGCGGAAGTAACAATCACTTTTCATCATTACAACTTACTTCTTACATACATGTTCCAGAGTATTATATTCTTGATTAGCATTTTCCTGTAGTACCAGCTCAAGACCACCAGGATAATCAAGAAAGAAAATCTGATGTGTGTTCCTTGCAGACATTTAGACATCAGGTGATTTTAAACAGTTTAGAGCCTAGTGTGTATGTTCCTTACTCACATAAGTGGCCTTGTGAACTCTAATGCAGCTGTTTGTGGAAATAAAATCCACTTGTAGGGTTTTGCAGTTTGGGACCTGTATTTTTTTCAGTTTTACCTGTAGTAATAGTTGAGTTCAGTATTTAGGACCTAATATCACTCCTTCCCAATTTTTAACGCTACTTTTAACCTAACTGTTTTATTATTTATCAGCTGTACTGACCAACAACAAAAAACATCATCGTTTCTGCAGTGCTGCAGATAAATAAATAAGTTCAACTGACACAGGTATTCATTTGTAACTAAATTACTATATATAGTGCTTTGTTTTACATTCAAATCACAATTTATTAGTATGTTTGAAAATTTAACTAAGCAACATCTAACACTACTCTATTCTTGCCAACTCACCGCTTCCTATTCCATAAGTTTTGTTTCTACCAGTTACTTGTTCTGATTAAAAATAGCTGCCTTTCCCTTGAGAACAGAAGAATTACAAATCACAGTGCTGTTGTCTTCCAAAGTAACATTTTTGTTCTTCAAAGCCATATTCTGGCTTGAAAAGAAATGGAACTTGTCACATATGTGCCTAGTTTTGAATTTCTTTCCTGCTTTCCACTGCACATAGCAGTGGAGAAGTTTAAGAACTGTGTGTCTGAGGAACATACCTGAGTTTTTGTCTTACTTGTTTTTCCAGCGCATAGTCCCGACTTGTGAATTTTAGAGGAATACAGCCTGATACTTACGCCAGAGAAACATGGGGATTTTTCTTTGAATTCCATTGTAAAAGGCATTTATCCACATGCTTGGTGTTTGTTCAGCTTCCATTTAATCTTTATTAGCATTCTGTCTTTTGGGCCAAGCTGAATAAAACTACACATTTCATTTACCATTCCACTTAGTTGTAATAAAGGGTGGAACATGCATGTACAATGCTTCCCAGGAAGTTTCTTTTCAGTGTAAAAACTTCTGCGATAAAGCACTCTTGATTCTACTCTGCTGTGTTAAAAACTTGTCTAATTGTTGAGCTTCTTTGCTTGACAAAAATTTTCACAGTATTAAGAAGTTGGAGTACAATCCCAGCCCTTTTGAAATCCCTTTTGACTGTAAAAAGGCAAAGATTGCATCTTCCATACTTGTTTGGATTAAAGTGTCTATATTTGTATTAACTTACATTTGCAAATTAAACAGTTTGAATTATTTTTGGGGTTTTTTCCTACTATTAGTCTAAAAGATTTCACTCTGGTTTACATAAACTGCAGTCAGATGACATGCATTTAATATTTTCTGAAAACTTTTAAGAAGGACTTTTATCTTGGTTGTTAAATGTTGCTGTACATTGCAATTTCATGTGTACTTTCACATACTGAGACATGCTCTAATGTTGTTACTAGTGGAATTCTATGGAAACCAAAGTGTCTTGGGAATTAGTTAAAGATTTGGGTTTTCAAAATGTTTTTCTTTGAAAAAAAAACCCCTCAAAATACAGAAATATTCCTGCTCAGAATCTATGCAGATATGAGATAATGACAAATCACAGTATTCCCCTGCCAGATCCAGCAATTAGGAATATACATAAATGTGCCCACATGTAAGAAAGCAAGGAAATTTTGTCAAACTGAACAAATGCCTGTGTTGTTTAATTGAGATTCAGTATCAGACAAAAAAAACCCCTGAATTTTAATCCTACCCTCTGTGCTAATTGAATAAATTATTCCAACAGATGTTTCCTCTTTCCCCATACATGCTAGGTGCTGTTTGACCTCAGCAACTGAAAAACAGGCATTAAATACCTTTTTAATCTACATCTAAGATCCACTGAGGATTACATAGAGCTTGAACAATGAAAAAGGCCAGTTATTACTAGATTACTGAAATATGTCATTAGGCTTTCTTTTTTGATGATGTAAAAACAATAGCAATTTTATATTGGATTTTAAGTTAGTTTTGAACATATAGAGAGTATTATGGATATTGGCAGGAAGTAATTAAAAGAAAACAAATCACTTAACTATTCTAAAGATACCTAATACCTTCCAGTGGGATACACTATTATTAATTTTTCCCTGAGTAGAAAAGTTGTTGAAATTTTGATGTTGTAAACTTAAGCTGTAACCAGCAGTTTCTGCCCATGGGCCCTCAGTCAGGAACTTAAACACTGTAGTAGGTTTGAAACACAGTTTGGTGGGAAAGTCACCTTCTGTGTCTCCATTGCCTGTTACATAATTGGGATTATGGTAATAAACTTTAAATGATGTAATCGGTGTAGAACAAATATGCTGGATTGTGCAGAATAAATCATAAGCAACTGTCCTGGCCACAGTGCACATCCTGTATAGTATCCTATATATTCAAGGTCTAGTTCAAATGCAAGGAACATGCAGTGGGCAATGTTAGTTCTCACTCTTTTTAGCACTTTGGCAGGTGTTCTCATCAACATTTTGTTTATTCATTCATTATGTTGAATGAATCCTCAGCATAAGAAGGACGTAGAGCTGTTGGAACAAGTCCAGAGGACGGCTACAAAGATGATCAGAGAGCTGTAGCACCTCCCATATGAGGACAGGCTAAAAGAGTTTGCCTTGTTAAACAGGTAGAAGAGAAGGCTTCAAGGAGACCTTATAGTGACCTTCCAGTACCTGAAGGGACTACAGGAAAGCTGAGGAGGGAGTGTTCACAAAGGCTTGTGGTGATAGGATGAGGGGGAATGGGTATAAACTGGAGAGGGACAGATTTAGACTAGACATAAGGAAGAATTTTTTCACAGTAAGACTGGTGAGCCACCTGCACAGGTTGCCCATGGAAGCTGTGGCTGCCCCATCCCTGGAGGTGTTCAAGGCCAGGTTGAATGGGGCCTTGGGCAGCCTGGGCTGGTGGGTGGTGGCCCTGCCCATCACAGGGAGCTTGGAACTGGATGACCTTTAAGGTCACTTCCAACTCAAGCCATTCTGATTCTATGATTTATTTAATATTTATAAATGCCTTGAGTTGAGGTGATTTCTGTGGTTTGAAATCTATATAGAGTAATGTGTATTTGGTAACAGATGAGAATGCACATGTTCTGTGTGTACACTGCACTTTTGTTTATCTGCATCTAACTGGCATTGTAATATATAGAATTATTGAGGCCTATTATATGACAGGTTTTTTGAGAAGGACTGATATTGAGATTATAATCATTGTATAACAAAAACATAACTTGTACAATCCTCTGTTTATTTCGTATTACAAAATATAGGTCTCTTATTTGAGAGGGCAGTGGTGGAAGGGGTTGCCTCCAGGTAACCTTGCACCTTGTTCTCTTACTAAATGACAATTTCAGCAAACTTGTGAAAATTCAAAAATAAAAAGTATTTTCAGCCTTGGCTTCAGAAAAAGGAGAAACGCAGAGTTAAGGTACAAACCACTGACAAACCAATGGAGTGTTATCTGTGCACCCTACAGCTGGTTTTAAACACTGAAGAGCAGTATTCTGTATGCAGAATTAGGTGCATTAAATATTCTATTTGGAGATACCAGCTGGAGCACTTTGGCAGAGCTGAGATCATACTTTGAAGAGACCTGGAGTTCCTCTTCCAGGAGCTGTAGCCCATGTCACTCCTTTAATTTGGTGCTGAAGGAAAAGTGCAGACATCTCCTCAGTGAGGTCTAGAAAGTATCGATGAGCAATAATTGATGAAGGCTCTGGAAAATAAATATAAAGGATTTACTTGCCATTGAATTATTCAGCCATGTTGTGTGATATGAGAGGAGTTACCGCAATGCTGGATAAAGTATAAGGATGAAGTGAAGTTCTGAAATTAAATAGTGTTGCTGAGACAAAGCTATTTGAATGGAGATCAGTTATAAGCAGTTCTTTTACTGTCGCCCATGTAGGGTTTCAGTGTAGTTTCAAAGTAATTTGATGTTAAAATAAAGACTGCTGAATAGGTATATATAAATAAATTCTGTAATGCCTCAATATAACTCTGGAAGCTCTTCAGTTGAAGTCAGTTCCAATAAACTCATTAACTGCAGTTACATAAACACCGTTTGCTATTTGCCTTCCTATATCCTACCACACTTTCTGTAGGGTCCCACAGCTGAAAAACTGAAAGCAGTTTCACTGGAGGTGAAAACACTATTGTTTTGCGTCATTTGGCAAGATGAGATGCTCCATTTTGGAGGGCAGCATTACCTCTAGGTATTTAATAACAGATATACCTCCTCAAAGTCACTTCCACCGGCCTGGGCCACATCCCATCTGATTTCAAAGACATGGATGTGTTGGGTTTGCCTTAGTGGTTCCAAACACAATCATCATCTGCTGTTGGTAGTATTTCTTCCCACCAAAACCTGTTACTCATACCTAGGAGGTGTGAGACCAGACATTGCCAGTGAAGATTCTGATGCTTTCAGAGCGACCAACAGTACTGTTGTAGCTTTTTGGTGTGTTAGGAGTACCAAAAGGGGAAAAAAATAAGGCATCAGTGCCGGAACACCTCCCCTTGGTACTGTTCTGACTGTTATTGGAAGACTGGAAGATAAATAGATAGATAGATAGATAGATAGATAGACAGACAGACAGACAGACAGACAGATATGTTTTGTAATCACCCAGTGTTTGAGTTACTGACCTAAAGCTCACATTTGAACTTTATATCAGTAACCAATGAAGATTTCTTATTTTTCTTAAATGTCACATTAAAAACAGTGCAAGGTGCAAGTTAATTTAATGCTGTTTTATTTCTTTATGTATGCAATTATAAAGCAGTGCGTAGAACTGCCTAGGATACAGTTAAGAAAGCCACACCATCCAAACATTCTGAAGTTCGGGCAGAAGGAAAAGAAAATAGACAAAAACATTGAGTCAGAGTTCAAGATGTGCCCACTCTTTTTTCAGGGTGAGGATTCAGACAGATAATCTATTGATATGGGAAAGGATGTGACTGTGAGTGATAAAAATAAGGGGATCTGAAAGTCTCTTCCTTGGTTTTTTTAGGAACTTGATGTGTCACAGTGTACCATGCAAAGTAGCTGTCCTGACTAACAAAGGCTCTGAGGGGAATCAATTAAAATGTGAACCTGCTTATTTACAGCCACTAAATCATAAATGTTGCATATTGTGACTGTAATAATCAGTTTTACTTCACTAGGAAAAATAACCTACAGTGAGTTTTTACTTTTCACATGACCTTGAAGGATTCTAGGAGTTCACTGCTAGAAAAATTCGCAGTTGAACCTTACCTCTTCAATCAAACAGCACTGTAACCAGAGACTACAGGAATGACTGACGGCTTCTTTCTGTTCTCTTAATTCTGAGCAAAATGAATTGCTGCATCAAAACCAAGATAAATCAGAGCCATCTGTGAAGTTCTTCATGTAATAGGCTAATACTTTAACTCGAAAGGAGTTTTGGAGCAGTAAGGTCTTTCTTTCTTGGAGAGTTAATATATTAGACCATCATAGTAATCATTGATTTCATGTCCAGTAAAGTTGAGTATAATCAGTTACACATTTTGTAGTAAACTGTTTTGGAATAAAAGACCAAGCCTTATCTGATTTCATTTATTTGAGTAATTGCTTTGATTATTGCTAACATCATGTTTCATGCAGAACTTGAAAATTATTATTATTTGATACAAATCTAAGTGACAAAATTTGTTAATTATTGCCATCTTTGTGTGTGGAAAAAAACCCCAGTTTTATAGTAAGGGTATATGTAATACCCCAGGTTGCCAGATTGTGACATTTCATGTTTGTCTGCCCTCAGATTTGGCACTGGGGTGGGAAAGGGCTTTCACTGCATCCATTGATATCCTCGCAGTAGGTAAAGATCTTTTTTATCATCTGCAGCTTTTGATAACACCGATTATAAACTCTGTAGAAATGATGTGTGATCGTGGGAAGGGTTAAAGAAGACAGGAGTGACAGCAGCTTTGGTGTGGTTCTGATGTGCAGATCTCATCTGTCTTCTCTCATCTTTCTGATGCAGGTTGAGGAAGAATCTGAAGTAACAACAAAAGCTGATTTCTAAAAGCCAGAAGTTACAAGATTTGAAGATTTAGCCATTATTGGATTATTTTTCTTTTTTTTTTTTCCTCTCAAAGCTTACAAAGAAAGGCATCAGCATCTCTCTGGCTGTGTTGTCTGCATATTTGTAATCTCAAAACCAGACAGAAAGTACATTGACTTTAGTGCTGCCTTTTAAGAGCATTCAAAAAAATACAGGGACTGCCTATTTATTTAGAAGAAATGCAAAAGCAAGTAAAAACCTCAGGCCGTGGTAGGCTAAAGTAGGTAGGGTGCCTACTTCTTAAACTTCAACAAGAAAGGTATTGTTTTAACCAGCTTCTTACTTAGTTTGTGACCTTAATACCGAAGCAGCTGCTTCTTTCCACGTATGATACTCTTCATGATTATTCAGAGGCACGCGTATAGTCTCTTACTTCAGGAAGAAAAGAGCTATTAGCACATGATATTGAGATCTCTTCTCCTAAAAAATAATTTCCATGATTTGGACTTTTCCATGTCCTGCTGAATAGCTTGGAATAGTTAGGAAAGAAGGCACAAGAAGATTAATGATATCTGTGCTGATTAATTTTTGGATTGCGAGCATTACACATTAATTTTACTTCAAGTTCTGCTTTGGGACTTGAGTTTGGCTGCTCTGCACTAGTTACAGTAATTAAATGAACACTCAAGACTTCTGATATAGGAAAAGTCTAAAAGGAAAGCCTAGACTGTAAATTGCCCCTGGAATAAAACCTTTCCTGGTTGAGTTTGTCTGCATGAATGTCAATTCAGCATCCTATGCTTGAGAACCCCTCTAAGATAAGAAAGGAATATTTCCTGAATAAGGGAACCAGGACCTGTCTTTTTGTATTCAATTTTTTGTGTGTTTTATTGCCCTTCGATAAAGATAATTAAAATAAATTTAACTCCTGCATGCATTCTCCCCTAGAGTAACAAGACTTTAAACTTCATAAAAGAAGCAGGTTTCCAAAACTAGGGTAGTAAATGAGTGGTACTAAAACCTTGAGGATGAAGGTAGTGAGCAATTTGCCATCAGAATAAGAAAACACGGAACAACAAGTAAAGCTTGTAACGCGTTCAATAAAACTGCAGAGAATGCTGTGGTCCTACAATACACTGACAACATGGCATGTGAAATGGGGGAAAAAGAAATTATTTAATTGGAAATGTTCAAAATATCTCTTTGGGTTTGGAATTCGCTCCCACTGTGAACTGTGGAGTTTTCTCCATGAAGCAGAGGTTCTGAGTTTCAACCTATTTCGACTCTCTTGTGGCTGTGTCTCACCTTGAATTTGCTCTCAAGGTATGGCTGGAAGCAGTGGGACCTGATCAGATGCAGCCCGTGGGTGGCTTTGCACCGTAGCTCCTAGTGGGACAAGCAACATTTCTGCTGCTCCGTCACCACGCTTCACCTCACCAACAGACAAACAAACTTGCCAAGTCCTTATACAGACATGGGAATGGGGGAAAATGAACAAGTTGGAAACAGATTACCACGAATATTCAGGCTGAGTTGTAGCTGTAAAACCAGAACTTCATTTGATGTGAAGGGAGCAAAGTGTATCTGGAAAAAACATCACTCTGTCTGTGGTACAACTTTTTCTTACCTAAATCACACTGGAATCTGGCTCTTCTGTGACTCTGGTGTTTCTCAGATTTGAAATATACTGTGCAAAGTAAGGCAGAGAAGCAATTCTCAGACATTTATCTGGGAAAGAAGAAGAAACAGCTGCAGCAGCTTGTTACAGCTTCAGACTTAAATAGTGGGTTGATGCAAGAAAATAATCACTGGATCTTGTGGAGAAGTCTTCTGGTGGGAGAAAAGTCTTAATGGAGCAAAGCACAACTCACTCTACCTTTATGCCTGCTTGGTTTGTGGGGTTTGGGCTTTGGGGTTTTTTTTAATATAGGTAAATCATCTCTTCTTTGGTAACAATGTTAGTAGCCGGGGTGGTCTCCCCAAGCCCCACTCACAAATGTCTCTATGCGATCCCGCTAACCACATACAGCAGTGAGCTGGATTTGGAGTTGTCAGAAGGTGGTAATGGGGTTCCATCAGTTCTCTTCCAACTCCTTCCATTGTATTTCCTGCACTGAGGCCAAACACAGTGTGTGTACATTGGACAGTCAAGAGAGTGCTTAATTCTGTGTCATTCATTACTTCAGAGCATAGTAACAGAGCACAGCACTTACAATCTGCTAATGTAGTGGGACTGGGAAGTCTCAGGCAGTCAGGGTACCTACTGTTGAGTCCTCTGTCTGTCATTGACCCAAAGTAATGTTGCTGAGGGACCCGGAGACTAGTTAGAAGATCCTTTGGAGTTGACATGTCTTGCTCAGGCAGACTTAAGACCTCTCTGCGGGATATGGGAGTGCTGATCCCCAGACTCATGTGCTGGATCCACTCAGTGCATGTTTGGCAATTACAGCATTGAAGAGGAGCCCCGGAGGAACTGGGGCTGGAAGGCAAATCTTCCCACTCTCTGCAGACTCCAGTATCAGTTCTCTCACACCATGGTGTCAGTGAGAGTGCTTTCAGTGCAAGTTAAACAACACGATCAAGAACTGCTTGTTTAATTCCCTAAGGCTACCTGGGTCAGTTTGGCTACAGAAAGGTTCTGGCAATGCTCGCTTGTGCTGAAGGCAGAGCTGGAAAATTCAGGGGTGATGCATGTGCCAGGCTGGCAGGCTGGCTCAGCAGGGCTGCTTGGAGGTGCCTCCACCATCCTCCAGGGAGCTGCAGCCTTCCTTCTTCTGGGCACCAGAAGGCTGAAGAATGGACCATGGTGCAGGTCCAGCCCATAGTCACAGCCTTGTGAATACTGACAGAGCAGCTTTTGTCAGAGTAACTCCTGGTGGAAGAAGAGAAACCTCAACCGAAGCAGCCAGCACCAGGGAGAAGTGCTGAGGCACAATTTCAGTTTCAGTAATTAAAATCACAGAATCATACAATTGTTAAGGTTGCCAAAGACCTTTAAGATCATTCAGTCCAACCATCAACACCACACCACTCTGTCTCTTAAACCATGTCCCAAAACACTCCATCTACGCATGTTTTTTAACAACTCTAGGGAAAGAGGCTCCACCACCTCCCTCAGCAGCCTATTCCAATGCTTCACCACTCTTTCAGCTACAAAATTTTTCCTAATATCCAGACTAAACTTCCCCTGGTGCAACTTGAGGCTGTTTCCTCTTGTCTGATCACTTGTTGCTAGGCAGAAGAGACCAACACCCACCTCCCTACAATCTCCCTTCAGGTAGCTGTGGAGAATAATAAGGACTCCCCTCAGCTTCCTCCAGGCAGAACCACCCCAACTCTCAGTCTGTCCTCATATGGGAGGTGCTCCAGCCCTCTGATCATCTCTGTAGCCCTCCTCTGGATCCATTCCAACAGTTCCATATCCTTCTCATGTTGAGGATTCCAGCACTGGACACAATACTCCAGATGAGGTCTCGTAAGAGAGGAACAGAGGGGTAGAACCACCTCCCTCAACCTGCTGGCCACATTTCTTCGGATGCAGCCCAGGATACAATTGGCCTTCTGGGCTCCAAGCACACAGTGCTGGCTCATGTTGAGCTTCTCATCGACCAGCACCACCAAGTCCTCCTCTGCAGGGTGCTCTAAATAATGTATATTTTACATAAATTTGTATATGTAAATATATAATGTATATTTTACTTAAATACACATACGCACACGTATGCTTATCTAGATATTAAAAAAATACACAATTGTCATCAAGGAGGCTCCATTATTAGCGGGTTTTTTAAATTTCATTTCCTTTAGTACCTCCAGCAATCTTGGCAACACACTCTTCTTTGCTGGTCTGTGAATACCTGAAAAGGGAAACTAGATTTTCCAGGGGCTGCCACGAGATTTTTCTGGATGTGCAGCTCACATGGTACCACAGATCACGCAAAACAACCTCTGCGTAAAAAACAAAAAGTACCCAGTATTGGTTGTAAGTTTTAAAATAAATTTGAGTTGTTATGGACAGGAACAAAAATCTAACCACTCAAGGGATGGAAAAGCTCCTTTTAAATATTTTCCCTTAAACCTTTATGGTGTCTCCATTATAGCATAGTCAGGGCTCATTCAAAATGTTGTGGTTTGGTGGGGGTTTTTTTGGTGGTTTTTTTTCTGGGCTAACCCAATACCCCCGATATTTATTTTGTCTGTCCCTTCTCATTAACGTTACTAACTTCTAATTGTTCCCTGTTCGCTTCTCAGTCCACCCGTTCCTATCCCATTCGCCTTCCCACCCCAAATGCGGATCATAGAATCACAGAACAACCAGGTTGGAAGGGACCCATCGGATCTTCTAGTCCAACCATTGCTATCAAACACTAAACCATGTCCCTCAAGACCTCATCCACCCCTGCCTTAAACACCTCCAGGGAAGGTGAATCAACCACCTCCCTGGGCAGCCTGTTCCAATGTCCAATGACCCTCTCGGTGAAAAACTACCTCCTAATCTCTAGCCTAAATCTCCCCTGGCGGAGCTTTAGGCCATTCCCTCTTGTCCTGTCCCCTGGCACTTGGGAGAAGAGGCCAGCTCCTTCCTCTCCGCAACCTCCTTTCAGGTAGTTGTAGAGAGTAATGAGGTCTCCTCTCAGCCTCCTCCAGGCTAAACAACCCCAGCTCTCTCAGCTGTTCCTCCTAAGGCCTGTTCTCCAGCCCCTTCACCAGCCTCGTGGCTCTTCTCTGGACTCGCTCCAGAGCCTCAACATCCTTCTTGTGCTGAGGGGCCCAGAACTGAACACAGGATTCAAGGAGCGGCCTCACCAGTGCTGAGTCCAGAAGGAGAATCACAGAGGGATCCATCGAGCTCTGGGACGGAGTATCATCTGGAGACCCCAACCCCCCTGTCCAGGACCCCAAATACCCACCCGGGACCCCAAACCCCTGCCCAGGGACCCCAAACCCCTGTCCGGGACCCCCCGGAGCCGGGAAGCGGCGGCGGGACTGGCTTTTAGCGAAGCGATCGAATTCCTCTCCCTCCAGCGACGCCGTTACTTTATCCTAAGGAAAACAGCGGGGATCGGGGGGGGACGGCGGGAGCCCCCGAGGGGGCGATGTGACCCCCGACAGCTCCGTGATTAATGACCCGCCCGCCCCACGAGACGGGGGTCCGGGACGCAGGGAGGGGGCGGGATGCGGGGGAAGTCCGGGATGCGGGAGGGGTCTGGGATGCGGGGGGGGAGCCCGGGCTCCAGGTCCAGCCCAGCCCAGCCGCTCCCAGCGCCCCCTTATAAGCGGCGCCGCGGGGCCGAGGAGGCGGGAGGGGATTCGCTCCGCTCCGGGCGGGAACGGCGAGTTCATCCCGGGAACGGCAAGTAAGTTCATGCCGGGAAAGGTAAGTTCCATCCCGGGAACCACTGGATCCTACCCCGCGGCGGCGGCGATGCGGGAAGAGGCTGCCACGCATCCCTGCATCCCTGCGTCCCACCCTCCAGATCCCACCTGGACAATGCAGGGGTTACTACTGTTTATAAATGCGTTCATTAGGCTCTGGAGCGAGTACAGAGAAGAGCAATGAAGCTGGTGAGGGGTCTGGAGAACAGGCCCTATGAGGAGCGTCTGAGAGAGCTGGGGTTGTTTAGCCTGGAGAAGAGGAGGCTGAGAGGAGACCTCATTACTCTCTACAACTACCTGAAAGGAGGTTGTAGAGAGGAGGGAACTGGCCTCTTCTTCCAAGTGATAGGGAATGGCTTCAAGCTCCACCAGGGGAGATTTAGGCTAGAGATTAGGAGGAAGTTTATCATGGCAAGGGTCATTGGTCATTGGAATAGGCTGCCCAGGGAGGTGGTTGATTCACCTTCCCTGGAGGGGTTTGAGGCACAGCTGGATGAGGTCCTGAGGGACATGCTTTAGTGTTTGATAGGAATGGTTGGACTCGATGATCCGATGGGTCTCTTCCAACCTGGTGATTCTATGATTCTATGATCCCTGCATCCCTGCATCCCTGCAGGGCGTTGAGTGCTCCCCGCTCGCCGCTCCCCGGGAACTTCTTAGTGGGTGCCAGTGTCAGGCGAAGACCAAGCTCTTCTTAAAACAACGCCAAACAGTTTAGATTCCCTATATTTACCCCTCCCTGAGGAACGACTGAAAATGCTGCCAATAAACTTATCAGAGATTTCCACCTATTCCGTCTCAGTTTGCATTTTCTGTCTTCCTCGCCCATGCGGGCAGGTTGCTTTCATAGCCGTTTCATTCACATGGAATACGTGACTAAAATAACTCTCGTGCCATTTTCTTTTGAAAACTCATTAAGTTTAAACCGATTATGTCTTTGTGAATGTCCTGCAAAGGCATGAATGCGCTGCCAGCATCAGAAATACTGCAATAGGAACGCTCTGGAAATACTAGAATATAAATACTTTGACTTACTTTATCACAGAATGTCTTAGTTGGAAAGGACCCACGAGGGTCATCGAGTCCAGCTCCTGCTTTCCCACCCGACTCTTTGCACACCAGGCAGTGAGTGGGTGTTGGCAAAAATTATTGCAATTGTCTTAGAAAGCATCATTTCCCTCATTTCTACAGCTGGAATGTAGAAACACACACCCCGGAGGGCCTGGGATTTCATCCGATGTAGGCGTGAAGCTTCTAAACCAGAAGATCCTACTTCAAGGGTGCTCAAGGAAATGAGGTTTTCAGGTATGTGCATTTCTACAAACTATTTCTAATTCTAAATTTGGCTATATATCGATACAGCAAAATCAAAATTGTTTGTACACCAGGCTCAGTTCTTCATTTCAGCAGATGAACAGGTATTTATACTAACTCAGTCTGTCTGTGTCCTTGTGTAGTTCAGACTTTTCAAGCAACTGGGGGGAACTTCTTAATTATTGTGGAATTTTGATAGGATGGAAAATGAGAAATAAGCCTGAAATTAGACCTTGGTTCTGCAGTAGCAATAATAATGATTTTATTTGCTACTAAAATGCGTCCAGATCCAACTCTGACTTAAGACAATGAGAAAATAGCAAGGGGAAAAAAGCATCTAGTGCTTTTTTTATTTTAAGTTAAAAGAAGCAGCTGATTTAAGGACAATTTTCCAGCCTGCTCTCAAGATGAGCTCATGTAGACTTAATGTGAGATTAATGATAATGAGATATTTTTTTGGCCTTTGGTTTACAGTTATAAAACACACTGAGTATTTCACAAATAATTTCAGTCTAAACTGTGCTACCATTTAAGAGGACATCAATTGATAAAACTCTATAAGCCAGATCAACAGCAAATTAATCACAATGAAACACCCCAGATATTAATGTTTTCTGAAAGCCACCACTTCAGAGCATTGCAAAAAGCATTATTCAGGAACTTTTCCTCTTCTCTGCTAGAAATCTTTGACTCGGTTCATTGTCTGGTTTTTTTTTTCTTTGCCATTATCAGCCGCAGCTACACAGGTACCTCAGTGGGACTGAAGACTGTGGCTGAAACACTTTGCAAAATAAGGCCTAATTTTTGTCAATGTAGATCCTCAGTCATTCACGTGCCTCAGTTTTATTTAAATTTCACAATTTACACTGTATTCAGATGCAATTAAAATTTGTAATAACTTGGTTTTGCCCTTCTTTTCTAGCTGGGACATTACTGAAACGGCAGCTCCCAACACGTGAAAGCTGGGATCTGTCTAGGACATCTAGGAAGGCTGCTTGACCAAGGACAGCAAGAGCAGGTATTATTCCAAGAAGTTCTGTGCTTTGTGGAATATTGACTGAATTGTGTTTTACTGGAATGAATTAGAGGGCTGTGAGTTCTATTATAGGCAGAGCTGACTGACCGTCTTTTCTTAGAGTTGGGAAAAGACCTTGTGGTCATTATTTTCAGCTTTGCTCAAAAGTTTTTTCCAAAGGGTTCTTTTGCCCCCCTAATGGCTAAAATCCACTTTACAAGATGCTTTTACTTTTGAAATCATAGAAGCAACAGGATAAGCATGGACATTCCTGAGCAGTGTTAGGGGAGAGAGGACAGAACTTGGTTCCTGATCCTTTAAAATCACAGACCAAGCCTCACTCTTCAAATCTTGAGCACTGTGTTCTGTGACTCCATTCAGAGCTGCATCTGAAAATGGAATTTTTTTCTGTGAGCATTGATCATTTAAAAGACAGTCAATGAAATTATGGCAGGTAAATAGGAATACACACATGGTCCCACGACCCAGATTGTACAAATAATGCGTTTTAAAGCCTAACCTTCAGTTGGTCATAAATGGGAACCACCGTGGCAGTGCTGCTTAGCGTTGCCTGTTGAGTTTTCTCAGAAGAGCTGAGTGATCTTGAGGCTATGGGTGATTCAAAGGAATTGTTCAGCGTAATACCGCTCCCCTCAAATTAAATATTTGTGAAGAGTTGAACTTCTGTTTCTGTGCTAGTGTGCGATATCAAATTTATAAGCAGCAATTGGAAAAGCAGCTCACACAGCTGCACAGCAGCATCCTGGCTTTTTCTGGCATGGGCAGCGCTTGCATTTCTGTTAATCCTTGTTTTAGAAGGTGTTTGCTTCGACACAGTGCAGCAGCTGGCTTTAGAGATGCTTTTGTTGGTTGCAGGACCTTCCCTGTCCGAGAAGTCACCAATGGACTGTGGACACTTAGCTGAGAGCGGCGAGGAAATCTCCGGCCCAGGCGCAGAGCCAGATTCCCTACTGCCTTCTGCTGCCGGGAGCAATTCCTGCCCACCCTTGGTGTCTGGGCAGCGGGCTGGGGCACCTCCTGGCAGACCCGCTGCTGCTAATGCTGCTCGAGAGCGCAGTCGGGTTCAAACCCTGCGTCACGCCTTCCTCGAGCTGCAGAAGACTCTCCCCTCCGTGCCGCCGGACACCAAACTCTCCAAGCTGGATGTACTCCTCCTGGCCACCACCTATATCGCACACCTCACCCGCAGCCTTCAGGATGAGGAAGAGTCACCAGGAGAGGGCTTGAGTACCCTCCGAGGGGATGGATACCTCCACCCTGTCAAGGTAGGAGAGCTGAGGAGCAGCTACCAGCTTCTTGTAGTGACAGGACTAGGGGCAATGGGTATAAACTGGAGAGGAGAAGATTTAGACTGGACATGAGGAATTTCTTCACAATGAGGGTGGTGAGGCACTGGTACAGGTTGCCCAGGGAAGCTGTGGCTGCCCCATCCCTGAGGGTGCTCAAGGCCAGGTTGGACGGGGCCTTCGGTAGCTGGTCTGGTGGAAGGTGTCCCAGCCCATGTCAGTGGGGTTGGAACTGGATATCTTTAAGGTACCTCCCAACTCAAACCATTCTATGATTCTCTCAGTGAAGTAGTAAATAGTTGTTAAAGACATTTAGAAGTAACTAAACATTTCAAACTCATTTGCCTTGCCAGAGTTAATACATGAAAAGATTGCTTCGACTTACCCTTGCATCTAGGTGTCTGGGGCTTAATGGGAATGTTCTGGAGCTTTGTCCTTCCAGCTTTAGGGTCTTTGCGCAGAAATATCAAACAGCACAGGGCCAGACCTAGTGGGACTTGGTCCCGTGGAAGTGAAGGCATAGGGCAGCACCAGAAGGGTGCCAGCACCTCCTCGGTCCCTGTGCGGAAACCTTGGTGATCCCCCACCAAACCTATCAGAACCTGCTGTGGGGGTAGGGGGTGATCAAGGTGGTCACTGTCCCACAGCAGTGACCCCAAGACATGGCTGGGCTTCCTTTCCTTTGGCTGTCCTGCCGAGGCACCCAGGGTATGGGAGGTGACGTTAACTACTGGCCATGTGTTAATTCCTTCTCTGAAATTGCTCTTCTGATGTGTTTACTTTGTCTAGTTGGTATATGCAGTTGTTGCTTTTCCCTTTGTTCAAAAAAAAAATCATGGTGGTGCAGAGGGGACACAGAAAGCTCCTGTTGGAGAGGACCAGGGGCTGGAAACTGTTCCCCAAGGTGTTGATCAGTGACTGACGGGATGCTTAAATACCATGGGGTATTTTCTTTGGCTCTGGTGTCAGGGAGTGAGTTAGAGCACTGGAGTGTTTTCTTTTTCCCTTTTTTATTTTTTTAAATTTTTTAAATTTTTTAAGTTGGATGAATTAAAGATGATTTAATTAAGATTAATTTGTGAAGTAATCTCTAATTCCTATGATGTGACTGATATACAGCTTCTTGTTCCCAGTGTTTGTCACTGTAAAAAGCATGATGTGAACATAGGCTTCTGAGGCCATTTAAATCATTAGCAGGCTCATTAGGAAAGCAAAACCTTTCTATCAATTAGAAGACGACTATAATTTAAGGAAAAAAATATTTTTTATGTATTTCAAAATAAGTTTGAAGTAGCTTCTATTAGTTCCTTTGGCCAGAGCGAAAGGACATGGATCTCTTACAGTACTTTTTATCAGCTGCCAACTCTTACTGGCACAAAAGTACCTTTAAATACTTATTACAGTGATCAGATGATCCAGGTCCACATTTCCAAAGCTACTGGAATACAGCAATAATGGATTCATCTAACAATTATTTTTTATAACCTTATTTATGTGACAGCTACCTGCATTTAATTTTTGTAAAGATTCTATGACTCTAACCAATCTTTCTAATATTCCTGGTAGTAAATTAATTTTTTAGTTGGCAGTAGAACAAAAGTGTCACAGATAAGTCATAGCACATACTTCATAAACCCCCAAAGTGCAGGTTATGAGACAACCAGTACAGACAGAGACTTTAATTACACTCATATATCAAGCAGAGTAAATACAAATAGCAGGGAAGTAAAATATCCAAGTACAATTGTGTGTGTACATCAAACGAAAAATACAGTTAATGACTTTAAACTCAGATGTCTTATTGGTGACGAATTCATAACTTGAAATAAAAACACTGAACAAGACTGTATGGTCTTTCCAAGTGAGAATATGCTGCTGCTTTATGTCTTTAACTAGAAAACCTGAGATTAAACTGCAGTATTAAGCCCCTGTGTTTTTTAGAGCTCTCTTGTTCCCCACAGGAAAGGTGCCAGCCTGTTCCCAAAAAAGTGTCTTTGAAAAATTATATTTTTTTTAACAACATGCTGGCTGTGCTTCAGCATCCGACTTTTTGCATCCGACTGTGTGTGACAAGTTATCTTTTAAATATCCACCTCTCTAATAATGAACTCGGCACATCAAACTGGAGCTGAGTTCTTCCTTCCTGGAGAAGGGCACCTAGCTGCACTCACCCTTTTGCAGGGCCATTTGTAGTTCCTTGCTCAAGTTACAAAACTCCAGCTATAAAAGTGGATATTTAACACCAGTATAACATTGTTCCAATAATCAGTGAATGGAAAAATGGGTTGTCTCACCTGCAACTGTCTGAGCCAAGAAAGAACAAGAAACTGTCAGTGCTGAGGACTGCCCAGGAGCAATTTATATTTCCTTTAATGCACAGCCTGCAGCAGCCCCTGTGCTGTGGGTGCTGTTGTGGGTGCTGGCTGGAACGAACAGATAAGTGTGCAGGGCTGCAGTCTCCCCATAGTATCTTTGACATTGGAAAGAGGAATGCCTTGTTTTATTTTATCAACAGAGCATTCACTGTATAAAACATGGTACGATGACCCGTCAGCACAGCCTGCTCCTGCCTGGTGGGTCCCAGGGCGGAGTGTTAGGAGCTGTGACTCAATTTACTACCAAAGAAAATGTCCAGGCTAAGGTTCCCTTACCCAACTTCTACATTTAAAAAAAAAAAATGACAAAATGGAAACTTTCCAGTAACAGCAAGTTTCCTATTTTCTTGTACTGTGATCCCATAAACATTTAAAGCTTTGCTGAGAATGGCATTCGTGCTGCAGGGACCTCAGGTATCTCAGCACTGTGCTTGTCTCTTCTCTTACAGAAGTGGCCGATGCGATCCAGGTTATACATTGGAGCTACAGGACAGTTTCTGACTCACTCAGCACAAGGAGATGGCGTAAACCAAGGGGAAACATCAACAACTCCACAAATCTAATCTCCCTTCTTGCTTTAAAAAAAAAGTTATTTATTACACCTTATATATATATATTTAAGTTAAAATTACTACCTGCAGACAAAGTATAATTCCTTAATACTGCTTGTAGAAAAGAAGGAATTGACTCTTAAATGTAATTAATACCTCATTTACTTAACGTGATGCATGATTGGTTTCTATCAGAGAGAACATTGCTGGGATCTGAACTGGGGGATTAGGAGAAGGCGATTGCAGCCAGCACAAGCGAGGGGCAGGGACAGAGGCAGAGCTGCTAGGGGGAGAGGAAACCTCATCCCCTACATACAAGCAGTGAATAGGTACACTGTGGGAAAGTGGGGAGAAGGAGTGATGAGTGAAACACAAAGGGCAAGTCTAAAAATAGCAATCGAAATACCGTCTGCGTCTTCTTCCACTGCATGAGTCTGGTGGTAGAAATCCCACTGACCGCAGTCATCAGGTCAGGGCTTCATCCTTTGGATCATCTTAAATGTATGTAGTTACGCGTGAGAACATGGATGCATGTTGACCTCAAGTCACAATGTGCTGTAATCTGTCCCAGGTACACGCAGGAGCTGCTCTGTATGTCATGTACGGCTTGTATTGACCCATACGGTTGTGTTGCATGTTACAGGGTTTTAAATGTGTTCACGTGTTACCCCAGCACCACTATTTGTCTGCTTAGGGTACCAAGGTTCATTTCCTTGTCTATTGTGGATTCATGCATTCGAGCAAATGAGCCTTAAGAGTTGGCTTGTTCACAGCACATTTTTCACTTAAACATCTTCTATACTTAGGCAAGAAAAGCTGCAACTGAATGCACAAAGGCCATCTAATGTATCTGTTGTGTAGAGCACTGTACTTCTCATAGTGTTATTGCTGAGGTAAACATTTTATTAAATATTATACAGTGGATATTGTGTATTTATTGAGTTACAGAGTCTGTATCACTTCCTCATTGTACAAGATTGACAGTTCTTAATAGTAACATCCTGCATTTATACCAACATCTTTCTGAAGACTTCTTCAGAGCTTACATTTAAAATTAAATTTGGCAGAAAAGGAGAATGCAAATACTAGCAGAAACAACCTTTATAAATAGATTTTATTGCTTTTATTCTTGAGGTGAGGTCTTTCACCAATGTTGAGCAAACTGAATGTCCAAGTATCCCAGAAAATCAAGCCTCTGGTGTAAGAAAGTATATGAAAAATGAGCAGAGTCATTTAGAAGGAGGCGGACAAACCACTTAGGATATGTGAGAGTTTTAAAGAACGGTAAAATCTGGAACTTCCCTCTACCCTGCCGCATTCTGAGCTTTTAATAAGATTATTATTCTAAATAGTAAAAGTAGTTTATGCATCGAATATATGTATTTAAACTTTTTTTCTGATTTACAATTTCAAGTGGTTCATTATGAGAATTCCATAGCCAGAGCACCATTTAACCACGCAAACTACTATATTTTGTAAAAAAAATATACACAAAAGGGCAGTTTAGCAGAGGCAAGTGCCTGCTCCTATGTAAATAAGAGCTGTACTCACTTTTCATATTAGTAAAAAGCGTATTAGCACAACCTCCTATTATCAGGACAGCTATTATTATTATTATTCAGAGCTGCTAATAAGGATATGCAAAGGAGTTGTAAAGGTGATGACAGCTGAGCAAAATGAAAGAGTGATAGAACAGTGAGGATTTCCAGGAGTCATTTACTGTTCAAGATCAATTCACAACTTACACTTTAGACTGATAAAATGTGAAGCAGCAGTGCAGAAGCACAGAGGATACAGTCTAGTTTTGTATGTAACAGATCTAGGTTAATGGATTCAGGTTAGGGGGAAAAGGGCAGGTGAAATTTCAGCCAGAAGTCAACATCAAGCTTCGAGCTGCTGCTGTGCAGCAGTGGTCTGATAATAAAACCAGAAAACATCTGCGCATACAAAACATGATGTTTTGCATCAATTGCACGCTCTCACCTAGCACAGAGGTGCTGGTTACTGGTGCTCACCAGGCTCTTAAGTGACACATCTGGAAGGGACAGAATTCAAGAAAGTAAAAAAATGAGAAAAGGGAAAAAAACTACTCACGCTTTTCCCCTAGTCTTTTAAGGCTTCTTCCATTAACTGCAATCAAAAGATTCTGACTGCTTATTCATGTAGAAGCATAAAAAGCAAAAGGAATTCACTCTCCTTGACCAGGCCAAGAGCTCTCATCTTTCAGAAATTTACACCAGGATCAAAACAGATTCCCTGAACCTGTTCGCTTCAAAACTGATGTTTGGATCAAACATTAGATTTCTTAAGAACAGATCTTGTCTTTGTATACTGAAATGCAACAGTTGGCAGGGGAAATTACCCACGTCTATAGGAATACAATCCCACAATGTTCACACATGGCTACCAAAAGGAAACACTTTTCACAGAGTCACTTAAAGATCCTAGCAAACCTCAGTTACTGGCATCACAGCTTTTCCTTCAGAGGAGGGGGACTGAAAAACTTCACACAGCCACATGCAAATAACCTGCCTGTGCAAAACCTGCTGCACGAAGATCTTTCCTTACTCATACACACAGCTGAGACTACAATACCGTGCCCTCCAGCCATATATTGCCTTCTCTAAACACACAGCCTGCCAATCCTTTTCCCCTTAGAGACTTTCAGGATGAAGTATTCACTGTGCTTGTGTAAAGAATGACAACACCACAGAGATGAATTTGCCATGGCTTTGACTCCTAAAAGACTGATGATTGGATGAGAATGAAGAATTTAAGGGTGAAAATGCTGGGTTTTATTAAGAATGCTGTTGTAAACAAGACACACCAAATGGAAAGTGCTTGTGCTTCCAGCCCTGGTTGTCTTTAGTGTATGAGAATGCATTTTGGATCTTGTTTACCTCAGTTATTTAGAATCATAGAATCGCAGAATCATGGAATCATGGAATAGTTTGGGTTGGAAAGGACCTTAAAGATCATCCCATTCCTATCCCCCTGCCCTGGGCAGGGACACCTCCCACAGGACCAGGCTGCCTGAGGCCTCGCCCAGCCTGGACTTGAAATGTGCCACAAACATCCTGATCCCTGAGCTGAAGACACTTGGTGCCTTCTGCTAACATCCCCACCTGCCCAGGGAGGTGGTTGACTTGCCTTCCCTGGAGGTGTTTAAGGGATATGTGGATGAGGTACTGAGGGGCATTGTTTAGCGATTGGTGCAAATGGCTGGACTCGATGATCCGGTGGGTCTCTTCCAAGCTGGTTATTCTATGATTATATGGTTCTATGATCTCTCCCCAGAGAGGTGGGTGACTTGCCTTCCCTGGAGGTGTTTAAGGGATATGTGGATGAGGTACTGAGGGGCATGGTTTAGAGACTGGTGCAAATGGCTGGACTCGATGATCCGGTGGGTCTCTTCCAATGTGGTGATTCTATGATTCTATGGTTCTATGATCTCTACCCAGAGATGCACACACTCAGAATTGTCTATAAACACCCCCACTTCTGCCCAGGGCTGGAGAGGCTCAGTCTTAAGAAAATTATTAACTTAGTGGCTGATCGACTCAGGGCTGAAAATGCGTGAAACAAGGAAAGGGATATCATAGAATCATAAAACAACCAGGTTGGAAGAGACCCACGGGATCATCGAGTCCAACCATTCCCATCAAACACTAACCCATGTCCCTCAGCACCTCACCCACTCGTCCCTTAAACCCCTCCAGGGAAGAGAGGGGGTGGCTGGAGCAGGCTGATCCACCACACTTTGTGGGGTCGTTCAAGTGTTGTCGTGAGGAAGGTGCAAAATCTGGTCCCATCCCACCTGCGTGTCACTTGTTTTTCTTCCCTGCAGAGGCTCGGGCTGAGCTGAGACCCAGGACAGATACCCCAAAAATCTCCCCCTCACCTATGGAGACCTGCACCTTCCATGGCTCTGGGGAAGCTTTGTGCTGCCGAGTCCCTTCAGGTGCTTTTTGGCTCCGTCCCCCCCTCCACCTGCTTACCCTGCCACGATGCTTTCGGAGCTCCTTCCAGATCAGATAGGGAGAGCCTGGGATTGTTTCAGGATTACCTGAGGGACGTCTCCCTCCCCTGAGCAGGGAGCCTCGCGCACCCCCTCGGTGGCGGGTAGCCCCGCCCCCACCGCGGCCGCGGTGGGGGCGGGGCTACCCGCCACCGAGGGGGCCGCGCGCAGCTCTTCCCTTCAGGCCACGCCCCAAAACCTCAGGCCACGCCCACAAAACCCCCTCAGGCCACGCCCACAGCCTCAGTCCCCTTCCCGCCAGCGCTTCCCCTTGCGGCCTCGTGGGCCCCGGCGGGGCCTAAGGCGCTCGTCCCAATCGGCCGCCCCCGGCACCGCCACCCCGTGTGCGCTCCGTGAGTTGCTCTTCTCAGAGGGGTTCGGGAATTGGCTGTTAGGGAGGAGAAATCCCGTTCCGGGGGCTCAGGCCGGGAGGGAGCGGTTTGCAGGGGGAGTGGAGTCATAGGACGCGCGTTGCGGGGGAGGGGGAGGGGGAGGTTGAGATTAGGCCTTAGTGAAGGAGGAAATGATTTGTTATGAGTTCCTAACCTGGAATATGTTGGAATATTATGGACTCGATGATCCGATGGGTCTCTTCCAACCCGGTTGTTCTGTGATTCTATGAATATTACGTATTGATTTTGTGGTTTTAGAGGTAAAATGGAGGATTCGCTTGGATAGTGATTTTTAAGTAGCCTGTTCCTGGACACTTAGGCTTAGCTAAGGATTGTTAGCAAGGCTGCAGTTAGAAAGAATGGGAAAGAACGTGGCTGTATCCAATTAAGCCGGATAACAGGGACTAGCGCAATGATAAAGAGAAAAAAAGGACCAACTAGGGCCAGATACAGCCTTGAAGAGGTACCCACGGAGCCTGAGAGCTGAAAAGTTCAACTGTGAGGAAGACCTGTAGCCTTCATCCAGAGACCCCCTGAAGAAGACGCCCAGAGGGCAAAGCGCGTGCGCCAACGGGAGGAAACTTATGTAAATAAATTCCAGGAGCTGATATTTCTTCACCATGAGGGGGGTGAGGCTCTGGCACAGGCTGCCCAGGGAAGCTGTGGCTGCCCCATCCCTGGGGTTGTTCAAGGCCAGGCTGGATGGGGCCTTGGGCAGCCTGATCTAGTGGGACATGTCCCTGCCCAGGGCAGGGGGAGGTTTGGAACTAAGTGATCTTCAAGGTCCCTTCTGATCCAAACTATTCTATGATTCCATGATTTTTAGAATTCCAGTTTTAATACTTGTTGGCTAATAGTGTTAGATGAGAAAATTAATTGTGGTCTTTGCACTCAGAATTAAAAGGATAGCCTGCAGGCACTTTTCTGAGCAGCGTAAGCCATTACAGCGTAAGCCATCGCTTGGAAGACAAGTGATTGCTATGCTGTTGTATTCCTATCTTACTCTCGGCTGCCAAGCATGGTGGTGGCCTGCTGACACTTGGTTTGTCTGCTGGAGTGGATCAGGTCAAGCTGACAGTCACCATGTGGGATTTCCAGTGACCTGTGTGCATCCTCTGAGGCTAAGATGGACCTAATTAGTGAGTGCCGCTCCCCTGACAAACTGTGGTGGTTTCTTTGAATTATCTTTTGTTTCTTCGAGGGAGTGACAGATGGGACATCCAAGGAGATTCATTTTTTGATCCTTGTCATCGGCAAATCTGTGTCCTAATTCTAAAGATAAATTACCTTTTTTTTTCCTTTGGGGAATTTGGCAGGTGTTGTTTGGTGACCCTGATGATACCCCCTCTGAATTGTAGACACAGGTCTGATGTGGGGATCTGGCAGGGACAGGACCCCAAGATCTCAGCAGTCTCCTCGGTAATGCTCTCTGACCAGTGACTAGGTCCACAGTGCGAGTGCCAAGTTATCCAGCCAACAGGAAAACATGTCAGCAGGTTCACCAGAGTGTGGCACGTGAACTGGGGCTAAAGGCTACCCTACTGGGTCCTCCTTTTCACAGAGGTGGCTCTTTGTTAGGAGCAGCATAATAGTCCTGCAATCTTGTCGTTCCTCACCCTGGAGCTTCCCTTAGGTGAAATGTTTGTGCCTCTGTTTAGCCTTGATCTCTGCTGGTGCCTTCTGTATTTTCCTCTCTAGGTAACAATAAAGCTAGCAATGAGATTGTCCGGCGGGCTGGTATTTATTTCACTGGCTTCCTTTCCCAACAGAAGTATTGATGCTTTCTGCTGCTGGCTCAGCAGTGGAGGTCTGAATTGGTCATCTCTCATCTCTTGTTATTGTTTCAGGGAGGAGGTGGAGTTAAGAGATGAGTTTGTTACGGACGTTGGGAATCTTCGATCTGGACTCTGCCACACTGCTTTCTTGCAAGCAGAAAGATGTCACGTGACTTCTGGAGTTACAGAAGTAATCATTTCTTACTGTATGTAAAAATCTTGGGGAAAGCCTCCTGAAATGTTGATTTAGATTTCTGAAGCACTTCTATGGGTTGTAAATTCTGGGTGGAACGGGGAGGGGAGTACAGGCTGTTCGTGGGTAGGGCTAGGAAGCTGAAATTCTAACAAAAGGTATTATGACAGCTATAAAATCTGTTAAGGCTCGATCCACAGAACAAAGGATATGCAAGCCAATAATCCTGAAGGAATCGGAGTGGGAGGGATTTGTAATAGTATCAGAGCATCTGGTTTTTATCTGGGGAGAGAAAAGACTTCTGATTTGAAGAATTAGCAAATGCTGGTTGGAAGTGAGAGGCTAAAGTGAAAAACAGTGTGTTCAAATCACTATCCCTGCTGGCACTAAACTGTATCAAGTCTGTTGGGATATATTCCAAAGGGAAAGGCAACTCTGGCGGTGAACTTTACCACTTTGCACCTGGAGCTTGAATGTTCCAGCAGGGAGGGACTTGTGTTTTTGTGCCCAAAGGGACGATTTTTTTTCTTGTTCCTGGTTATACTGAATCCATTCCCTGCTTAGCAGCTAAAAACAAGGTTCTAATTTGATTTATAGAAGTGCATCTCTTAAGAGAAACGTATCAAATATGAGGGGATTTGTTACCTGATAAAGATTACACCATTCCTGCCACAAGCAGGAAGCTGTTTGCAGGCACAGTGATGATACCTCTATGCCGTTTACCCAGCTGAGTTTTGTGATGTGCAATGGTGGATCTGATGTGCCTGCTAATCAGTAGGATTTTCCTAGTTTGATTTGCTGCCATCATTTCTGATTTTATTTATTCTGTGAAAGGTGCTATGACATCTGATTATCTCCTCTGCTGTCTCTGAGCCTTCTGTGTGCACATGCAGCCAACATGGAGTCCATCTGCTTCTGGAAGTACGGAGGTTTAAGAAGGTAAGTTGCTTTTTTTACTGTGGTTCTGTGGCTCCAGTGAGCTGTGTGGCTAGGTGGTAAAGGCCTGTGCTGGCCACATTGTCTGCTGCCTGGAGTTGTGCTGGCTGACAGCAGCTGCAGGTGGTGCCCCTTTGTTAGTCAAGGATACTTTTGGACCACTGCATGTGCGGCCCTTTATGTCTGGTACTGCTACTTATCCTCTAATTTTTGCTTAAAGCATCCTGGGACAAGCCGGGGAGAAGTAATGATAAAACGTTGTACTCTTGCACATGTAAGGATATACCTCCCTTAATATGGCTTGTCAAAAATAGGAGTTTATAAAGGATTCCTATTGAAGTCTGTTCTAGCAGTAATTTTCATAGAATCATGGAGTGGTTTGTGTTGGAAGGGACCTTCAAGATCATCCAATTCCAACCTTCGTGCCATGGGCAGTGAAACTCTTCCCACTAGACCTGATTTTACTGGCGTTAATGATGAGACCTTTGTCGTTTACCCATCTGACTGGTTTTTGATGTGGCTCTCAGACTCTGAAATGCCAGTAAAGTTAACTTTTGCATAAGATGGATTCAGATAACTGACTGACTAACTTTGGATTTTTTTTCTATTTAGCTTGAAGACAGCAGCCTGAAGTGTGGAGTTCTCATACCCTTGGAAATGCTTTCATAGCCCTTCCTGCTCTTCAAGTGCTGCTCAGTTCAACAGTAAAGCAGAGTAGCAGCTGAAAATGTGTGAATAATCCCTGAATGAAGTGCAGGTGAGAATGTCACTCTAGAAAGGGAAGTGGCCTGGTGGGCACTTTTAGAACCTAGTTTGAATATTCAAGTGTGCTAAATAAATGGAACAAAATTTAATAAATCAAGGGTTAAAACATGTAGGAAAACTTGTGTTATCTTGTCTAAATGGGAGTGTTTGTAGTGTTAGTAGTGGTAGCTTCTCTGCTTATCTCCAAGGCAGTGTCTCTGTGAATAAAATCTTGGATTTTTTGAATTTTTTTCTTGAAGCTGTGTGAGCTATGGCACCATGAGCCTGTTGGATGACATCCTGGCTAGGAGTCACACCAAGCCTTGTCCAGATTTGCTAGGAAGTCTGTATAGGTTTTTTTTCTCTTTTTTTTTTTTTTTTTTTTTTTTTTTTTTAAATGTGGACTTCTTAGATGTAAAAGTTGCTCAGTGTTGAGTCTGCTGCCATGTCTTTACTAAGAAGATAAAACACAGGGAAGCCCACAGTGGGAGCAGCATGCGGTAGCCCAGATGCCTCATCCTACCACGCTGTTCCTTTCTCTTGTTTTTGCAGTGAGGTGCAGTTGAACTCACTGAGCTGCCTGCCTACCAAGTCACCTGATGACTTTTGTCACCTTCCTGTAGGGTTCTGCTATCTCCTGCAGTCCATCTAAAGTAAAGTGGAAATAGTGGGGTTGTTTTTTTCAGATTACAGGAGCAGACTGGCATCTTGCTCTAATTTATGTTGCTGTAATGTAAAACTAAGACATAGAATACCAGGCAGTATGGTGATAGCTTTTATACCTTTTATTACTAGTAATTATTCAAGAAAGCTGACTTACAGCAAAAAAGTTTTAATGTACTTAAAGCTATTTAATCCTCACCGGGGGATACATTTGAGAAGAAGTAACCAGAAACACTGCAGAGTTCATGAAGTTGTATGAAACATTAGATTCTAAACTCCTGGTTTAATTGAAAAGCTGTCAATCAATTTAGTCTTACTAAAACCCCTGCTTTGCTCCTGTCATTGAACTGTGGATGAACAGTGATAGCCAGGAAGAGAAGTTCAGGTTGTGATTGTTAGCTGAAGCTATCGCCTCCCAGGATGAAGACATCACTCCTGCTTTCCAACAACACTGTCAGAAAACTTGTAATTGAATCTTGTCAGTTTTGCTTTGTTCCTTAGCAAAACAGCATTGAACTATCTTGCAAAAACATTAAAAAAATTAATGGTTTATTTCTAACTGCGGTCTCTAGAAAACCTGAGGTAGGAGCTCTGGGCTTTACTTACACAGCGCATCTCTCACTCTTCGTTAGCGTTAATGTGAATTCCTGGGCCATATGCACCAATAAACTTCAACAGCTGATGGTGACACTGCATTAAATAAATGTCTCTCTGTTGCAGGGAGTTGTCATCGCTGAGGTCAAATGGAAATACAGGATTTGGTCCTACACATAGTGCAGACTTGCCTAAACAAAGAAGAAATTAAGCTGAGTGAATTGATAAACTTTTGCCAGAACTTTGAAAGAAAAAAACCTGTGACAGATTACTTAGTAACGTGGTTTTGTATGTCATAATCTTCAAGTGTTACATCATAATTCTTGTGTTGCTGCCAACTTTGTGTGTGAATAAATGTGACTGTGATGCTAAATAAACACCTCCCGCTCCCTCCAACTTTTGTCTTCTCTTTCCCAAGGGAGCAAAATCTGTCTTTAGTTTAACCTGGACCAATGATAGAGGAGCAGTGCCCCAAGTAAGCCAGCATAAAGGCTGGAGGAGTGGTGCTGACCTGTGGCCTGACTCTGCAGCACTGAGACTTTCCAACTGAAAGACTTTGCTGATACCAGTCTTTAAGAGCTGAAATTCTGGACTTTGATTTGAAACTATTATTGCAATCAATTAATATAAACTTTTTTCAAACTGACGAGGGGCCCAAAACTAAAGACTGAGTTGCATTATTTACCGTGTTTTAAGGTAAGAGAGGCTTCAAGTAACAAGATGGCAATCAATGCATCTTCCTCAAGCACTTTCTTTCTCAAACTTAGTTTAGTATGAGCCTTAGACAGTGAAATCCTAAGAGATTAATATAAGCGTGTCAGAAATAAATAGTGTGGACATAAACCAAGGCAATACATATTGCATTCAAGCAATACATTTTTTGTTTTTCTAGAGAGTCTTAATAGTGATAATTTCTTAAATCACTGGAGTTTTGCTTGGCAAAATGTTCTTTTTGCAACTTTAAAATAAGTGGTATTTATATACGATAAGTAAGATTCTTTATCCTTGAATTTCTCAAAGCTTGAGTCTTGTCTAGATTTGTCTTTAACAAGCTCTTGAGCTGGTTAGCACAATTACTATTTGAAACAGGTGTGTTTCCCTCTACTATGAAAAGTAGGACATACAGAATATTTAGTGCAGTTGCTGATAGTGTTGATCCATGAATAGAATCTCTTCTTACTCTGCGACTTGCAATATAGTAGCCCTGAATGAGGTTTTCTGCTTCTGAACTCAGTTCAACATGAAGATTCTTAGCAAACAAAATAAACTAGAGAGAGGGTATACATTTTAAGTATTTTACTGGAAAATGAAAAACATACACTTTTCTCACATTTTAACAAACCAGTGCCACAGTAGTATAGTTGGGACAATATATTCTACTGATAGGTCTTAAAAAGACAGTTGTCATTTAGCTGTGCATAAGAAACTGTTCTGATACTAAGCAATCATCTGTTTACTATACAAGTGCTATGGACAGTTTATTTATAATGGAATATAGACTTTTATTACTGATTATATAAACTATTCTTGTTAGAAAGGAGTTTTGGAGATGTATTCTCATGTGAATGTTAACCTTCTGTGTTTTTCAGAAACAAGATCACATAGAATTTATTATGCTGGCCCTTTTAAAGAACCGAAGCTCCCTTTATCAATGAACCCCTTAGTGCTACTGGGAATATGGTGGGGGAGAGAGGAGTTGGGGAGTATTAGCATGTCCAAAAATATGCAAGCTGAATGTGCAGATAGAATCTTCTGATTCTAGAAATAGTCTGATATTCCCAAGTGAAATGAGTTTCTAAATTACTGGGTAGTATCTGTTACCTCTTCATAATCCTGCATTCTGAACTGCTGTGAGACTTTGTACAGCGTGGCTTCAGGATTAATGGCTTTGTCCAAGATATGATGCATGAGAGGAGAGGATAGTTGACACGAAGGAAACTCATTGTATATCAAAAGCCCAAAAACATTTAGAAGGTTAGGTGGAATCAAACCCAGGTCCTAAAGAGAAGACCCAGAGAAATAAAGCAATTACTTTATTGTGGCCTTTTGGCTCAGAGACTTAAGGTTTTTCAATCTGAAATGTTAAGTATCCATGTACACAGGCTCTTGCAGGATTGTCTAGTGATTTAGCTACAATATATGCAGTAAAATTTTGTTGAGTTTTAGTTTCCAAAAGCTATTCCAAATAAAATACATAATAGCTACTTCTGGTAAATCTAGCTCATTTTAGAAGTTACTTGATTTCAAGTCATCTAAGCTTTTTTGGACAATACTAATGAATTTGATTGTTTTAATTGTTTTATAAGCTGAAATAAACAGACACAAATGACTGATACAATACAGTTAGCATCATAACGAGGCATGTGCTTTACCATCTGTCCAATTAAGAAGTTCTCCTTTTGCATGTGTTTCTTTGAGGAAGAATCCACGTCTACAAAAGACCAAAAATTGGTCTGAATTGGAATGGTAACTTGTTGGTCAGCCTCTTCTCCATACTTCTTCCCAGGAATGAATACTGTTGTCATTCTACTCTCTAGCACTAGGACAGGACAAAATATATCAGGTATATATCATTCATGTAGTTCAACTACAGCTTCCAGTCCCACGCACCATCTGAAACCAGTCATGATTATGTATTTCACTGAATAACCATGGCAGTTCAGTGAAATACATAATCCTGAGGGGTTTTGGTGAGTATGGCTTTTACATGCCAGCAGTTGTGAGGACTGCATATGCGAGTACCTAAATCCTAGTATTTATGATCTGTCCTAAAGAAGCATGATCATGCACTTATGTTGCTTCCTAGTAATTGTTTTGTTAATTAATGGATGTGTAGTGTAGCCTGTGTAGTAAATGTAAGCTTATGTGACCTTGGCTATTTTTATCCTTGTTTCTTACACAGTCTTATTAAAAACAGCTAATAGATGTTCCCAGCATTTGAGGAACAAGCCTATCCCTGATTTTGCATGTTTGTTTTATTCTGTCCAGTCACTGCGTAGTAGGTGTGAGATTACCAGACTGCAGAAGTTCAAGTTTATCCTTTTTATATGAAGATAAGTCTCCTATGTAACAGACACCGCCCTTTGCCAGCACAGCACTGCAAGCCTGGACACTAGCACTTCCAGTTCTGTGTTTATCTTTGGACACAGAAGGAAAAATTTCACAAGAAGGTGGGTGTCGTATACCACGAGGCAGAAGGCAAATGCTGTAGTTGAGAAGCCTAGAGGATTAAATAACTGTCAGTCACAAATTGTTAAATTATTGTTCAGTTTTTCAAAACTTAAACTACTTAATAACGGTGTTTTTATAAATTAAGATACATTTCAAAACAGCAACAAAAATCCTTTAACATAACACAGTGCCAAAATGAAATGTTTAAAGTAACTTTGAATACAAAGAAGTTCAAACTTTCTTGCCAATAGGACTCATTTCTTTCAGACTTAACATATGAGGCAAATCATGGTTTGTAGTAGAAGTCCGTCCTAGGAAATCAAAGAAGTGTCATAATTTAACCCCATATCATTAACTCCTGTTCTAGAGAAACTTTCCCACTGATTTTAAAGGGTAGATAATTGGCAATCCTGGCCATCTGGGAAAAATGGAAAGGCTGGGAACATGCAAGCTCTGCCTGTCTCCCTCTCCCTCCCTTCCCAATTTCTTTTTCACCCCCTGCTCTGTGTTCCTTGGCACAAAGAGGTTGCAAATGGTCTGGTTGCGCAATCAAAGCCTCCTAATGATTTTAAGATGTTGGAGCACAATGTATCCTACTAGGTCAACATTATTAATTAAAATTAATGAGTATTAATAAGTAGACTATCATACCAATATAAATATGATGTAGGAAGTGCCTGTTCTGACAGGCTACTGACAATAAGATACCGTGTGTGCATTCAAGACAGTGCAAGTGACAGCACTGACCAAGATTTACAGTGTGCAAATTTTTATATTAACCAGATTTTTGATTCTCAAAGCACTCCCAGTTTCTAGGATTTCTCATATGAAACCTCAACCTGTGGAAAAAAAATCCTGCAGCCCATATTTTTTTAAATTTTAACTGCTTTCTACAGCTGCACTTTGAAATGGTCAAGAAAGAGGGGGTTTTTTTCCACAACAAGAAATTCCAATGGATTTGTTGCTAAACTCTCAGATTAAGATAATTCTTTTGCCACATCCAAAGATCTTTTTAAAAAAAGGAAAATGAAGCCCTGCTTTGAGTTGGAGAAGAAAGTAATTTTGTTTAATGTTAATTCAAAGCTGTCTGTATTGTGCTTCTCTGCAGCGTATGTGAAAGTGTGTTAACAGTTTATAGTTATGCGAAGGGGTAAATACACAAAATGCATGAAAACAGGGAAGTATTTTGCTAAAGGCAACAACAGTCAGATTTATGACCCATGTGTGAAGTTGGACCTCATTGGTATAGTTTTTATGAAAAATAGTGCTAAAGATGTAAATATCTATTAACACAATGCTTATTAACTGAAAATGCCAATAGCTGGGAAGTAGTGATGAAAAGGCTTAAAGTGACACATGGTATGAAAAGCAGAGCCCTTTCCTTTTATCAGTACCAGCTTCTGGGACAGTCTTCAGTTTTTATGCCAGAAGAACTTTTTTTTTTTTTATTTCTGCTAAACGATGCTTGTGTTAAAATCTTATTGAAATTGTTAAGAGTGTAAACTGGTTTTATTACTAGTGAAGTTGTGCTCTAAAGCTATCACTTGGAATAAAAGTGTCCCAGAGATAAAAACTGGGTAAGTTTACTAAGTCTGAGTCCCATATATTGTTTTAAAATGCAATCTCTTTAGCTTTCATATAAGACCTACCCTATTACATTAAAAAATACTCATGCATTTAATTTTAATTTATGTGGAAAATAAGGAATCTCTTTACCTATCAATTACTAGTGTGTCACTTGTCACAATCAACAGATCCAGATAATCTGCATTTTCTTTTTCACATGTCTGTACTAGACTCAGCAATACTGCGAGCTTAAGAGTGGTGTAGGTGCCTGGTGGGACAACTTCTGAAGCGAAGATATTGGCAAGGACAGCAGTAAACCTCCAGCATGAACTTGAAGTCAGTGACAGCAGATACTTAAAATTGTAACCAACAAAAGAAGGACCTAATTAAAACAAAGTGCAGGTTTACAAATACTTCATAACAGGGCTGTGCAGATACATCAGAACTAATCGTCATTCCAGTCTTGATACAAAGCTTAAAAAGTATGGATATGTTTATGTATTGATCACAAATCCAGAATGTAAACACCTGACACTATTAATTTTGCTGTTAAAAAGGCAGCAGGCATCATCTGATGGAATAAGAAAAGAATGACAAACTGAAATATTAGGTTGATCTAGTATATGATTTCAAAGTGCTTTCCAATGGACAGAAGTTGGAAAAAGGAGTTGAAGAACTGCAGAAAATAATTCTGTAGTTTCCCGATGCATCAAAATGGGAGAAAGAAGATATTCTCACATAACAGTAAGCACACATTTCAGACTGTAAGAGGAAAGTTCCAGAGTGGTTTCATAATTTGGGCCTCTAGGAAACAGAAAACTATACCATTCTCAATATTTTGTTCTAGACGTTTTTTCAACTTATTGTAGTAAATTTTTAATGGAATTCCTTACCATCTGGGTTACAGAGCTGTACACTATTGGCTTCTATACATGCTGCAGCTTGTGAGCCGTTCTGCACACAGGCTGGAATTCCTATAATCTGGTAGTGGTTTCCTATTTTCATTTTATTGGCCAGTTCGTCTAGAAAGTTTAAAAAAAGGGGTGGTGAGAGGAACCTGCAGATATGTTAGGGCATAATAAAGTTTTAGAGACATGCCCAGAAAGCTTTTTTTTTCACATTCCAAACAGTTAGATTATATGATTTAATTACAAAGAACAGCAATTGGATGCCAGGTTCACTGTAACAGACTGGAGTAAAATGAAGCATACATTTCTAATTAATTTAGTGCAAAAAGTAAGGAATGCATGGTGAGTGAGAAAAGGCAGATTCCTGATAAAGACAATGATGCATTTGGGTCTGCATTGAAAAGAAAGTGGACAGTTGTTAGCAAATATGTGTTCCTACTCTGAAACTTGTGGTAACACCACTATGTGTTACTGTCCTGTAAAATGTCACAGGAAAAAACCCAATAAAAACTAAACTAAACAGATTTCAAAAAGACACAGAAATATCTTTGGGAACCTTTCTGTTTCTGTGCATCTTAGAATTACCACAGTTTTGGAAATGAGTCAGGTCCAACCAACTATGAGACTCAGCTGTGAGGCTCTTGTCTGACTTCATTGATCACTAATGCCAGTGGAAATTTAATGCACACATAACACTAGGAATCTGTTTTATAATCTTAGTTTTATTTTTTAAAAACTATTATCAGTATTTTCTATTTAATTTTCAAGAAATGAAGCATATAATTCCATAGAGTTTTGGAATGGTGTGGGGTTTTTCTTTAAGAGAATTAATGGAAGTATGTTGGCGAGTTGTGATTTTTGTTGGATATTTACATTAGAAATAATGATTGCAGCAAAAGGCGGTGGTAGTAGGACCCAAAAATCCTGATGGAATGCAGGAAACAGCTTGATTGAGGAAGGATGTTAAAAATGCATGAAGTGAGTACAAAACAGGGTGACGAATGGAAGTAGAAAGGAGGAAAAAAAACAAGGTACAGTTAGAACGTGATACTGCAGACAACACAGCAGTTCTGCCGCACACACGATTCAATCACCTGTGTGCACTACTCAGTCACCTAGCTGGTTTCATGTCTTCCCCCCTAATTTTGTTGCAGAACTACAGGAATTATTACTTTCACCATTCTATCCAGAGAAACAGACCTGTAGGAAAAATGCAAGGGATTATTACAGTTCCATTCTAAAATGCTTTTGACAAAACTCCAGAATTCAGCTTACCTCTCAGGAAAACTGTGGATGTCTGAATCCTAAAATGGGATTTATCATTGCAGTATCCTTTCAAAGCATGAAGAACTTTTGCATCAATCATTTCAACTATTTGCTTATCTTTCAAAACAAATGAAAAGAAAAAGTTAGTTTGCTTGCAAACAGTACAGCTTTTATTTCCGGGTTTTCTCCACTTTACCATTTTGTTTACTTAATATGTAGCAGGAGAAAAGTAACATCCAAGTACAAAGCCACATAGATCTTACCACCAAGTACTCTAAATTTCATGTCTTCCTGCAGTGGCGAAGAGCACAAACTACACACAAAATCATTCCTCACTGTGGCAGATTCTGTAGCTCCAGGCAGATGCACTCTTATGTATCTAAACCCTAAAAAAAAAAAAAAAAAAAAAAAAATTATCAAACTTGGACATGGCTTTCATTTTAAATTTTCCGTTAAGAAGAGATGCAATTAAAATACTGGAGAGTGAAATACCAGATGAATCACATGTTTCTTCAAATGTGCATATGTTCCTATACTCTGCTTCCACTAAAATCATCTGTATAATTTATTATAGCTTTACCACGAGATGGCAGAAATTCCTTTTACATATTCCCAAGCAGACCAGCTTGGTCTGTCTTTCTGAGCGGCAGGAGCCAGCAAGTCCAACTTCTGCCTTATGGGGCAATGACATGGGATATGGAGAAGAGAAGGCTCTAGGGAAACCTTCTAGTACCTCAAGGGGATCAACCACAAAGCTGGGGAGGGACTGATCACAAGGATGTGCAGTGATAGGACGAGGGGGAATGGCTTTAAATTGGAAGGGGGAAGGTTTAGACTAGACACAAGGAAGAAATTCTTAATCATAAGGATGCCCAGGCACTGGCACAGGTTGCCCAAGGAAGCTGTGGCTGCCCCATCCCTGGAGATGTTCAAGGCCAGGCTGGATGTGGCCTTGGGCAGCCTGGTCTAGTGGGACAATTCTCTGCCCATGGTAGGGGGCTTGAAACTGGATGATCTTTAAGGTCCCTTCCAACCCAAACCATTCTATCATTCTATGCCCTCCTTCAGATTTATCGTGTAGTCTTGTAACTTTGGAATTTCATTTCTCTTTTATAATTTTATGGTCTCTGTTAAAGGAAGGAGGAAACAAAAGAGCCCTAAAGTCCTAATGCTACGACTGTACAAGCAATTCAGTAATATTAATCAAAGCAGTAGTTCCAGATTAGTCAGCTACTGCGCTATGCTAGAAGCTTTTGCCAGTCACTTAAGCACAATGTTCTGTGGTATTTTTATATGCAGAGAAACACTGTTTCTAAGGGAAAAAAAAAAAGCATTCTACCAGTTCAGCTTTTTATCTTTCAGTTAATTTATCAGAGTATATAGGCAACATATCTTTTCGCATAAGAAATATCATCATCATTAGGAAGGTGGATTGCTGGCATAGCTATGCTCCCAAAACATTTAATAACACTGAGCAACTATTGGCAGGGTCTGCTGCTTTCGATTAATAAAAATCATGATGCCTTCATAATAAGACTGCATGGGAAAAATGCCTTTTTCATGCTAGGTTTTTTTCTCATCAAAATTATTTAAAAGCTTTTGAAATAGTACTGTTTGTTTGAGGTTTTTTATTACCTTCAGAAAAGGGACAGGTTTCCTCAGTACAAAGAAATCTTGCTCCTTGTGTGTATTTTGTTACTGTTCCCATTGCAATCGCTATTCCTTCAGACATGTAAAATCTTTGAGATGTGTAATTAAAGGGAAATGCAGAAAGGCTGAGAACATAACTTGGTAAAGGTGGCAAATGTGTTGGTTTCAGCAGAACGCTAATCTAACAAGAGACACAATTCATTAACAACGTAAAAATATTGTTTATTTAAAACTGCTTTACTTAAACACAATGTGATAGCTATTAGGAAAAAAACTAAACACATGAAGTGTAAAAGCAATTCAGTTTCATATCAATGGTCTCAGAATTCTTGCAGTAGGGTTGGGTGAGACTATGAGCTGGTTTTAATTACAAATAATACTAAAGTCAAAGGGAAAATGAAAATTGAAAGAGTTAATATAAAAATAGTATTTGTTAATACTTTGCCATACCTAAAGGATTTAGAATGTAAATGGAGGAAAACAATGCAGACTCACCTGGTCCACTGTCTGCAAGTGTTCAATTAATGATAATGTCTTAATGGCTATGAAACATACCTGTGATTGAAAAATAACTTCATTTTAAGAGGGAAAATCTAGTTAGAATGAAGAAGATGTACTTTTGTCTACAAATACTTACTGACTGAAAAATCTCTGCAGCTTGTATGGGTTTATGAAGAATGTAGTTTCCAAGACTTGCATCTAATTCAGTAATATCAGAAGGATTTACTGAAATAATGAAACGATAAACAGCATAACTTTGTTTTGAGTCTGCAGGAGCAAAAAATACCATAAATAAAAATTAACAGAGATTTGTGTAGCATTACATATCAATTTGATGGGATATCTGTTGAGTGAGTAATACCATTATATTTTTTGCAGTCGTGCACAAATTTCTGAAGGCCACCACTTCTGTCCAGGTAAACAAGGGCAAGTTCCCTCATTTTCTGTATTCCACGATGCATCTTCCAAGAAAGATCTTTGTCCTTTTTATCAAAATGTTTGAGTAAACTGCGAAGAAATCATGTTAGAACCAGCCATGCTACAATAATAAAGGTATTTGTTAACAAAGCCCTACAAAATTAAAATCCTCTCTCTTTCAAACTATGCAATTCTTAAAGGATTTTTAAACTGCTATAGTTCTATAGAAAGTTCTTTCCAATGGCTGAAGCATACTACATTCCCAAAGTAAATTCCTGAAGAATGTTCTAGTGTTTTTTCAGTTAATTGTTGCACTGCCCCCATGAAAGTAAAGCTTGTAGTTAATTTAACTTCCCCTGTCTATTTTAAAGCTATAATCAGTCTATCATTAGTAAGACAAATATCTTCTGTATGTGAGAGGTCTGTCATAGCCCTTAAAAGTGTGAAACTGTGCAACATTTTTCCCTTTTAATTAAATCTGAGTTTTCTACTTCCCTCCTGCAGCACTCACTTAAGGTGTTGATCTAGCAAGCAATACTTCCATCTGTGAACAGAGAATATCGATTATGATTCACATAGACAGAACTGTCACAACTACAGTTTGGGTTTGGAGGCTGACCATGCTCTTCAGTGCTGATTTTATTGAGTGGTATCCACCTCCCTGCATTTTTTTTAAAGTAAAATTCCATACCATGAAGCAGCACTACACTGAATTTAGATGAAGAATTACAAAGATGAAACTACAGTATTTTTTCTAGACATATCTATTTTATTGTCTTACAGATTTTCTCCTATAAAATGTACTTTGTCCTCTCTGTAGATGGCCAATATGAAACTCCAGTTAAATCTTCAAAAATAGATTTAGCTACCTGGGAAAGGACAAGACACAGGATTATTGGATTGATAAGGAAGCAAAGCTCACAGCATATGAAAGATCCCCTGTAGGAGTTCACAGAACTGGTTTCAGGAGGACAAATAGATTGACATTTGAGAAAGGAACAACTGGATTCCAGTGCAACATTTGAGTGGCAGCAGTGTGAGGCCTCTCATGAGAGAACTGTGGGCTGGTAGCAATGCTTAGAGGCCCAAAGTATCACATTTTAAGCAAAAGTTGAAAGAGAATGTCATAGAATCACCATGTCCTGAGTTGGGAGGGACTCACTCGAATCACTGAGTCCAACTCTTGTCCCTGCATAGGATAACCCCAACATTGACACCTTGTGTAGTTGCCCAAATACTCCTTGAACGTTGCCAGGCTTGGTGCCGTGACTGCTCCCCTGGGCTGCCTGTTCCAGTGCTCCACTGCCCTGAGTGAAGAACCTTTTCCTAATATCCAGCCCACACCTCCCTGGTACATCTTCTCTCCAATCCTATCACTGGTCACCAGAGAGAAGAGATCAGCTCCTCCTGCCTCCCTTGGGAGGAAACTGTAAATTATGAAGAGGTTCCCCACCCTAGCCTCCTCTTCACCAGGCTGCACAGACCAAGTGGCTTCAGCCACTCCTCATACAGCTTCCCCTCTAGACCCTTCAACAACTTTATGTCCTTTATATACTTTGTATGACGTGGGGCCTACTAGGATTTTTTTTTTTTTTTTACAGTTTCTTTAGGATTACTCCTACACAATTACTGCTCCTTCCCTTAAAATCTTCAACAAGAAGGGATTAAAATCCAGTTGAAACACAGACAGATACAGGTCACTGTATCTCCCTGGACACTGCATTCCCTGCACTACAAGGAAAGGACACCAAATGTGAAAGATCAGGTGATGGCCCCAAACACTGTTGTTGCCTGAGCTTCAGAAAACAGAGTGTGAGCAGTTCTGCTGCTAGGGTGACGACATCCACACCCCCACCGCCAGCAAACCCCACTCCAACTAGTGGAACCGCACCACAGCCACCCCCCCGGTGCTGAGCTCCTGCCCCCAGAGCCCCTTTTCCTCACAAACTCCGCTGCTGCGCTCTCCCAAGAACACTCCTACCCACTCCACACTTCCCCCTAACTTCAGTGGTGTCCCCAGGGCTGGGTCCAGCCCTGTTCAATATCTTTATCAGTGACCTGAATGAAGGCACTGAGTGTGCCTTTGGCGAGTTTGCAGATGACACTAAGCTGGGTGGAAGTGTTGATCTGCTGGAGGGCAGGGAGGCTCTGCAAAGGGATCTGAACAGACTGGACCAATGGATGGGGTTCAACAAGGCCAAATGCTGGATCCTGCACTTGGGGCACAACAACCCTGTCAACAACTACCTGACAGGAGGTTGTGGATAGGAGGGAGCTGGCTTCTTCTCCCAGGTGACTGGACAAGTGGGAATGGCCTCAAGCTCTGCCAGTGGAGGTTCAGATTAGGTAACAGGAAAAATTTCTTCACAAGGGTTCTCAGGCACTGGCTGAGGCTGCCCAGGGGTGTGGCCGAGCCACCATTTTAAAATGTGTTTGAAAAAGAAGCAGATTAAGTGTTGAGGGATGTGCTTTAAAAGCAGCTGGTACGACTGGGTCTGATGACCTCCAAGGTCTTTCCCAGCCCAGTGCCTGGCTCAGCGCGGGGTAGAGGGTCAGCGTCTCACATAGAGCTGCCGGACAGGGACAGACTTTTAAGATCAAGTCCAACTGCACCAAACAGTGTGAGGCCACCAAGGAACACTGCCCTCAGGCACCACATCCACATATCTTGTAAACACCTCCAGGGAGGGGGACCCAGCCCCTGACCCCAGACAGCCTCTGCCAGTGCTAGGCAACACTTTGGGTGAAGAAATTTTCCTGATGTCCAGTCTGAACCTCCCTTGATGCAGCCTGAAGCCATTACCTCTTGTCCTGTCCCCTGTCACTTGGTAGAAGAGGCCAGCACCCTCCTCTCTACAACCTCCTTTCAGGCAGTTGTTGACAGTGACAAGGTCTTCCCTCAGCCTCCTCTTCCCCAGGCAAAACAACCCCAGTTCCCTCAGCCACTCCTCACTTGTTCTCCAGTCCCTTCACCAGCTTTGTTGCTCTTCTCTGGACACACTCATACACCTTAACATCTCTCTTGTGGCAAGTGGCCCCAAACTGAACACAGTGTTTGAGGTGCGGCCTCACCAGTTCTGAGTACAGGGAGATGAGCACTTCCTTGGTCCTACTGGTCACACTGTTCCTGATACAAGCCAGAATGCTCATTACTGCCTTCCTTCCCTCAAGCAGATCAACACTCCCACACAACTTACTGTCATCTGCAAACTTACTAAGGGAGTACTCGATCCCCTCATCCAGAGTATTACTAAAGGTATTAAAAAGAACAGTCCCCAATGCTGAGCCCTGGGGAACACCACTAGTGCCTGGTGACCAACTGGATTTAACTCCATCCGTCACAATTCCAGTTTTTCACATGGCAGAGCACATCTCTCCAAGCTAATAGCAGACATTTTGAAATAACTGCCTCTGCACCTTGAGTGAAGGCAAAACCCAAGCCCACCTATGACCCGCAGCTGCACAAGCACATCAGCCACCAGCTCTTCTGGGTGTTTCTGCCCCACTGGGCAGAGCTGCTGTGGGGGCACTGCCTTCACTTTACTGGGGCCACAGTCCTAGGCACGTCACTAAGAAAGGGTCATGCACTGACACCATAGTAAGTACTAAACTAAAAGGGGTGCTACCTCCCACTGCAATACCTTTTTAAGTATCCTCTCTCCTTTGCAACTCTCCACAGTACTGCACTTTCTTCCTGGAAGAAGCAAAAGCAGCTACAGGATGTGCTTCCTTGCTGTAAGGAGAAGGCAGTTGCCGTAGCCCACAATCATTTCAGAGTATGCGGAGTAAAAATTCAGTAGGGGAATGGATACCCTTTCTTACAATCAATTTCTGTTTTCCAGTCCATCAGAAATATGTGTTAAAAAAAAAAAAAAAGAAGTAAGGGTGTTGCTTCCAAATGATTAGAGCTGAAAGAACAGGATTCCTGGAGCTGTTGGTTGTCCTGAACAGCTGCACAGCCATTTCCAAACCTCTTCAGACTTCACAGAGCTGCACTACTGAAAATTAATCACTTCCCAAAATGAGACAGTTTCTTCCTCCCTTCCATTCCAATAACAATTCCTACTTTCTTTTACCAAGCCACTTCTTCCAGCATCTCACTAATGAGCAGCTGCTCAGCATCACTCAATCACTGTGCAGGAGAGTCTGCTATAGGAGATACTCCTTAAGATAAGCAAGGAATCCTAATCCTGTTTTAGTTTCTGCTTGTCTAATGATTCACTGTTGATACAACATTAATGTCAAAAGAATTTTGATTTGATGCACTCTGCTTCCAAATATTCTCAATTTTTAACTGATCTTGATGCAATATAGATAGCATTTCTCTTACACAGTTCTTATTTTGTCAAGAATGAGAGGATTTAAATATTGAAATTTATCTAAGATTCAACTCTGGCTACTTATCAGTGTCTTAGAAATGCCTTGATTTGAGAGAGGTTGCTCTCTCAGATCAAGGCATTTAACTAAATGTGTTTATGAACAAAAAACACAGGACATTTTTGAAGTAACAGGCAAAAATAAGTTGTTATTTACAAGTAATATATATAATAAAACTAATACCATTGCAGGCCTTTATACAATGTAACTGCAGTCAACTTTTGCATTGTTAAAAAAAATTTCCTTAAACAGAAATTGTTCAGAATTATCAGTTCGTCCATACATGTGTATGTTATGAGAAATACAACAGCTTTTCACATTTTTAAAATTATCAGCATTATTTACATTTTTCCCCCCCAATATCAAGTGAAGATTTCAAAATGGTGCAAACTGGAATGCAAAGACAAGTAGCTATGAATGTTGAAATACAACCGGTTTGGAACATATTAGTGTTTCGAACTATAAATCCGTGAGAAAAATCCCTAATGTCTGGCATGATCCCCTCACCACCCACCCCTAAAAGGTCAAAGCAAGATAGCCTCTCAAAGTAACAGTGATTATTGCATATTATATCTTTGGAAAAGCAGAGTTTTAACCAAAAATATATTTTTAATCTTGTTGAAATACAGACGTCTTTATCTCAGGGAGGAAAGAGAACTAGAACACGTGGTCAGTAATGTTATCAAATCGATCCGGTTAATTTGTTCCATCCTTGCTTTGAGTAATCCTCCATCCCACTGATAATCCAGTTGAGTGAATGGGTACTTCAGCAAGAGCAACGATCCAGTTTTATATGACCAACTTCTCATTGTGTAGAATTTCTTTAAGAATCTTGGTCTTAACTTAGATTAAACTCTCATTTAAGTGCTGACGGGTAAATTAACATATATTTCAAAGTGATATAAGAGGGAAAACAATTACCTTTTTAAACCAGGATATACAAAATACAATTTGCATAGTTACAATTCAAGCACAAAGTCACTGTAAATAGGTACAAAAGCATTTATAAACTTACTAAATTTGCTGCTGTTTGTGCTAGCCAAATCTTAGATAGGTATGAATGTAAACTTGAAGGGACTGAGGACAACAGTCAGTGTTTTTGCTTAAAAAATAGTATGTAGGGAATGCTTTTTAAAGGTTTTAAAAAATACTTTCTGCAGCAGGAACAAACAGTTCAAACACCAAAGAAAGCCATCCAAAATGCTCAAATTCCTCCTATACAGCAGAGAAAGTTTGTTCATAGGTTTTAAACCTACATACAAAATGAGGCACTAGTTACACTATTTTGGAATGTGTCCATAAACCCTAACATTTCTGTTTACCCCAGGACTTCCAAAACACTGCTGGCTTCTAACTTCCTAGGAAAACATATCGTCAGAAGGTGGTGCATAAGAAAATCCAACAAATGCATCGTCTGCCTCTAGGACACTGGCATTAACAATGTTGTAATCGGAAGAAACACAGACTGAGTATGGGACCATTTCTTCTGTAAACACTGCATCAAAATTCCCAATGTCATCCGGTCCAACCTAGAAAACAGAAAGATCTATCAGTTGTCATATTAATACTGTGTTTTAAACTTGTGCTTGTGTTTTAGATTTCAAATCTAACTCTTGAGGCTATCTACTTTATGTTGTTCTTTCCTATTTAAGCAAAGGAAAAGTAAGGAAGCACACCACAGCATCCCTGGAAAAAGCTATTAAAAGCCTGCCTGTTTCTTTTCAGATGGAGTTCAGGACAACCCTGTGCATCCTTATGAAACACAAAGAAATGTCTCTTTCTTAAATGACTGTTAGAGAGATGCAAAAAAGGGAAAACCCCCAAACAACCAGAAAAGCCCACAAACCACAACCTCCTCCACCAAACCAAATCTAACTCAATCAAACAAAAACCACCTCAAAAGCCAAAACCTAGAAAAGAAACCCACCAAATTCCACCAAATTATCTTTCTACCTTTCCCATCAATACTACTCTGAGTGTTAAATTCTAGCAATGGCCTTGTTGCAATGATAGATCAACTTCCCAGTAACACACCTAAGAACTAAACCACAGCAATATTTGGTCACAGAGGGGAGACAAGACTGCAAAGGCTTCTTCACCAAACAGATACAGATTCAACAAAAGATGATGTTCTCTGTGTTAGGAATTACTTCCTCACTCCTCCCTGAGTTTCTGGACAACCTGTCACAGGTTGACACAGTTTAAACTCATGGGAGGATAAAGAAAAGCAGCAACTAAACCCAGCAACTGAAAAAAAAAAAAAAAGGCAGGAAATCAGTCTTTTGGAAACTCTTCAAATAAAGACGCTACCTGTAATTTTCTTCTTTGGTCTACATATCCCACAGAAAGTGACAGCACTTTGACAGCAATGAGCAGATGAAACAGTGATATGTCAAACTCAGTTTTAAGCAAAAAGCAAGACAATAACACTGCTGAAGTGTGACTACCCAAAAGTCCAGTTGGCACTAGTGGGTTCCTGTTCTTCACTGCTCTGAAACAGATATATTTTGCAAAAAGAAGAGCCCTCAAAGGCACAAATTCAGCAGACATGAACTAGAGCAGCATGGGGCACCTACCACATTAGGATTAAATGGTGGTGGAATCTTTTTCTGAAGAAGATCAGTCCAGCTGAGAGATTCAAAGAACGGGTGCTTCTGAATTTCAAGCTGCAGAAAAGAGTAAGGATTTTAGTTATTTCAGAAAAACATCCTGTGCACCATAGTAAATACTACTTCAGACTGCGTGCATGTAGGGAAGTCAAAAGTTATTCATCAGTTTGTTTATTCACAGTTTACTTTGCAATAAAAACTGTAGTTGGTAAAAAAAGCAATTAAAAGTTGGTAGCCTGCCTTTACAAACTTGCTTCCTTTTAAGATCATATTTTCTGCTTTTAAGCCTTAACATCAACCACCTTGAAGTCTACCACAGAGCAAGAATGTCTTCGGTTAGTAACCCTGTTCCTGCTTTAAGTTTTGTAAAGCAGATCATTGAAAAGTGGCTGCTTCAACAACTCAGTAATATGCTTACTGGTTATGAAGCAGCAAATATCTGTGCTAACTGCTACCATTCTTTCATCTTGCTCCATATTGAGAACATACTATGTTGTAGTCCAAATGCTCTGTTACAAGTTCAACAGACTATGTAGCGTTAAGACTGCAAAAGGAAGACTTCAAAGATCTCAAAATTAATGGATGGAAGAAGTCCTTCTAGATCATTCCCCATGACAGTTCTGAAGACATCTATGCTTTGTCACATCACCTTCTTGTAAACAATGTTTTTGTTGTTATAGCGAGAAAACATTTGCCGTGACTTTAATACTGGGAAAAAAGAGGTAGTTTGTATGGTACTAGTGTTCCTCTTTCTCTGAAAAATGTTTTTCATGTAGATAGTTAAAACCGACAATACCAGAAAACAGCCTTTTCTTTCTATTACTTCCCAGTTTCACTACAAACAGCGAAATCTACCTTAGTGACAACTACACCAGCACCTCCGTTTCCTTGGCTGGCAGGTCCAGCAGCAACCAAGCTCAAAGTACTTATATCCCACAACGATCATCTCTCTCCTATTTCCAACAACTTTTCACAGACTGACCATGCTGGTGGTTTTAATGAAGAAATAAAAGGGAGGAAAACAGAGACAGAAGTAACAGACAAATCTATCTCCAACTATTAAACCTGTGCTGAGCATGTAAATTTGCTGATTCCCTTTAAATGAAATAGGGATTGATAAATTAGGACACTACATACAAAATCTTCCCTTGCTCCAAGTCTGCTTTGCCGATCTTTCTCCAAAAGTTCTTCCAGAATAGACCAGGCTGTAAGACTGATTCCTGGGCGCAAAACTAGGGGTTTATGAAGAATATTCTCATACATCTCAGCAACATCACGGCAGTAAAAAGGAGGCTAAAAAATAATGTTTATACATTAATTTGATGCCACATACGACATTGCTTCATGCATATTGGACAGTTATTGATTCTACACGGATGATAAACTGCTAGCAGTGAAGAAATCTACCTTTTCCTATGCACTGCTAACTTCTAATTCGGTCATCACTATTGTCAGATCTTTACACTCCTTCCCCACCCATCTCCTCTTCTTCTAGGATGTTCTTACAGTCCTTAGTAGCCACAGATGCCACCTAGTTTCAAAGTTCCTACTGAACTTGCCTGAAAAGAACATGAGACTTGAAAACAAAATCTATCTCCCTATTGAAGGTCCTATGGGGAAGGTAAAAACTCAAGCAAATTGATAACAGACAACAAAGATTGTTACCAGAATGACTATGTATGACTAGAAGCAGCACAGTAAGATATACTGGTTTAATGCTGCATCAATAAATAGAAAAGCTAGGAGAAATTCTGGGAGACATAAATTTTAAAAAAAGTATTTTAATTTTATTTATTCCAGTACTTTGCAAAATTTCACATATAAGTGGGCTTTTTTAATTGGGTATTATCCCTGTTAATTCCGTTTACTCTTGCATTCCCTCAAAGTGATGACTACTTGTCTTCATTGGAGTTGGTGTCCAACAGTTCATTGGAAAGTAAATCTTTGACATCTACAGGCAATTGAAAACCCAAAAGAGAAAACCAGGTGTGAAGTTAATTATAAAACAAATTATGCATCCATTTAAGTGGAGTATTTCAGCATTTTGAAAAAGCTAGCACCTTTAACAACACTTCACGGTTACATTCACAAATAAATACATACCAGCCCATAAAGCATTTCATAAAGAACTGCACCAAGGCACCACCAGTCTACTGTGTTGTCATAGGGCTGCTTTTTAATGACTTCTGGTGCAAGATACTAAAATAAAAACAAAAAACATAAATAAAAAAGTATTTCAGATGAGCAAGAATAAAACCTAAGTTGCATCACAGAACAAACCTTCAGGAAAAGTTGCTTCATAGCAATTTTAAGTATTACTAAGTAATTGCTAAGTATTTATCTTGTCCTTGAACAAATCTGGTAAATACTTCACCATCATCTGGTCACTTACCAAGGAGGATAGTTGTTTTCCCAACTGAAACAATCCTTCCCCCACAATACTCTTTTGCCAAACAACTTTGCTACCTCTGTTATGAAACTTGTTTTACATTTCAGATAGGTTGCTGCTCTGTTGCAGAGGCTACATCTCTCAGCGAGCTGGCTACTCTAACCATACCTATTCTGCCATCCTTAGCCTGCATCCTCCCCCATCTAGTACATAAAAAATAAACATCTTAATTCTGCTTCAGATTCATCGTTATTAAGAAACTGTATGACCTATATTAAGTTTCATTGTAAATCTTGTTGAGGGAATGAGTTGTGAGGTACTAAATTAGACATTCTTATTAGATATTTCTTTTCTTGTCAAATAGGTATTCACTTGACTGATTTAGGATAAACATATGATACCATCAAACAATGAATGACAACAGTAAGTAATTTCCATCTGCCTTGAAAGAAATCTACTCAGCATCGTAGAGCTTCCTTAGCACAAGGACAGCCATTTCCTAATATGAGACCATTCTTTGTGAGTGTGTAATATCATATTAGTATGGCTGGATCATTGTCATCTCAATCCTCATCTACAGCACACAGATTTTCTAACTTCTCAAAACAAGGAGATACTCACTTTATCATTCTAGTATTGAAAAATTTAATTTACATGATGATGGCATTGTCAGACAAGGCACAAACTGAAACTCAGAGTTTAATTAGATCAGTAATTTTCAAACTTTCTGTATGTGAGTGCCTTGCAACTCGTATGTCTGTAGGAGACCCTGCAAAAGCATGAAAAGCAGCTGCAGTATTTTGAACTCGACTACTTAAGCTTTTTTAACCTTTCAGAACCTCCTTTGAGCTTTTTTAGGTGTTGGAATTCACCAAGTCATTCAACTCAGTGTTTAGAAACACTGAGAACATCATTACGGGTTTAGCAGGATTATGAAAGGTTTTAATCTAAATCTTGGATAAGAAACGCTAATACACAACCGCTAGGTACAGCTGAGATATTTTAAGAACTCATATGAAGCAACAGCATGAGTACTCTCTTATGCTGCAATTCATGCAAGCCCAAGGTAAGCGTGTAGACTAAGCCTCTGAACATAAGAAAAACAACCCCACAGATTTTCACAAACAGATCTACAGTTACCAGTGTTCCAAAAACTGTCCTTTTGGAAAGGAGAACATGTAGCATCTCTGCTATAAGGACAGGCTAAGAGAGTTGGGGCTGCTCAGCCTGGAGAAGAGAAGGCTCTGAGGAGACCCTACAGCAGCCTTCTAGTACCTCAAGGGGTCCACAAGAGAGCTGAGGAGGGACTTTTTAGAAGGGGATGCAGTGATACTATGAGGGGAAACGGCTTTACGTTGGAAGGAGGAAGATTTAGATTAGACATTAGGAAGAAATTCTTCACCAAGAAAGTGGTGAGGCACTGGTACAGGTTGCCTAGGGAAGCTGTCACTGCCCCATCCCTGGAGGTGTTCAAGGCTAGTTGGACAGGGCCCTGGGCAGCCTTGTCTGGTGGGCAGGGGGGCTGGAACTGGATGATCTTTAAGTTCCCTTCCAATCCAAACCATTCTATGATTCTATGAAAGTTCAAATATTCAACAAATTGTTCCAGTTTGCATTTACCACTCAGCTTTACAGATTCCTGCTCATATCAGAACTAGGGTAAGCTATCATGTATTGCTGCCTGCTGGTTTTTGGTTTTATTTTTGACTCCAAATGTTTCAGCTAAATCCTACTCCTCACTCATCCTCCACTGCCATCAAAAGTCTTTTCTGTATTTTAAAGTATGTTTATCAAATTATCAAAGCCACTAATTGTGGCATTTCAGTGAATCCCTTATATGTGTTCAAGACTTCCAGATTCTGTGTTTACAGTGTAGTTTCTCAGTAAAAAGAGACAACACAAATCAATAAACTTGGTCTGCAAGTTCAATGTTTCATGCACACGCAAAACTTGCTCAAGACTCACATATACTACGTACTTATAATCTTACTAAAATTCAGCAGCAGGATATGATAAGTAGGTTCTTATTGGTGAATCTGTTGCAGCTGTTACACAAGCGAATTGTCTTGTGATGAGCTAACAGGGGATGTGAGAAGAAACGATGTTTGAAAAGGGATGGGGCAAAGAAAGGAAGAAAGAAATGAGTTATGGTGATGTGGGTACTAAGTAGGAGACATTGGGTATTAGTAAAAATGACAAAGAAGAGATCTGCAAGAAGCTTGTCTTTGGTTTGGTTTCATGAAAGAGCTTGTTAACAAGAATTCAAGGCTCCAACAATACAAAATGGAGTATTTGATGTTCCAGTTACAAAAATATTAATAATAGTCAACAGTCATTAATTACCAGCCAAAAATCAAGAAAGTTGTCAACATACTTCTGGTGTCCCACAGAAAGTTGCAGTGGTATCAGAACTTGCAATCCCTTCTTTACAAAGTCCAAAGTCTGTTAGAACAATGTGACCCTGTTTAAGAAAGAGTGGGATTTTAAAAAGAGAACATGCTCAACATGTGGATACACCCAAATGCCAATTTTGTGAGAGAATACAGACACCCAATAATGATGCTGTACACTTACTAGTGAATCTAGGAGAATGTTCTCTGGCTTTAAATCCCTGTATTTAAAAAAAAACGGTATTAATTCAAAACAGCTTCAGAGGCAAGGATTGCTATTGTTCAGGTGCAAGCAGTCAAAATTTTGCATTAGATGATTTTATGCAGTGGTTTTAATCCCCAATTTGCCCCATTTTTAACAGGACAAGAATACATTTCATAAACTTACCTGTACACTATATTTATGGAGTGTAAGTAGCCCAGTGCACTAGCTATTTCAGCAGCATAAAATCTGGCTCTGTGCTCAGGAAATGAACGTTCTCTTTGTAAGTGAAAGAACAGCTATAAACATGAAAATAGTAAGAAAGAACATTACATACACACAAAAATCGGGTTAGTAACATGTATTTTTAATAGCAAAACATAATTTCATTTAGCAGTCCATTAAAAAACCAAAAACATGAAAAAAATGACTTTGTTTTTCCTTTACTCTCCTCCTTTTGTAGCTCAGAGATGGACAGGTACCTCAAACATATAAGGACATTCCACTAAAACCAAGACTAGTAAAAAAGGAACGAGAATAAACTACTAAGCTGTGAACAGAGGTTGGCAAGAAAGCCTCGTAACAGAATATAACCTGATTTTAAATAAGTAATTTTCCATTCTGTATATGCTTGTACTCAAAGTTTTGTATGTATGTATTCATATAACTTAATTCTGAAACCACCTACTTTCACCTAAGTTCATTTTGGGAGATGTACATTCCAAGCTGATCCACAAATTCTCTCAACTAGAGTGAGCTCTCTGATTCTGGACAGTGTGAGCAGACACAGAAGTTGAGCCAAAGACTAAATTGTAACCATACAGATTCAATTTCATGCAATTTCTAAAAGCTTTAATTAAACAGAAATATTATGTTTTCCATCTACAAACTTCAGGGGAAAAAAAAAAAGCTATAAGAACTTTGCAAGCACTTCATTCAAACTCAAAAGTTGTTCTGAACCGTATTTTAGTTTGCCTGGATAAATGTCAAACTAAGCTGCGGCCAGCAAACCAGGAGTCGGCTAATACCTTTTAAATAAGATGATAGTACATCAGACAAGAGAAAGGCCCACCTTGTCACAGCTCTGACACTTAAAGGGGTGAGAACACCAGCTCTAGGTGCATTATATATACTGATAGAAGGTCATATGAATTTGAACTAATGTACAAGTATGCCTCAGTTCACATCGCATCCTGGTTTATCCAATGTACTTTAAACTCGTCTGCGTACATCCAGCTGCAGTGACATAATAGGAAACCCTGAGATATGCCAAAACAAACTATTTAAATTCTACCTCTTCTCCTGTGTTCTTTCAGCTACCAGCATTTTATTGTCCACAATGGTATCCTGTCTCATTCTTCTTTCCTGTTCATCTGTAAGGCCTTCCAAATACGTACATTTTACACCAATAAGGTACCAATTTGAAAACTCAACAAGCAACAAGACACACAGCTCTTCTTTGAAGCATGTATGTTGGATAGTTCCTTTCATACAATACTTTTTTCCACTACACTGATTTCTTCAATCACAACTTTTCTTCAAACACAATTTCCTAGATAGGTCCAAATACTACTGTTTTTTCACGAAATCTTTTAAAGGAAGAGAAGCAGCATTTTATATCCTTTTCATCTGTGCTGACTATGCAAACAGTTTATACACAAGTTTCTTGAGCACTCCCAGAAGTACAGGGCACTTTGAAAAACAACAGGTCCCTACAGAAGACAAACTGCTTCAGAACATCTTCTTTAAATGTATGCAGACTTTCTCCATTTTCTTCACAAGTTTTCCCCCAGGTTACTTAATGGCTTTTAGGATTCAACAGTGTCATTTCAAAGAAAAGAATCCTGAGGAGAAGGCTATGTGGCAATAAGTAATTAGACCATGCGAGGCTACAGATCCCAAGGTTCCCAATAACATCCATGAAGTAAATTCAGTTGCCAGTTTCCTTCCTTCCACTTTTGAAATACTGGCTTCTCAGCTAATATAGATACAAGAGGAAAAGGGAGGCTTACATGGTGAAAAATGCCAACATAAGAATAATTCATAGTAAAAGTAACTTTTCGTAACTGTAAAATACAGTATTAGTATCTGACAACCATGAGTAAGTTTGGGATTAAAGCTGTTGATAAGAAGAGGATCAGAGTCTGAAGAGCTATGGAAGTCTACACTAACAGCACAAAGTAACAGGATTTTCAAAATTGGGACAATAGTAATCACAGTCCATTGCAAAAGATTATTTCACCCCTTCTACCTAGAATTAGCAAAACAGAGAGCCTCAAATCCAAACACAATCACCACATACCTCTCCTCCATTAACAAAATCCAGGACAAAATAAAGCTTTTCTGTTGTCTGAAATGAGTAATGTAATCCAACCAAAAATGGATGTTTCACATTTTTCAAAAGCACATTACGTTCAGCCATAATATGTTTTTGCTGTAGGGAAGTAAAAGATCAATAAGTAAATCAGAATGATTTTGTAATTAAGGGGAAAAGAAAGGGAAGTGGGTGGAAAAAGAATACTTTTCTTCACCTCTTTCCTATTAAGAACAATTTTTTTCTGCAGCACTTTGACAGCATAGTATTTCCCATCCAGTTTTCGTTTTGCAAGAAGAACCTGTGAAATTCAAAACAAATGAGGAAATGTGATTGTTGCAGTTCATGTTCTATTAGTAACATTTTCATAAATTCAACATAACTAGAAAGTATTTGAGCTACTTTTTCTCACAATGAAGTTTCTTTGCTTTTAATACAGTGAATCAGCAACATAATCACCAACAGAATGAGCTCACAGGCCAGTAAAATCTGTCATGTAGTGGTATCAGGAAAGATTGAATTATTACATTTGTTTTCCTGGACTTGCTGAATCTCAAGGTCAATTATAGTTGGTTTTCTAAGTTTTAAAGATAATGTAATGATGAAAAACAACTTGAAAAATAACCCAAAATCAAAGATTTCAAGGATTCTTTGTTGCATCTCTGTAGAAGAGCAATATTAAGTCACTTCCAATGGGCTGTTGCTCACGCTGCTCCACAGCATATGGAATTTCACAAAAGAGTCCATTCCAACAAAGGGAAATGTAGGATACACACTCCAGCCACTGCATAAGCACAGGGGTCCCTCCCTTCCTCTCTGGAGGAAACAGAGGATCCCTGTTGTTGTTAATGAGAAAGGGAAATGCTCCCTTTTGTTACTCCCAACAAGGGATCTGAGGCAATCAACTGCTACACCAGCAGGGCTATAAAGCAGCATTAACAGGGATCCAACGTGACAATTTATTTGCCACCTTAGACTGATACCACTTCCAAAACCTCTGGCCAAGTCTAGCCAACAGTCGTAATACACGAGACACCAGCTGGCATCTTTGCACCAGGATATGATGCAGTGATAAGAAAGCTCACCTTGCCAAAGCTGCCTTTCCCAATAACTTTCAGGAAATCGAAGTCTGTTGGTTTAGCGCTGAAAGATATTTAGGAAGGAGACAGGTCACCTGGGCAGAATTGACAAGCTTTATAGCTGTAGAGCAGTCTAGTGTAGCACTTGAGATGTCAGGTGAGAAGAATGGCCTGCTAGCACCCCTTCTTTATTCTTCATTCTACCCAACACCTAGACTTCTGCAGACCTTCCCTCAGAGGTGACAACTGTTCATTTTGCAATTCCATTTTCCTCCACGAAGGGTTCCAAATTGCATTCTTTGAGGTTTTTTTTCATTTAGTTAAGTTTAAGATGTAAATGGGGAGCAACACTGTTCTTTTATTTTCTATAGTCTAATTTCTTGTAATTTTTAAGTCTCCATTTTCCCATGACTTTTCCTGGAGTTTATTTCTCATTTCCAGAGGGCCAAATGGATTCTCAAACTTACATGAGGCAAGGAAGGATCAAATTTGTTATCTCTTCTTGCTTATCCCATCCTTCCCTCCCTCCATTCCTCTGTCATTTTAAATTATAGCGAGAGGAGGGAAGCCCTAACACCCTCCTCCTCTGCATGTCTATGTGTCAACTCACTCTCAGTTTTTCCACTTTCCACTCCTTTCAGTTGTTTCCCAGGATTCCCTCTCTTTTTCCTAAATACAATGCAGAGGTATTTTTGCCAGCCAAACAATTATCCCTGTTTTCAAATCCTGAAACAATAGTTACATCACCACACACACCTATCCATTTACTGCCCCTGAAGGGAAGTACTCTTAAATTTCATTTCTTCCTGCAATCTACAAAGCATTTCCTCCTGTTAGCCCAGAACAAATCTGCGAGGAAAGCAAAACAGAAATAGCAGTTATCTAGATGAGAAAAGCACAGATTCACTCAGAACCGAGAAGAGAAATTCTACAGAAGACACCAAACAGAGAAGCACATTATGACTGCAGTAACTAGGTCTGCAGTATTGACAAGGCAAGCTACTCCTTTTCCCTGTGTTAAAACAAACTTGTTTTCAGAAACTGTTTACATTCTTAACAGTAGTGGGTCCCAAGGCCATCTTTGCTATAGCATCCTTAAGTGAAAGGAGAGCGGATTAACAAAATCTGAAGGTGAAAAGTCAAAAAAATGTGTCAAAAGTGGTTCTTTATTTAGCACAGGATTAAATGTTTTGCTTCCTCCCCAGCAGTGAAATTAATAAATAAAGGCCAAAGAACTTTTCACACTATTAACAATTACACTTAGTCTAATTTTTCAGGTATTATAATTAATTTTGATACAATTCCATGAAAATAAAAAGTTTACATTAAACTGAACTATGTTTTTATTAAATTTAATTGAAACCTACTGAGGATTTCCAGATGGTCCCAAGTTGATATTCTGTGAGGTAGAGTTTAACTGTTGGGAGAGACAAAGAGGTTTATTTTTAAATTTATTTTTTTTTATTTTTTACTCTCGTAGATCAACCAATATTAATTTCAAAATACTCTACTAATTTGCTCAATCTGCTCAATCCATACTTCTACACTTGTTACAGTATCTGGTGATCATCACCTTGCCAAATTACTTCTACACACTTCATATTCATTTCGAGGATGAAGGTAATAAAATAATTGCATCCAGACACAGAGGATAAGATTAGGAACAAAAACTTTAAGTGTATTTCAGTAGCCAACTTGTTCCTTATCCAGAACTTAAAGTCTTTCTGTATTTGCCCTAGGAATATATTTTCTACCTTTTATTCTAAGTTTTCAGAGATCTTACCAATAAAATAATTCTAATGAAAGACACGGTGCTTTTAAAAAAAAATAAACAACAATCAGAAGTGAACATTGTTCCTGCCCACAAAAAGTATTACCAACCTTTTCTATCCTGACATTAAAAGTTAACTAACTCAGTTCCGGGGATGGCATGACTCTTACCAGTAGGCACCCATACCAAACATGTAAATGACAGTGAGAAGAAGGCAGCACTGCCATTTAGGTAATTTTCTCCACTATGTTTTTGATACAAAAAGCAGTACCTCATTGTGGTTTCGGACTTTATCAGAGAAAGACAAACTGCATTCAAATACAAGTTACCTGGGAACAGCCTAGCCGGCATCACAAAACCAGTACTCCTATGGAGGCAGAGAAGGCTCGTACAGCAGCTCTGGATGCTACTATTCACTAATAAAAGCCAATCACACTATAGTACTGCGTACTTTTGTAATGTTATTATGTAAGTTTTGGGATTTTTTTCCAGAGGATTTGTTTTTGCTTCTTATTATTCAACTTCATCATTTGGAGTAACTATGGGAAAGTGAATATTTTATCAAAAAAAGGGTCCAGGCCATTATGAATTAGCTCTCTTCCTATTCTGGAACTTGCTGTGGCACAGAAGGTTTAGATCATTCCATATTACTTAAAGTGTATTTCAAAGGGAGGGGGAAACCAGTATTTTAAATTAGACTTTCACTGCATGCTCACAGTGCTGACAAACCCTTAAAAAAAAAAACAAACCAACAAAAAACAACCCCCCCCCCAAACCAGCAAAGACTGATATCTTTGGAAGCCAAACTTTCAGAAAACAGTAAATGCAGATCACATACAAACCAAAATGACAACTCTTACATCTTTAACAGAGGCTGAATAAGGAAAGAACTACTAAGCTCACACCTGTATGCCGAGAGGCAAGTAATAGAGAAAATAAACTTAAATATGGCACCTCTGCATTCCTAGAAACACTCAACACCCCTCCCACCCCCCCAAACAACATTGTTTCTGGAGACTGTAAAGTCATTTTCAGGGAATTCATATAGCCATGACTTTTGTGACAAAAGAGGCTTCAGACCTCACACAGTGTTATATGTGAAATGAAATGAAATCCATCCTCGTTCCTGAGTGACTTTTAGAAAGACTGGAATTTTCCCCCTCTGAGAGAATTATATTTCTCTCCCTCTTTAAAAAAACACACACAAGCAAACAAGAAGACAATTAAACTTTCAATCTCCCCTGCTTGTTGCCAGATGTTCTTAGTAAGAATCTTTGAAGAGGTTGCTAAAATTGTGAGAGCTGTGACTAAAGCTGTTTCTTTAACTCCCATAGCAAGTGGGGAAGAAGCAAGACAAAGCTAGTAACCACTTTTACCCTCCTCTGCAGTTCACATCTGACAGAAAATACTTTGCAGCCCACAGTGGAACACATTTATTTATAAGAGCATGGAGGGGATTTATTGTGAAACCACTCAGTAATCTTCAGTAACGAATATACTTCAGATTGACCTCAGGTAGCCAAAATTTAGAAGACTGTTCTACTTCTTTTATTACCTTCCGACTGCTCCTTTCATCTTCATCTTCAGATGGGTCCAACTGGTGCTTTGGGTTATCCATCTGAAGAAATGCTCTGACATCTGGGCTACAAGAAGAGTTAACTTCATTAGCACACTGATAATCTGTACAACTTTCAGCCATAATCATAAGAAGCATAGGACTGAACAGCAGGGTACAGAAGAGTTACTCATCACGAAGTTTTACGTTTAAGTTCTGTGTAAAAGAAATGCTTTTACTGCAACATAATTCAACTGCTGAATGTGTTACATACAGTACATAAAATTTTCCACTTGTAAAATCCTGACGTGTTAAAGCATAAACATGTAAAGACATAAGGAAATGCTCTGTAGAACTGCATCAAAAGGTAATTACTAGGAGAACAAACTCCAAAGCATGAGTTCTAACTTGCTAGCAACCACCAGGAAACCAACTTTCTTTCAAAAACCTGAAGAGTTTATAACTATTTCTAGTTTTCCAAAATTATTGCAACAGTCCAAAACAATACAGAATTAAACACATAGTCTGTATCCCAAAGAGAGATCCATGTTCCAGGAGGTACATGGTAGTAACTTTCCTGTCCTCTTTTACTTTAAAGAGGAAGACGGTGATTTTGTATTCAGGATGCATTCTAGATGGACACTGACAAGAAAATTTTAAGAAATCCTTCCAGTCACCCATGGGACACAAAGGTTATCCTTCAGGAACCATCAAGAGAGACTACAAGGTTACCACAGTACCTAAAGAAAAGCGTTTTAACTTGAGCACTGGTTTCGAGGTTCTGTCTTGGTAAGGGCTGGGGAAAGAAGACTGGGAAAAAGGGGGGAAAGTAAGAGGATTCTAAGAACCCGCTCCCAGGAAGCAAGGCTTACCCAATATAAGTTCGAAAGAATGTTATGTCCCTCTAAACCACAGCACAGTAAGTCAGCAAAGAATAATGTAATGCAAATGACATAAAATTAACTGTTAAACAAATGGGTACTACAGACAGTCTGTTCACCCCTTGAAAGAGATGAAGTGAATCTTTCAAATTCCTTCAGTTCACTAAAAGGCACTCTGCTTATCTTACCTAATTTCAGTGATAAAGTCCTTTGAGAAGGTCTCAGAGCAGTCACTGACTGGAAACACTGCATGAGCTGTTCAGTACAAGGAAAGCACTAACTTACTGTGGAGCTGCTCTTTAACCTTATCCCTAATATATATAAAACAGTGCAGTTTTATAAGAAGTAGATCATAGAATAATTAGGGTTGGAAGGGACCTTAAAGATCATCTCGCTCCAAGCCCCCTGCCATGGGCAAGGACATCCCACTGCATCAGGCTACCCAAGGCCCCATCCAACCTGGCCTTGAACACCTCCAGGAATGGGAGATATAGTTGCTTTTCTATTTTCAATCCACTTCACTCTCCACATTTCTCTAAAGGGAGTATCACAAGCATGAGATGAGCCGCTTCTGACACTACTCCAGCTCCTATATTTTATACTACCATTACAGAACCTAATTCATGCCCTAGGCTACCTGAGGTTCTCAGGCTCCGCTGCTCACATTCAGTATTCCTAAACCCTATTTGAAATCTGATTTAGTTATCTTCAGCCTTTCAAGTCTAAAGTACAGAAACAAGACAAAAATCCTCACCATCATTTTAGCTTCTACAGGTATGTCATTCAGAAAAGGAAGGTTAAAAAAGTGTACCTCGACGGATGAATGAAAATGGTGACCTTGTACCATTGAAGAGAAGTGAAGAGAAGGCTGCGGTACTGAAAAACCATTTTGCCCCAGACTTCATCGACAACCACTCTCCTCACCCATCCTGGGTCAATGGACAACAAGAAGGGGACCAGGGAGGTAAAGTCCCTCCCTCTGTAGGGGAGATTAGGTTCGTGACCACCTAAGGAACCTGAATATATATAAATCTATGACACCTGATGAGATGCATCCCAGGGTCCTGAGGGAGTTGGCAGATGTGGTTGCCAAGTTAATATCCATGATATCTGAAAAGTCATGGCAATTGGGAGAGGTCCCTGGTGACTGGAAAAAGGGCAATACTTTTTAAAAGGGTAGAAAAGATGAACCTGGGAACTACCAACCTGTCAGCATCACCTCTGTGCTAGGATCGGGGATGATGTGATTGAGAGGAGTCCTGCAGAGGACTTGAGGGTGCTGGTCAATGAGAAGCTCAACATGAGCCAGCAACATGTGCTCAAAGCCAAGAAGGCCAACTGTATTCTGGGTTGCATCAAAAGAAGTGTGGACAGCAGGTCAAGGGAGGTGATTCCGCCCTTCTATTCCTCTCTTGTGAGACCTCAACTGGAGTTATGTGTCCAATTCTGGAATCCTTAGCCTAAGAAGGATATGAAACTGCTGGAATGGGTCCAGATGAGGGCTACAAAGGTGGTCAGAGGCCTGGAACACCTCCCATACGAGGACAAGCTGAGAGAGTTTGGCTTGTTCAGCCTGGAGAAGAAAAGGCTCCAAGGAGACCTTACAGCAACCTTCCAGTACCTGAAGGGGCTACAAGAAAGCTGGGGAGGGACTGTTTATGAGGGCATGTAGTGACAGGACTAGAAGGAATGGTTTTAAATTGGAAAGGGGAAGATTTAGACTAGACATAAAGAGGAATTTCTTCATGATGAGGGTGGTGAGGCTCTTGCACAGGTTGCCCAGGGAAGCTGTGTGCCCCATTGCTTGGAGGTGTTCAAGGCCAGGTTGGATGGGGCCTTGGACAGCTGGTCAGGTGGGAGATGTCCCTGCCCATGGCAGGGGGGTTGGAACTGGAAGATCTTTAAGGTCTCTTCCAACCCACACCTTTATACAATTCTGTGATTTCAGATTAATTCCTCCCATCTTATATGAACTCCTAATTCTGATCTATTTCAGGATCTGTCTTGCATCCTGCATCTCAGGGAAACAAAAATCACTGTGGTTTGAGTATTGTAGTAATACTGGTTTATGATGCAACAATTTAAGTTTAAAAATCTTTGGATATAGTAATACAAGAATAAAAAGTTATAGATAATGCTTTCCACTACCCGAAACAACAAAATTAGACCTTAGTTACCTTTCAGCATTAATTCATCTGGGCAACTGGCTGATTAAATAGAGCATGTTGTAATACATCTCAAATAGTTACTATAGTAACTTTGTCCATGACTGAATCCACAGTAGAAAAAAATCAAAAAGAGAAATCTGTTCCTGGTAAAAGGCTGCTGAACAGTTGCAGAATAGTCCACAATATCTGCAATATGTGGCACCGAGAAGCCTAACTCATCAATGTGACACTGTTCACATCTCTAGTTTTGAAAAGCACCGCACAGAAGTAGTGATTGAAAACAAAAAGTTTAATATACCAATTTCTTAGCCAAAACTGCAGCACGTTATTTAAAGTTAGATTGGTAGGACTTCTATGCTACATTAGATCACATGTACTAACTCCACGTATTTTAAAACACACTGAAGCTGTTCCTAAAATAGAGTCACATACAAAAAGGAAGGATCAGGAAAACAGTTTAAAAAGGGATGCTTGATACACGTTTTACATATACTATCAGCAAAAATTGGTTTTGTCTGGATTTTTATAATTGACTGGGTAAACATAGCTTATGGATTATCTCCAGTTCCTTCTGTGATACACATTCTGCATTAGCCTTCCTGCAGGAACATATGAAGCCACACAAAAACTTCTGGACACACCCACAAATAGGAAAAAGTCCAAAAAGTTACAGAAATTTTGAAGCAAAATGGTACAATTGCCAGTGATAGAACCTTAAAGTTTAGAACACATTTAATTTAAATAATGGTGCCCATCTCCTCTCTTATTCTCCACAAACTTCTAAAAAAATAATACAAACGGAAGAGTAAAGCACTACCATCTTTCTAACAGAAAGGAAAATCTCAAAAAGTCATAATGCACAGTAGGATTTTAAAAGAGCACAACTGATATAATGCAAGGCTTGCATTACATGGATCTTACAATCTAGGGGCTTCATATTCATCAGGCTTTGAAACCAGAAAAAACCTGTCACTTTGAGGGAAGAAATGCAAAACCCTGCTTCTCCCTTAAAGCGCTGATAACTCATATCCCCACAGAGGTTGCAGGGTATTGTTATCCTTGTGTTCTTCAAGTGTTATGCAAATGTACTCATTTTCATTAAGGAGCTACTTTGCACTATTTAAAAATAACTACATTACATCTTCAATGCACCCTTTATTATACATTAATATTCAAACAGATTTTCTTTGGACATGTTCTGACAGGCAATTAAATGCATTCCTTTTTCAATGAAGTCCTATATTTTAGGGGGAGAACAACCTGATTTGAACAGTTCCTCCGTGATTTAGGGGACCCCCACAGAGCTTGCAAGTAACAAACTTCCAGCTCCTATTCAGTCAGCAAGGGGAATGCATCACCAGATATTAATCCCTCCTGACATTTCTTTTGTGTCCCCCATATTCCACCTGACAGCAACTGCAGGAAAATCCTTATCAACTATTACAGCATTTTTCTAATCACTCAAGCATTTCAGGGTTGGATTTATTATTGACCAGAAAGGTTTGGGGTTGATGCAATACTCAACAAACATGTCAGACCCAAGAACAAAGGCCACTGGAGAAGAAAGGGGAAAACAAATAAACAAACAAACAGAAAAAGAATACAGTACTGCACATTTCAGAGAATAATATGAATATTACCATCTTGGACACACTGACCCTGACATTTATGCTTTCCAGTTCAGATGTTCAGGTTCCTTCCTTTCCATCCTTAAGCTTTTAGTAAAACAGTTTTCCTATGCGGAACTTAAAAATATGACATCCCAATACTGGCTTGAATGCATAAAAGGTTTAGTCGAAGGTGGATTTACTTAAAGTTCTGTGAAAACGCATAGGCCCCTAAGATTTCCCAACGTGAACTATCCATGAAGACTCAGTTACCACACATTCCTCAATTATTTTCTAGAAGATTTTAAAACAAAACCAACCCACCACCAACCAAGTTTTACAGAATTTTGCTGTTTCTTCACTAATAACATTCATTGGCACATAGAGAAGTGACAGATTATATAATTATTGACAGGATTTGTTGCAATAGAGCACTGCAAAATGTAAAAAAGTTCACTTCAGAAAAACAACGTACCTTGCAGTTATTAAAAGACAAACAATAGAGGAATTACTATAAAATTAAATGAACTGTCAATTAAAGGCTGCTTCTTCCAAATAAAATCACTTACTTTAAGGCTGGGGAGGAGAAGAACAGCACAAGACAAAATTCAGTCTCTGTTTTATTTTAGAACTTTGCCTAGTAAGCTTTTAATTTAACACACCTTCAACAGCAACAAAAGCTGACTTTATAAAACCTATTTCTTGATAGTGGTTTAAGTCATTTTAATGGATCAGACAGGCTCAGTGCCATGTCAAGAAACATAAGATTCCTCTACAGATGCATCTGAGGCAAAAACAGTTTTAAAAGGTCACAAAAATTTAAGAAGGCAAGTGGATCTGAAGTTTGGCTTGGAGTTGTTTTAAACACATAATCATGTGATATGTTTAAAAAAAAAGCACCATTTTGCCTTTCGAAAACAAACACAGTCTGTTTTGAGACAAAATATTCGGCAATTAGACATACTGACAACAAAACATGGGAGGGGATTGTGGTTAAAAAACAAGAGTGTCCTTCCCTGATATAACAAACCAGATTAGATTTCAATAAGTTATTGTAAAACACTTTCTACTTTTACCAGAGGAGAACAGAACTAAGACCACAAACCTCGCGTTCTTTGTTCTAGTGGAAAACTATTTCACTGTAAAAATTATTTCATTTTTTTTTCCACTTATCACAAGGAACTATATATAAAATGATACTTCCTTCCAAAAAAGAAAGGAAGCACATATTTCAGGTTAATGGGATATTAAGTAGTTCATTAGTTGGAAAAAAAAATAATAATGATCTGACTGCACACAGCAAATGGCAGCAATATTCTGTTCAGAGATTTTTCTTTTCCCTGTGGGAAACAGGTAGTTTCACAGGTTGTACTGACAGGTTGATAATACCGATACATATTAAAGACATTTACTTAACACTGCGGCCAAACATAGAGCTTTATCATTTTACTAGTCAAAGGAATATAGAAAGCTGCACGTGTTTAGTTGAGACTGATTCGGTATAGATTTAAACTGAAAGAATAATGCAGTTTAACCCTGAAAATCAGTTCATACACTGAAGCACTGTCCTCCAGATTTAACTGGAGCAGAGTCTAGCATATCACCGTCTCTCATCCATCACTGTCTCACAGAGAGAGGTTAACACACTTGCAGTTCTTCTCACGGAACAGTTTATGTGCAAGCTTATTCATTAGCACTAGGCAGGTCAGCTTGGTTATCCCAAACTACCTAAGCAAGGTGATTAAGCTACTTGGCTAACATGCTTAAAACAAGCTCTGGAGGGCACTGCTCTAACAAAAGGATGCAGCCAGTGACTTACTCCCAGAAGGACAACATAGTAGCAAGTGGCAGCAGAATTTTCAACCAGTAAAGCTATCTGCAAAACCAACACCTGCCATACAGAAACAGAGTTCAGGCTGGAATCCACAGCCCTTGAGCTAAAATCAGTTAAATGCCTGCAAATTTATTAGTAGACCAGTTTCAGAAAACACACATCTTTATACTGTTCATCAGCCTGCATATTCTTCCTACAAGAATGAACAACCATATTAAAATTTATTATATTTAAGAGCACTGAACAGACAGAATACATTTCCTGGTTAAAAGTTCTGAATTTGCAGTTTTATATCTGACATTTCATGTCTTTTAAATAGTTCTTATAAAATAGAAGTTAAACTACTTACTGGTTGCATAGCTCTGGCTGTCTAACTAAATTTTGAATGAATTCATTCAGTCCTGCCCTTCTCTGCTTAATGAAATCTGGAAAGGAAAAGACAGATTTAATAAAATGATCAGTCAACTTGCGAAACAGACTTATTTTTAAATTTAGGGCTTTTTAGGACTTGAACAGCAGTTAAAAAGAGACTAGTTTGTGAATGGTTCAAGAACAGGATTAATTCAATATACAAAAATACATGGAAAAAAACATTCAAGTGAAGTGAGAGAAAAAAAAATCAGTTTCTTTGTGAAACTACCTGGAAATGTAGAAAGCCAGGTGAATTAAAGGTGCCAAGAACAACATGTAACCCCAGTGGGCTAAGCCATGAAGCCTTTGTTGCACAAGGGAGCCCTTCAGGACTTGATTCCTCTCAGAAAAACGCTATAGGCAAAACTTGACATCAGTTGCACAAGTCAAGTTTTTACATGAAGAGTCCACCAAGCAGCATGTTTCCATAATGTATGTATGGCAGTGGGAAAGTTACACCATTCATCCAGGCATCGGGTCCTTGGATGTAACTAATTAAGACAACTAAGTAAAATGCTTTTGCCCTCTCTTCTGGATATCATCTGTAGAGTAAAAAACCCGCCAAACTGCAGTACCTCCACTCTCATCCAAAGCTTTTCTTCAGTCATATAGATACGCAAGGGACTTGAAATACAAAAACGGCTCTAACATGAAAAAAGTATAAAACAGAAAAATCTTGTCTTTCATTACTTCTGCCAACAGTGATTCATGTGGAAAAAGAATACTGAACTTACGTACTAATTTTTAAGGTATTCCAATGACTGTCAAATATAAATCACTGACAACTATTAAAATTTTAAATTAAAATTAGATTTGAATTTAAAGCTGCATTGCAGATATTAAAAAAAAAGTTCATATTGTTTCATAGATATAAGCCCTGAACTCTTGTTAGGTTATTTAATAATTCCAGATTTCTGATATCAAACAGGAAGGTAAATTTGCATAAAGAGGATATGGGAGTCACCAGCATCAGCAGTTTCAGGATGGTGGATGTACAACACAACCTGCCATGCTAAGTATACAGAGCTATCTGTGCTGGTGAAGATAAAACACCTGCATCACGTCATCTCATAAGTCTTCTGTAATTTTCTAGCTCTGCATTCTGACTAGTCTCTATGATCTCCCTCTGCCCCATTTCTGAAGTTCAAACAAAATTAATTTTGAAATAACCTAAATGACTAAATACGGAGTGTTCAGGTGACAGTATGTATCATCACGGTATTTTTGGCAGACTTTGGAAAAAGGGATATCTAAGTTTCACTCTACTGCACTTATGAACTCCCAAGCCATAGTACAATGCTGTATACCTTAAAGAATGACCTAACATAGGTAAAACAGCTCTTCAACATTTGTAAAATATGTGACTTAGTTCAGAAGCCAGGAGAAACATTACATCAAAGCTACAATAAATCAGTGTTAAGATAAAGAATTATTTCAATGAGCATCATGGCTCCACCTCCACCCTGCCCCCCAGCAAGAAACATCTTGAGAACTATTCAGTTTCTCATGCTCTTAAGGATTTCAAGCATAGTTCATGGAAATTTAAAACAATTCTGAAGACTTGAGTTTTACATATATAGTTTTAATGAAGCTTTGGGGGTTTGTTTTTTCCCCCCATTTAAACTCAAGTTTCCTAAATCGGATTCCAAAAAACCTACCTGCAAATTTGACTACACAACAGACCAGACTGCATGACATTACGAGCTCTTCAAGCCAGCTCTGAAAACATCAAAGTCAGAGAAAAGGAAAAAAATCCCAACCCAAACCAGGAAGTTCCTGTACACACAATACATTTAGAACTTCGGACAGTCATTTACATCTTCATCAGAAGAGGATATTAGAGCTTGAATACTGGCATTTGATTATTTCAATTAAAAAGTGAGTTTCACATCAGGATCCAGATGACTAAATCTAACTACTGAAAATTATTATTTTTGAAAGAACTCTAAAGGAGCCAGAACAATACACTCCAAGAAATTCAACACCTTTCGATCAGCAAAAGGGAAAATGAAATGCTTTAAACAGATGCAGGAGGGGATGAAACTACAAACACATTCTGATCCCATCAGGAAGATAAGGGAGGGTGGGAGGTTTGCCAGTGACCATCAAGGAAATCCTCAAGTAAAAATGGCCTGAGTGAAAGGTATAAACACCCAGAGCAAAGGCCAGGCCTCTTATTTGTTTTTTATTTATGCATCGGTGGTGCCACCTAGGTTAATCCAATGCACTTTACAAGTGATTTTCCATTAGTACTTTGATGTGAGCAGAGCAGGCTTACTTAAGAACTATCACTGCTAACTGGACCACATCATATTTGTATCAGGCAGGTTTCTGTAAGTGAAAAAACAGGAAGAGCTTCATTTTCATCTAAACCATACAAGGAAGCACGATTAGATACAGAGAGTTCAAAATCCTGCAAAGATGAACCCTTTAGTTATTTCATTTCTAGGGCGGGGGTTGGGGGGGAAGTGAAAAGTCCTGCAAAGGAAGTTTAACATTTACTAGGAATACATTTAAATCAAAAGCTCAAACTCTTCTACAGAAGAGATCAGACATGGCAACTCAAAATCTCTCACAATCCTGAATACAGGAGGAGCTATGGCCTTCAGTGCAAGAAAGGCAATGGGCCACTAAGTAATACTTTGTCCAAGACCACAAGGTAGAATACATACCTGTGCTGGTTCCTGTCCATGACTGAAGCGTGACTAAACTTCAGTTTAGTCACTGTTTTGAGGACTAGTGTAAAACTCATCTAAGACAGCTTCTTGTAGGCTGGAATAGATCAATTTTCATATAAAGAAGCTGACAAAATGAGTAACAAGATGACTTACCGGGATCAAAATTATCTCCAAATATTCTTTTAGCTGGAATCTTCAGGTTCATGGTGGGAAATTGCTTCTTTAGCTGAACACAAAACACATAATTGGACCGTGCTTAGACATCAAAGCACTTAGAAAAAATTGCTTTTTTTTTGTTTTCTGACAAACAGTTTGAACATCTGATTATTAGTAATTCTGCTTCTCTCTGCCATCTTCTCTACTTGTACACTTGAGGGGAAAAAAAACCCAAACCAAAACAATCTGTACTCAGCTTGTTTGCTCCAGTCATACACTTTTAAATTAAAAGGCCATCTCCCTTCAGAAAGCCACGGACTATTGCAGCTGTCTTCTGCAAATACTGCCGAAAGGATGTTCCACTTCCCCAGATTAAACACGTAGGCTGCAATTTCAATACTGGTTTTATTCTTCTTGCTTCCTTCCTCCATCATTTCTCTACCTCTCTTAGGTTTGGGATTTTTTCTTGCTTGCTCACATAGAGGTATATGAATGAGGTATAGGATGGGCTGGGGATACAGGCTTCTGGGTTTTGCCCAAACAACATTCTGAAAGTTTGAGAAACCACAGGTAGTCTATCCCTAAGTCAAAATTACAAACAGATAAACAGCCTGTTTTATGATGCTGGAAGAGACCCAGAGGCACAGATAAAAGTGCTGGTGAACTTATGTGTATCACAGATGAATTATTTCTTCCTTTGTTAGAACAAAAATTGTGGGTTCTAAGCATTTATTGCTGGAGCAAAGTAGGGACACAGGACAGGACACCTAATAGACTACACATCTGAGCAGGTACTTGCCCCGCTTGCCCACTATGTAAAAGGGGGAAAATCCACTTATCCACTTCTAGCAACAAACTCAAGAAATCCGTACTTAGTCATGTAAGCGGCCACTGGTACAACATCTGGCTGTGAAACTGAAGGTAGCAACTGCCACAACTGACTTATCGTAAAGTTTATATTAAGAAACAAAAATTTGTTCATTGCTTTCAGTACTTCAAAACACTTGAAGAGAAATTTATCGATTTAGATGTTTTAAGTTTTTGTGTTGATTTTTACTATCATGAACAAATGCACATTTCAGATGTCACGATACCCAGTAAAATGGAAGTTTCTCTCAGTACACTATGATCCCAAGAAACAATAAGAAGAAGTGACATGTGGATTTTGAGTTTGAAATCCAAACAAACCAAAGTTTAAAAAACCCACCCTGTCATTTTCTTTAAACAGGCCCCTATGGTTATCAAATGTTGACTCAAATTCCTCAATGAGGGAATTAACTCAAACTATAACACTGCAAGTAAGTGTTACTTTGTGCTATTCTGATGTGATTTCGTAACTTGCCTTTTGCTTACCGTATTGTAGAGTTTATCAAACTCTGCATACCGTCTGAGGACAAACCATTCACTTCTGCCAACAGAGACCAACACCTTGTAAACCTGTAGTAACAAAGATAAAGTTATTGCCAACAGCAAAGTTTAATAAAACCTCCCAGGTTTAAATATGTGGTGGAAATATGGGTAGATTATAAATGTACTGTGTAAATGTGCTTGCTGAGCTATATACTTCTTGCAGCTAAGTAGTCAGCAAAATGATTGAAAGAACAATTAGAAGAGTCTGGTATTTTACAGAAATAAGTTTTTGCTTACCTGATGTTTAAATAAAAAAAACAAACACCAAAGGTGATTTAATAGAGTTTCATAAATTAGTTCATATCCAACAAAATCACCTGACCATCAGATAATAATCTATAAAAAACTGCTATGAAATTTGTTAACAACTTGGTAATGTATAATACACTCATATTGAGAAAGTAAAGCATTTAAATACTAAATATTGTCTTCACCAAAACCTAAAGTACATATGGAAGGCAGTTATCAAGACAACTGTTCCTTGCAACATCTTGAATACATATTATAGTCAGAACCCTGGCAGATGGCTGGGGGCGTAGACACAATTGTTCAGGGGTGGAAAAATGCTGCTATGGCTGAAATACAGTATAGGTTACATAACACACAGCACCGAGACCAAGGGAGGCGTAGCCACACAGTTCCGGACATTCAAATCCCATCGCAGCAGAGGACTCTAGTAACTACAGATTGTCAGTCTCTGGCTCCGTAAATCTGGCTGACAGCTCAGTGTCCAGCAGGCTTCTCCTGTCTCTTATGCAACTGTTTGACCTCCCTCCTCCACATGCTTGTGCTTCCAAAAAAGGAGCCTTGTCTGTTACTTCAGGGGAGAGGATAGACACAGCAAGAAATTGAGTGCAGAAGGCTGGTAGCAAACTGGACCAATTCCCTAGTCTCCCTTCTGTCCTGCAACAGCAGTTCACCTCTCTCTACGAGAAAGAGCAGCCACCACCATCAGTCCCTTAGCCTGAGAATTACTTTCATGCTATGCTAATTGCTCAAATAAACTGCTCTCAGTCTTCCCTGGGAAACACATGAGGCTGGATAGAAGCATCCAGTAAGATGCTGGTGAGGCTCTAGTTAGAAAACTAGCTTTCCTTTATACTACTACACAAGCTATGGCATAAAACCTACTTACATGCCATCAAGAGCATTCCTAGGCTGTAAACGGCAAAAGCTTCAGCTCCAAATACTTAAGTACTGTACTCCCGAACTAAGCATTTTATGCAACAATCAAGTTTTGCAGATAATGCTCAAACACTCAACATCTTCACTCCCATGACTGCATGGCAGTTCAATGCCAACAAGGTTCAGAAGCAGGTCGTGGACAACTCCTTGAATCAGTTGGGCAAAAGGCAGGGACTTCAAAGTGCATAGGTGAGGATAACTTCGGATACAGATGGTATTTACCTCCTTGGCAACTTCAGAACTAAACCACTTTCATTCTCAGAGTAGCTAGCTGTAGAACAATGACACAGTCAACGTTTTTTACATGAAGAGCCTATGAAAACGCCCAAACATACGAGGTCATTCAGTTCATATCATCATCGAAGCTTCTGCATACCCAACAAAGGAGAAATGGAAAATTCAACAGTTATAGGAACATTGAACAGTGAGAACACACAGGATATCTACAAAGATTCTGGTAAAGCTCCAAAACATCATGTGTCCTTGGGCTATACTACTACTACCAGAAAGATGTGCGATGCCTCTTTCTAGAAAGGCATGGAGGGACGGAGGGAGATTTAGCCTTACTTAGAAAATAACCTTTTCAAATCTAATTACTTCTAAAAAATAGGTAAGATGCATCCAAACTTTGTATATATGTATAAGTAATGCAAAGCTTTGACAAAAGGAAAACGAAGAAAAATAGATTCCTGAACTATCCCTAAACTATCTTCCCAGATACAGACACAGTAGGGTCCAACTATTTCTGTATGTGATACGTTCCTTCATCAAAGAAGTCACCGAAATTAAAAGACTTCAACTCTGTTTTGGTAGCTGGATTAAATACTCAACTTGTATTAAACAAAGATAAGTTAAAAAGGTAGGCTGTCTTCCAATTTCAAAAGAGTAGTCATTGAGAAAGTAAGGAAACTATTCATTGTCAACAAAATAAAAAAAAAAAAAACTCCACAGCTTCCACAGGGATTAGTATTATTCATCACAGGTCTGAGACAAACTTTCCAGATTTAATCAAACACTACCTTGAAAGAAATTTCTTAATAAGATGGGGATGCAAGGGGAGACAAGAACAGGTCAGAAGAGAAAATTAAGCTTCAGAGATCAAACAGCATAGGGATAAAAGCACAAAATCCAAAACAATGCTAGCTGGCAAAACAAACAAAAGAAAGTGGCCCTGCTATGCAGCAAGGACAAAATAGTAATTAATATAGCCTAGATATGGCATAAAGCAAGCACTTCAGTCTTTTGATAAAGAAAGTGAATTCTGAATCTTTGGGAGAAGGCAGGACAGTGAACTAGAGTGGGTATACATAGAGAGTGGTTCCATGAATTAAGTGGAAACAAAAAATGCTTCCCTGCCAGGACGCCCAAAAAATTCAAACATGAAATTACTAGTCTCAAGAAAAAAGTATTTGTAGTAAATACACCCTATGCATGCAGTAGTTAGAAAAGAGCAAATAAGATATTCAACAAAAGGTAATGAAAATGCTCAGGAGAAATGAAGAGCTCATTTCCAAAGACAAAAATCTATAAAACTGAAAAGCTTCACTTATCTGTCAGAATAAGGACTGCACAGACACATGACCGTCTTTTAAAATGCTCCATCAGGGCAAGCATGAAGGGAAAAAGAATAGCTAGTAAAAGCAAAGTTACATATACTTGTCTTGTTTCCATGCCAGCATTAGATGAACTGCTGTAAGCTTTGAGCTGGAATTCACAGTTTCTACTCAGACCATTAAGATTCTAGAATAGTCTCAGAAGCAATAGAGATATATACCATGAGTGACAGGAAGGTGTAGATGATACAAAAGTCACCTGAAATCTTTCCTAGCCTTCATCATTTTAACCTTTCCTTTCACACTGGGGTTTTTACTGATTTTCATGGAAATGACACTAACATTGCCATCAGAAACAGACAGCTATACCTACCACAAATTTCTTAAGTGTTTTGCCCCACACCTCTCCCTCAATCCCCTCCAAAAGCAGCACCGACAGACTCCAGGTATTACAACTCAGCTACAAAAGAGAAGACACAGCAAAAGCACTGACAAGCACATGGCTGGAATTCACAGTTCCTACCATGAAGTTTAGTATGACCCTCACATCTGTTATCAAATCCTAAAATATATGCGATAATACTCAAAAGCTTCGTTGTGAGAAGCAGTTCTTGTGAAGTTGCTAATTATTCCTGGATGCAGAAAGCGGAAGTCACCAAGATAAATTGTGCCTCCCTTTAGTGCAAACTGGGTTGGATTACCTTTTACCCTCTTTTAACCCTCAATTTCTCCATTGTTCCTTCTATTCTTGCTCATACAGATTTCTAAATGGCACACCCGAAAGGTGCCTTTAAATTTATAACGTTGTTACACATTTAGTTAAAATGACCTGGAAATCACAACACTAGCATGTACCACAGATGTACCACACTGGCACATTTTAACAGCAGGACTGCCAGGCACTAATGCAATAAAACAAACCCAGTCTGCTCAAGTTTAGACTTCAGTGAAGTTTTTCCTGGTCATTTGAGTTTCCTGTGCATGCAGCAGTTTAAAGTATTAGTAAAGACCTCTTTTGCTTTTTCCCTTTGCCAGCATATTCCTTCCCCAAATTATATCTTGATACACTTGTGGAATCAAACAGCATCGTTCTTCTCTGAGGAAGAGAGGTGAAGAAGAAAGACTGATACATAACTCAGAGTAAATATTTGTTTAACTGTATTCTTCAGACAGCAATTCAGCCTAAAGTTGTTTGCACTGCACATTTGAAGAGTGACTAATTCACTCAGAAAAAACCCAAAAAAGCTTAGAGGAAGTTGCACAAGAGCAATGAAATAGTCTGAGCTTTTAAAAGGAAGTATTATGATGTTGCCTTTATATTCTAGCATACATAGAAGCAAAACAAAAATCCACACCATGCTACTTGATTTTTCAGTATGCAATGCGAAATGTTTCCTCACAGAATGGGAACGCTTTTCTGAAAGTAAGTCAAATCAGGAGGCCTAAAAAGAAAGGAGGAGGGGAATGACAAGGAGTGGAAGTGAGAACAGGACAGCAAAAAAACTAATAGGCATTAGAATCTGAAAACAGGAAGGAAGACAGAAAAAGGTCTTTCAAAATTTGGATTTTTTTTTCTTTTACACAAAAAATTATAAAAGTATAATAGGATATCTATGAAAAACCCCAAGTATTTCAGAAAAACCCACAAATCAACATACAAATCAAAACTAAAAAACAACCTATACTTTCCTCCTTCACAAAATAAATGTTTTCATGTAAACTCACATAGGATGTCAAATCTTAATTTGATTTGGCATGAAAATGTTATTTCTCCATTTGGACACTTATGTATTTTATATTATAAAAGGCTGCTATTTGATGGTAAAAATACCAGAAACTTGTAAAGTGAAATGCTTTTCGCACAAAGCGACACCGTTGAACACTGTAAAAGATTCACAATGTCTCACACTGGTCAGTATTCACAAGAGCAAGTGAACAGACTTTCATACACCTGTTGAAAGTAATACTAAGCCTACTAGTAAAAAACCCAAACAAAGTAGCACTTCTAAGTACCAAACCCCCATGCATTGGCCTACAGTGCTTACTCTCCTACATACTTACAGTAAATCTTTTTTTCTTCTCTCTGTGTTCATCAGAGCTGGGAATGCTAACGCTTGGACAGCTTTCTTTGAGATCCATTGTGTGTATCCCTTTGACAAACTTCTCACAGGCCCCTGATTTGGGTGTTGCAACCAGAAGGTATTTTCAACGGTATTGATCCAAGATGCACCGCTTTTCTTGAGAAAGTGTGAATTCCATCATGTAATCTTAAAGGGAACATAAAAGGAAAATTAAATACAAGAACACTGAACTCACAGTGCTAAACCTGTGTGACAAGAACTTTTCCTGGCAGTAAATGTGTTTTACTATGCACATATACAGCCATAATTGTTACGGTTTTGCAAAATGTTTCATGCTTGCTGTCCTTTGTTGTTTCACCGAAATCACTCACGTTCTCTAAGGAAGCATATGTATCAAAAAAAAAATTCCCTGAGTTGTGCAGACATGCTGAAAAGAGATTTGAGTCCACTGCAGCCAATATTTTGAAGGAACAATGACAGAGCATGGAGAAATAATTGAAGATGACAACCTGGTATCAAACACCTGAGAAAAGCCACTAACATGTATATTCACAAGAGCTCATTTAAAAACAAAGGTTTTCAACTGCATGAGTCTGTGCCAGAGGGCATTTCACATTTGTCCGAACAGGCTAAGTGTATTTAATTATCTCATCAGAACTAAAAGACAACATGAGAAAAAGTAATTTTTCGTGTAAATTTTAGAGAGGGACACAGGTAGCATCATGCATCTGTTTGAATATGTATCTTCCCTCTCCCCTTCTTACCCCAAACTTAGCATACTTTGTGTTTAGCAGAACAGAATGTTTGTCCATTCCTTTCAGTAGTACAGTTAGGTTCCAGGCAGAACTTGGGAAGGACACAAGAACTGAGAGGGTAACACCATCAAAAGGCAGAATGTTTAGTACTGATTAGCTGCTTCTTCACTCACTGCTGGACAGTATCCTCCACATCTGCCCTGAGCACAAGCCAACTGTTTGCTGGACCCTACCGTAAAAAACATGAATTCAACCAAAATCAATGCTACATATCTATAACCCTCTGCTCAGGCCTGCATGGCCACCAGAAGAGTTTTAGTGAATGCAGCTCGGCTTTCAGAACAGTATGTATCTGACCAAGTCAACAAACATGAGAAAAATGTTTTAGAAAGCAGAGACCTTGGTTCTCGTCTAAACACCCAGAGGAAAAAGGAACGCCCAGTTCAACATTTAACTCCCTATTTTCTTAGAACAGGGAAGTAGAAAATTGAACTTTATATTTCGTATCATAAATTTCCAGAAAGCACAAACTAATCCAGTGCAATTCTGCTATTAGAGAGACACCCGTATTTATGCTGGCACAAAAACCAAAGCCCCTGGAATACAGTGAAAAGATTTGTTTTTGATACCCAACTAATCTCAGGCAGTTGACTATTTTTCTTGTTCTCAAAAGCCAGATCACCTCCCTGGTTCAAACTTCATGTTATTATTTCTCCTGTAGCCATTAAAAATTAAGTAATTTTCAAAGATCTATCTGGTGACTTTAATAAAAAAGTGTTTGAAACCACTGTAATCACAACTAAGTGATAGATCATGCATACTGCAACATATTCAGAGAACTATTTTTAGTTATACGTATATTTACCTTAATTCAGTTGTTCTCTATATCACCGATTAGGAAATTACAGGGTTGAACAGGGTTAAGCTTCCCCACACACACCTTTATTTGACTGTAACACAGCTCATTGAAGGCAGTTACACAGACTGAGTTACAAATTGGTTTCTCTTTTCCTTTGTCAAGCCACTGTTAAAAGATTTATTACAAGAAGGCAAAGTTCCCATTTTCCACAATTTTATAGTGGCGTGGGATTAAGATTGTTCTTCACCCACTGCCACACACTAAAAGTAAGATATAAAAGGTTAACAGCGCTCTTCAACATTAGAAGATGTCCACTAAAATAGTCAATAGGCACCACTTTCATAAGTGTTTCACTAAGCTTAGACTTTACATCAATATTTAGCCACTTCAGGTTTAGCACCAGGAACTGAAAACAAGTCTTTGTGTTTATCAGTCTCCCTGCTCATCACACAAAAACAAGTAAAGCTTTAAAGTGGATTAGGTGTTCCTTGCCTCATATCACTCATCATCCTTCTCCTCTTGTAAAGAGACATTCATTACAAAGGCTCCTAACATGCTTGCACTCACAACATAAGCTGTACTTATCCTATTAATTTTTTATTCTTGGTGTCACAGTTTAAATGCCAGTACCAGAGCACTATGGATTAAAAGCTGTAGTCCAAAGAATATCACTTGGAAAACTGAGCTTTATTTCAGATCTGAAGTTTTAAGATCTATGGAAAACAAAAGGAGGAAGCATCATTCAGGTTAATTCAGGAAGAGTTTATTCATTTTACTAGGGAGAAAAAGAATAAACAATCTGAGAAGCTGAAACTGCAATGTTCGTATTTCTTTCTCTAAGCTGCCCGGAAGATCACACTGGCTCTGATGATTTTCTTTCCCTGAGGCATCTCCTGTGAGTTGTGTCTGGGTCACCAACACTAAGCTGAACTGACAAACTTGGAAGAAATGCATTATCAGTTTGCCACTAAGCTCCACAGGATCACAGCTTTCTTTCCATTTCTATTTGCCACAAGCATATCAGCTCTTGTGAGCTTCCTATATCTGATCGCTAAGTCTGACTACAGAAACAGGGATAGATTTGTCTTAATCATGGAATGGGTTGGGTTGGAAGGGACCTTCAAGATCATCTAGTTCCAACCCCCCTGCCATGGGCAGGGACACCTTCCACTAGACCACATTGCTCAAACCCCCATCCAGCCTGGCAATAAACACTCCCAGGGATGGGGCATCCACAATATCTCTGGACAACCCAGTCCACTACTTCGCCATCCTCACAGTGAAGAATTCTCTCCTTGCACCTCATCCAAATCCACCCTCTCAGTTTAAAACTATTGGCCCTTCTCCTATCACCACATGGCCTTGTTAAAAGCCCATTTCTAGAAGGCCCCCTTTAGGTACTAGAAGGCTGCTGTGAGGTCTCCCAGGAGCCTTCTCTTCTCCAGGCTAAACAACCCCAACTCTCTCAACCTGTCCTCACTGGAGAGGTGCTCCAGCCCTCTGATCATTTTTATGGCCCTCCTTGGGACCTGCTCCAACAGATCCACGTCTTTCCTGTGCTGAGGGCTCCAGAGCTGGACACAGTACTTCAGGTGAGGTCTCACCAGAATGGAGTGGAGGGGTAGAATCACCTCCCTTGACCTGCTGGCCACGCTTCTTTTAATGTGGCCCGGGATACAGTTGGCTTTCTGGGCTTGTAGCATACATTGCCAGGTCATGTTTAGCTTACATCTTTGCCATGCTGTAGTTAAGGAGCACAGCTGTAGTTTTAGTAGCAGATAAAACCACTGATGTTGTGGTAACCACATGAAGTAATAACAGAGAGCAATCAGTAGGGATGTTATTGTCATCCACAGTTTCAGAAGTGCAAACTGTAGTGTCTTGAGGGTTGCCAGATATGAGTGAATTTAACAGACACTGTCAGTTAAGAAGTCTCTGCCTCCAGTTACAGCTTGTCCCATAAGTAGGAACAAGCATTCCCTGGCCTCAACTTTGATAACTGGTAGAAAGGAGAAGGAACTTTAGAAACTGGGTAGCAAAATAAATATCCCTTAAATCATACTTGGGCAGTAGCCAAAGAGCATGTAGATGACACAAGACAGGATATCACTGGGACCAGTGCTATCCATAAACAGCTAAAACTTTTAAGCTGCTATAGTATCTAGGCCTGGAACAGGAGAAGGAACACATAAATGAGAATAGAAGTTAGGCACCCTCCTGGCAAAACTTCAAGTCTGTCAACAGCTCCACTGTCCATTCTCTCTGTGCTGGTTGTCAAAAAGCAAGCGGTATTCTCACCATTTCCTGCAGGAAGACACAACAATGTCTAATTTCAGGCTGACCCTTGCCTCTGGTGGAGTAAGAGCACAACAACACCCTGACACTATGAGCACATAAACCCACAGACAAGGAATTTTCTGAATGCCTTACAAGAAAAGCATTTTGTGCAACCTCAAAACAGCTACATGCAACAGGCAAATGTAGTTTAGTGATACATGGCAACCTGCTTTTCCCTCCTTTCTACATAAGAAAGGTATTAGAAAAGGTTTTTGAAGTTTAATCTGAAAACTGAAACATTTTCTTCTCTTTTTTTAAATAATAATGGCCCGAAGGTGATAGCACTACATAACCAAAGCCACTTGTCCTGGGTGTCTATGACTTAATCTCCGTTACAACTGTTCAAAACTAGGTGAGGAAGTTGTGCACTCCCATGCTACCTCTCCAGTTGTATCCAAATTGCCTTGGAGGCCTCTAAGGCCAGTGCAAACCAGCCATCGCACCTGAGTAATACAGTGGAAGCAAAGACAAGAAGAGTCACAAACCCCCAAAAGACAGTCTATCCCCAAGCACGCTTGGAAGAATCACCAGGATTCATATTCACGCACTGGATTAGAATATGTGTTTCCTTATGAACTTACTCTAGGCACCCATAAAAACAGCTGCTGGAAACCCCACTCGAGTGTGATTCCAATTACATAAAGAACCTGCATATACAGAAACAGAGAGTGAGATACAGGAGACAGTCCTATTATTCACTACAAACATTACCCTATTTCCTTTTACTGTAGAGAAAGTATAATCTTTGGCACACTTTTCATCACTTCCTCAGTCTTCTCCACATACATCCTGATAATGACTCAACATATCACTGGACGTTACACAATCTTTGAGAAAGCCCAGAAAGTCAACTTTTTCTCAACCACTGTATGATGAAACAGAAAGACCCACTCTCATTACAAGACAAGCAGCTGACACAGGAAGTGGGAGACAAGATATTCACGATCCAATGCAACAGAAATATAGGACGAGAACCGGGAACTGCAGGTGAAGTTACAAGAAAGAGACAAAACCAGAACACAGACCACTAATCTGCAAAGCCAGGAGGATGGTCAGAAGCTGTTTAATAGCTAGTTTCTGAAGAAAACAGTTTTGCACTGGCCATCCTTTTAAATATGAAAGCACTAAACACCAGTGTAGACCTCTGTTGTGGTTTTAGTTAAATTAGAGTCAGTTTTGTGACTAACTCGGTTGCTGTAAGTAATATCATTTTTCCGAAAGTTAACAGCATGTTTTTGAGACAGTGTTCCTCTCTAAAAGCAATAACATAGGGCACTGGTATGCAAAAAGGTCAGTGTTTATACTTAACCAAGGCCATCCTCAAGCTGGAACAAGGGGGCTGCACCTGCAAGGAGGGGCGAACAGGACAGGTGACCCTAATCTGACCAATAGCGTATTCCATATCCCTTATAGGTTCTATTCAGTACAGACTTGAGAGATCACAAGGGTCATCTGTGACGGCCAATGTCCAGCGAGGACCTCAACTATCTGTTTGCTCCTGATCCCAGACCCTGTGTTCCTGAATCCAGTTCCTTAGTCCATCTCCCTTCTAGCTGTGGACCCATTCCCTTATGCCTACTCTGCAGTATTTTTGGTGACACAGAATCATCAAGGGGTGGGGTAAGGGTGTGATCTCATATATTTGTATATATTTTATCACTTTCTAATTATTTTCATTATTATCATTATTGTTATAATCTCGTTATTATATATTTATTATATATTGTTATTATCTGTAGTTTTAGTGTCGAACCACATTTCCAAGTCACTCTCACTCCTGCCTCTCCTCTCCCTACAGGGTGGGGTGGGGGAAGGGATTTTGGAAGTTCAACTGCATGGTTTTAGCTGCTGAAATTTGGCTGGGTGGTGCTAAACAGTGACAACCTCTAGCAATATTCCAGCTGAAGAAAAAGGAGTGTGCTAACCAAAATACTCTGACCAGCCCTTGGCTTAAGTCCACACTCCTTTCTAACTACAGTTTGAGAGAAGAATTTAGAATTCAGCAGCTGGTATAAAGGAAAAAGCCTGCTCCCTGCTTACACGTCCACCCACTACCTTGCATTTTTTAAAATCTCTAGTAGCACCACTACAGAAAGCAAACCACCACTCTGCAGTGATGTGGGCAAAGTCCAATTCTAATGATTCTTTCTACTTGTAGAAAAGGATACCAGGTAAAGTGAAAAATTCAGTCAAGAGGAACTAAGTAACCCCTCTTTTTTTTTGCCTCTATTGAGGTTGGACAAGTCAGGTAAACATTTACTTCCCACGATTCTACTGCACCCAAGAACATCCCTTCTGCCTCACCTCCCAAAATAAGCTCCATTAAACTACTCTAGCTGGCATATAACAAAATTCGTGGCTTGGACTGGATCCATTTGCATTCATGTTTGTTACACGACAGAATACAGGTTCTTTGGTGTGGTAAGGAAACCCTGACTAACAAAATGCATCTAAAGAACAAATATGCTCAATAAAAAGCAGCTGTCTTTTAATCTCAAACAGAGGTCCACAGTAATTTCATCTTTAGCCTGTGTCTGCAGTATCTGGAAAGGTCACTGTGTGTCACCCAGTATGACCGACACAAACAGTAGAAAAAACCCTCAAGTTTGCATTACACTTGCTACCTGCACATTTCTGGCATGTTTCCTCAGTCTTCCCACACACTAGTTCCAATTAAAGTTAAATGGACTGCCCAAGGAAGGCACAGATCAAAAGTTGCAGCAGCAGCAGCACCCGAGCTACCTGCCACAGGTCCTGCAGACAGTTGATACCAGCCACTTGCAACATAGTCGGTTCTACATAAGAGGGCAGTCTGGCTGCAGTAAACACAAAGCATTTAATCTCAGCTTCATTTTACCCCTCTTGATGAAGATTAAGCAAAAGAACCCCAATTTCAGTTCCAGAAATACTGTCCATTTTTTTACATGACCTTCAACAAAAGTCACCAACTGTTCTCCTTCTGTTTCACTACATAAACACTGCAGAATTCTGATATATTTAGGACTGATGTTATTGTTAATGGATTGAACCGTGGAGAAAGTTACTGTAATTGGCAAAAGGGTGAAACTCATACAGCAGAATATATCTGGGCTTTAAATTATGTAAATCTGAGCTACAGTTCACAAACCAGAAAACACGTTTTGAAGTCTGTGCTCTATAGAATTCATAGCTGCCTAAAGCAATAAAGGTGTTGGATAATGAAAAGGCAACAACTTAAAATATCCAAATATAAAAGGCAAATAATACAAAGAGCTTTCAGCAACATCCCAGTCACATGCCCAGTTCACTACCACTCGATTTCTCTTGTTACATCACTGCAACTACAGTTTTATGTCCATTCTCCAAGAATGGTCTACAAATTCCTGCAGGTAAGAGAATACGCAGACCTCTAATTTAGTTCAATGCTGCAGAGAATAAGGTGTTTCAGTTCTGCAAGGAATCAGAGAGCAGTTGTATATGCATGCATAATAGAATCTGGTGCAACCATATCAGATGTGGTCAGGCTGTAATTTACAATCAAAGGTGGGAATTAAGGCTGGAAAGCAATTTTAACACAATCCATCATCATCATGTAACCACTAGTGACTGCTTCTTCAGCTTTAAAATTGTCCAGGTGGTTAAACAAGCAGTACTTCTCGCCAACATGTGCAAGTTACATATGCTTATTTCTAAACAAGTACATCAAAATATCTCCTAAGAAATAGGTTGATTTTCTAAGCTTTCAGTTATTAGAAATACCATACATGAAAACTACCTTGACAACATTAACAGTGAACTTTCCAAAATGCTTTCCAAAAAGCTAATAACATCTTTTTCCTGAAATCTGAAGTATCTTAAAGCCCTCAGGAAAAACATTCCTCCATACACACCTTCCTTTTTTTATCATTACTTCATAGCACAATCATTGAAGAGGTGATGAAGATGAAAGGTGAAGACTAAAAAAGAATACAACAAATAAAAGTCAAGACCATAGACACTAACAATTAAACACCACTAATGTTAAAAGAACCCAAAATGTAGGAACAGCAGCTTTTAAAATACAGATTCATTCTACATGAGTTCAAACACACACTTCATATACATCTGAAAGGAGTTATTAAAAAACCTTAGCTACAAGAACACTACAGCAAGCAATATTCACAGTCTTCAGTGTCAAATAACTGGAAGAATCATAAGGACATTCAAGTGACATTACTGCCTTGAAACAAAACGTAGCACCAGCATGAAAACATATCTGAAGGTTAAAGGGAAATAAGAAATGGACATTCCATACTGCAAAGCTACTGCATATCTAAAAGCAGAAGTTACACATTTAAGAGATACTAGAGGAGGAAAATTCACATATATATTAAAAAAAAAAAAAAAAGATGAGCTGTTTAAACAGCTTTAGCCTTAATACTTCAAAACCACCTTTTAATTACTCTCTTCAAAATTAAATTCCTCAAGGGCATGGGAATCCCTGCAAGACAGCATTGCCCAAAAAGCTGTAGCTTTCCAGGACAATCCCTTAGGTTCTCTGCCTTCTTCCAAAACAACAGCTACGAACTGGCTGCAGACTGCTTGGAGAGAGCAGAGCAGGCATTGGGCACAGGATAGCTGCCCCGGGGCACAGATGTCCTGGGGCTTACAGGACAACATCAGCCCCGGGGTTCACTGGACGATGCCAGCCCTAGGGCTCACAGGAGGATACAATGCTCACACCAGGGCACAGGGGACGATGCCCCCAGGGCACACGGTAGAGCCCTGGGCACATGACGTGATACTCACTCCAGGACACACAACAGCTGCACCGGGGCACACGACACGATGCCCATCCAGGGCACACATCACAACACAATATCCACCTAGGGCACACAGGACGATGCCAGCCCTGGGGCACACATCACAACATGATGCCCACCCCAGGGCACAAACCGATACAATACCCACCTGGTGCACGCAGGATGATGCCAGCCCTAGGGGACACATCATGACATGATGCCCACCCTGGGGCTCCCAGGACAATACTGGGCAGAGTCCAATTACTACATGTTGCAGTGCGAGGCAGCAGCTCTCCCTCTTTCCCCTGTCATCACCAGGATGGTGATCATCAAGGAGGGCTCTACACAATGATTTTAAAGATGTGATAATTGGACATCAACTCAAAATGGTTGGGCTCGATGATCTCGTGGGTCTCTTCCAACCTGGTGATTCTGTGATTCTATGATGCCCATCCCACGGCACATGGGATGATGGTGCCCATGCCAGGGCACACGATAGAGCCCTCAGCACATGACATCATACACACCCTGATGCCCACCCAGGGCACAGGACATGATGCCACCCTGGACACAGGACACGATACTCCCTCTGGGGCACATAACAGCTGCCCTTGGGCATAGGATACGATGCCCACCTGGGTACAGAACAGGATGCCCAGCTGGGACACATGACACCATGCCTACCCCTGGCACAGGACATGATGCCACTTTGGACTCACAACTCAATGCCCAGCCCAGGGCACAGGACACGATTCTCACCCTGGGCATGGGATACATGCCCAGGGGCACATGATAGCCACCCTTGAGCACATGATGTGATGCCCACGATGGGCACACATCATGACACGATGCCCACCTGGGGCACAGGATACAGTGCCCACCTGGGTGCATGATATGATACCCACCCAGGATAAAGGACACAATGATGCCCAGATCATAGAATCATCAGGTTGGAAGAGACCCAGTGGATCATCGAGTCCAACCATTCCTATCTAACACTAAATCATGCCCCTCAGGACCTCATCTACCTGTGCCTTAAACACCTCCAGGGAAGGTGAATCAACCACCTCCCTGGGCAGCCCGTCATTTCAACATGGAAAGATATCATAGAAAGATCACAGGACATGATGCCATCCAGGACAGAGGACACAGTGCCCCATTTGGGCACAGGACACGATGCTGCCCTGGGACACACGACATGACACCCACACAGGGCACAGGACACGATGCCTACTCGGATATAAGACACGCTGCCACCCAAGCTCAGGACACGATGCCCACCCGGGTCACAGGGCGCGACGCCCGCCCTGGGGCTCAGGTCACGAATGCCTACCTGGGGACACACGACGCGAACCCACCTGGGCTCAGGACACGCCGCCCCCCGAGCTCCGGACACTCTCCCCCACCCCAAGCAGAGGACGCGACGCCGCTCGGTCTCGCAGCCGCTGTGCCCCCGACCTCCGACCCGCCCCCCCCCCCCTCTCCCCCCCGTCTCCTCTTGCTTTCCCCGCCGCTCGGGAAGGAAGTCGCGGCCGCCGGGAGGCCGCCGCACCGCCCCTCCCGCCGGGCTGCGGCTCCGCCCGCGGGCGCACAGCGACGCCCAAAGCCATCGGGCCCCCGCGGGACGGCGGGACGGGGGAGCTCCCCGCCAGGAGCCCCGAGAGCAGCCGCCCCGGCCCCAGCCCCTCCCGGAGCCTCCGCGGAAACGGCGCGCGCAGAGCCGCGGGGAGTCTGCAACAGTCACACAACGGGATGGTCCTGACCGGCCCTCCCGGCCCCAACTAGGCTTGTGATTCTGTACTGGTTGGGGTTGCAACGGACGTAAAAAATCACCCACTGCCATGAGCAGCTACGTCCCACCAAGCCAGCTGCCCCAGGCCCCGTACAACCCGGCCTTGAACACCTCCAGGGCTGGGGCAGTCACAGCTTCCCTGGGCAACCTGTGCCAGAGCCTCACTGCCCACATCGTGAAGAAATTCCTCTTTATGTCTAGTCTAAATCTGCCCCTCTCCAGTTTATACCCCTTGCCCCTAGTCCTATCACTACAAGCCTTTGTCCCTCCACAGATTTCTTGTAGCCCCTTCAGGTACTGGAAGGTCGCTAATAAGATCATGGAGCCTTCTCTTCTCCAGGCTGAACAAGCCAAACTCTCTCAGCCTGTCCTCATACAGAAGGTGCTCCAGCCCTATGACCACCTTTGTAGCCCTCGTCTGGACCCATTCCAACAGCTCCACATCCTTATGTTGAGGATTCCAGAACTGGACACAGTACTTCAGATGAGGTCTCACAAGAGAGGAATAGAGGGGTAGAATCACCTCCCTTGACCTGCTGGCCACACTTCTTTCAATGCAGCCCAGGACATGGTTGGCCTTCTGGGTTGCGAGCTCACACTGCTGGCTCACGTCGAGCTTTTCATCAACCAGCATCCCCAAGTCCTTCTCTGCAGGGCTGCTCTCAATCACTTCATCACCCATCCTGTATTGGAACTGCGGACTGCCCCAACCCAGGTGTAGGACCTTGCACTTGGCTTTGTTGCACCTCACGAGATTCACACAATATTAGAGAAAAACCCACACCCTGCACAAAAGAGGGTCTTTAGCTTCATCCTTTGGTGCACTTAGAGGTGTCTGCAATCCATCAGCTAAACTGAGCAGCTGCTTGATGGAAGCTCTGCTCCCTTTGCTGTGCTGAAAGAATAATGCAGAAAAAATGAGATGGGTTTGCGTAATACCTAGCACTAACTGAGGAAGTATTTCCGCACCCTCCAAAATTAGAGGGTAAGCTTCAGTGCTCCCGTTAAAATTAAGTGAAACCTCTTAAAACTAAGTGTAGCTTCGGTAAGTTTTTCCTGAGCAGATTGAAGACAGGGAACAGTAGCAAAAATACAAATTCCAGAGAAAAAGAAGCTCTTTTGATGGCAGTATGGCTTCCTCTTTATGTTGTTAACTAGATCTAGAAGTGCAGGATGGCCAGGAGTTGGCATGAATTTGTTTTAACAGAATAGACCACTGCACCCATAAAGTTCAAACCTTGCATTTATATCTGCTATGGTCTCTAAACACATGCATGTTCATCATTCGGACAAGGCTTGAGAAATATAGAATATCTAATGCAAACGGGGTTATTCAGGATGAGGGAAAAAAGCCTCTGCCATTTTAGCTTCCTCCATATAAATACCCAAAATGATTCTCCCCATTTCAACTACTGTGTAAAGAATGAGCAAGCATGAAAAACCCGTAGTCCATTCTGCTGTCTTAACAGATGCAACGCCTAGGCGCCCCCAAGCCCTCATCGTTTTTTACCAGGAAATTGTTCTGTTGACTATGGAAAAGCCCCATGCTCTACAAGCATGTCTTCACAAGATTCGTATTTGGGCCTGACAAGACAAGACAACGCTCATTTCAACAGTCACAGGTATTGGCAAGTATCTGGCAAGTAGTGATTCGGAAGATTCCATTTCTGGACACTCCTGTTGCAGAAGTATTCCTGCATAATACTACACTCATGCGTCACACACTAACAGTCATCCAAGCACTCCAAAAACAAACCAGAGAAGCAGCCTGGCACCATTTAAAATATGCCAGTGTTTTGAATAGTGTGTTATAACTGTGTACACACAAGCTACAAGTCAGCTGGATCACAAACTTCCATTTCAGCAGAGTCTGAGCAGATAGAAATTAGTTCTCCCCACCTAGCCTGCCCTTTCCTGACTTTAGAGTTTCATCTTTTCAGGGCAGGCACTGCTGGATCCAGAGACACTGCATTGTAACAACAGCTGCCTTTTGCTTGTTCAGATCAGGCGAAGTATTTGCCTTACATTCATAGAGAGGTTTTAAAGAAACTCTGTTAGCACTTCTTGTGAAATCCAGAGCATTTGAACTTCAGTCAGTTAAAATAACTTGCTGGCAAATAACTTAATCAGGTAATCTGTATTCAAGAGTTATTTTACTTTAAAGTTGTTCAGCAGTGTTCATCTTCTGCCTGGTTGACAGTTTTCAGTTAATCATTCACTTGTCAGCAGGTCAGTTGAATGGAGCCACTGGACAGATTTACAGTAAGTAGAGGGGCCTCCACCCAGGAAAGCAGAGAAGATGACCTTGGCCTAGAGATAATTTAACTGTCTACTTAACCACACAGTCTAAGCCCTAAACCTTTGAATAGAGAGTTGTCCGCTTGTTTTTCCTTACAGTGAAAAACTCCCTGAAGACTGGGCTGTCAGCTGGTTAATTTTATGCTGTTGTTCTCACTACTCTGAAGCTGTGCTCAGTCTCAGGTAACTAGAGAGCTACAAGGTGGTACGTATCCTTGAACTGTAATCTGCCTGAATGAATCCCACAGCATGTTCATATGTCTTAGTGCATCATACCATGCAAAAAAAGTTGCTAAGGTATTAAAATTTAAATAAACCCTATTTATAGATTTGCTTGATAAGCTTCCAATGTCTAATATTCTAAAGTCAGTGTGGATAGCTGGTGGTTAACTACATAGCTCACAGAGTAACACACGGAACTCAACTTGCCTTTCAAGTGAAGTTAAAGGTCAGCATTTGCTCTGGCATTTCTGTCCCCGGGAACTCCCTTGCATTCCACATTTATGTTTTCTGGGCAAGTAATGCACACAAGGAATCTTGCTTCCACTGGTCTGCAGTATTCTGCTTCTGAAGAATGTTACAAATACACGTACTGTACTGTCATCCCAACTATTTCAAGTCTCTGATGAAGAATACCAGTGACTGGGTGGTGGGGGTGGAAAAGAAAAAAGAAGGGAAGAGAAACGAGGGACCCATCTCAACCCACTGCAAATGCAAGAGGTCACAGGAAGGCAGAGTACCTTTAACATGTTTCTCCAAGCCCAGTATGAGCAGGTAGCAATAATCTGAACTATTACATTCTGTTTTTACTGTAAATGACCTTAAATTAGCATGAAAACCTCGTCCCTGAACAAAGATCAAAAGTGTAATTTTACAACATCAAAAGAACTATACAGACAAAACTAAATACAGTATAAAAAAAACACTGCATGATAAAGCCAAGGAGGAATGCAGACAACTTGTTTGAACATAGCCAGGAGCTTTGCTAGTGAACACTGTTCTGTACATATACCTCAGTGAAACTTTAGTGTATATTCAAATACTTACACAAGCACAGCCCAAACCACTTGACAAGTGCAGTCCAGTATTTTAACTTACTGCTAAAACACAGTGTGGGTCAATTGAGTGATACCCCAAAATCATTACATAGCTTTCAGCTTCAAACACCAACATCACAGCTTTCAGTTTCAGTTCCTGCATCTTTTAAAAAAATATCTTAGCCTATCACTTTTAACAGCAAATTTTCTATCTTATTTCTTATGCTCCGGGACAAGATGACTTCCTTGCCCCAGAACAGATCATTAATGGAGTCATCAGGTTTGCACACTAAAATGAGATGATGTTTAGAATAAAAAAGTCTCCTGTGACAGTATCTCACATCCTAAACCAGATGCACGCCTCTTTAAATCCCCCAAAAGGCATTAACATGACACTACAATAGATTTGAAGTGACCTTTTAAATAATTATTGTTAAATTAGCCTATAAAGCCATAAGCACGGACTTCACTCAGGAAGCAAGTCATGGCCATTGTGGTTGACTTTGCATGAGCCGACAGTTTTAATCAAGGAACCCTGCTCCAAGCTGATTGCATCCAGCTACACAGCACTGAGCAATATGAGGACGTTACCCTTTGGAAAGCCTCAGGCTGCAATGGGTGGGTCTCACAATGATGCAGGCACGGGGACTCAGAGCAAATATTGTCTTAACACCTGGGATTCCAGCAGCTACAAAGACCCCATAAAATGTCTGAAGACAGATATGCACCCGCTCTACTCTATCAGCTACTCTCCCCAGCCTCTTGTTTGGATACACCTAATTAACCTGTGTTCATACCCCACTGCCTGCTTAGGAACAGGATGTTGGAGAGGCTTGGGAATGGGTCTGTTGGGACCAGATGTTCAGCTCTGCAAAGCGTAACACATGAATCATGTACTGGAGAAAACAGTCTCCTGATTGACTCCCTTGACACATAAGATTATCAGGAAACATGGGTTATTGTAGGCAAAATCAAATAAAGACCTCAGTAGGAAAGTGATCTAGCTGAAATCCTGAGAGTTAAAATGGTGAAAGAAATGCCAAATGGACAAGATTTAAACCTCACAGTGTATGTGCAAGTAACAGTGTCATCAGGTAACTGTTCTTTACCAAAGCTGGGTTTTGAAATACTTAATGCATGCATGCATATTAACAGCTTTCATTTAACTTAGTTTCATAATTGTGGGCCTTTGTTTATTACAGAAGTCTGAATAATGGTTCTACTTTACATGAGCTGTGCAGAGGAAATTTTTTTTATCTTTCTTTTTGTATGCTAGATCAACTACAAAATGTCTTTAGAGTACAGAAGCAGTCTTTCAATTTGAAGGAATGAAATGAATACTTAAAAGACTGATTCGTTGCAAACATACACTTCGATCCCTTCTCCCAACCCACCTAGCACTACCACAGGCCACCTAAATAAGTACGACTGAAAGATTCATTATTATCTCTTGACAAAGCATAAAAACTTGGCAGGCAGAGGAAGCTTCCCAGCTCTGAATGACATTCACAGTGAGCTGACAGTTTTCCAGCACTCCAAGCTAGAAGATGATCCATGTATTACAGGAAGAGTGTTCTGGAGCACAGAGGCGGGTGGAGATCAAAAGCAGGGATTTACAACACCACCACCTGGACCCCACTTAGCAGGGCAAACAACACAAACCAAAATAATGTAAAACTATAGAAAAACTGTAATAAATTCTGTAATTTCATAAACATCACGGAGAACGTGTAACATGGACTAGAAGAATGACAGCAACACCACATCAAAGAACTTCTTCACAGAAGCTAAGAAGAAAACTGGTTTAAATCAATCAAAGCATATACAAAATACACACACTAACTAGTACACAATCAAGCATTATGTCAAAAGCAGCAGTGTCACAGGAATTTAAAAAAATTAAATAAAGCTGAAAGAGTAAAAAGATGAATTTATCCCTCCCTAGGGTAATGTATATGCCAAGTATGTTGTTGTGTACGTTGGAAATGCATATTCCCTGCCAGTGCTCTTCAGAGCAATTATGATTGGGGTTTTTTTAAATACATTTAAGCTTTCAGCAATGCAGTTCCACACTGGGATGATGAAACCAACAGCTGAGCATTTCTCTAGGCAAGAATAACTGTAGTCAACACCAAAACACTCTCACTCACATGGAAAAGTCCTACTAAGGAGTAGTTCAGTGGCACCTCTATCTTAAGTGCCTTGACAGTTACATTGGTCAGTGCTACAGCACACGGATCTGGTCCTTCCCGGATGTGGTACCTGTGCTCCAAACGTTCAGCAGACCTATACTGGACTTAACATCTACACTCCGAGCTGAATCATTATGGGTGCAAATGCTGGTAGGGTTCCACCCAGAGATGTCATCCAATTATAGTGTCATTAGGAGAAACACTGTTGACCAAGGGCACATGGACGTACACTTGTACTCACTGCCCACAAGGCCCAGATCTCTTTTTGCTTTGAAGCTGTCCTCACTCACTGCAAGTATGCGGTCAGGAGCAAGAGCCCGAACGGATTATCCATAAACTAGTTCAGGAGCCAGAAGCAGAATCATATTCTGATTGCCAAACTCCAAATAGCACCACTTACCTTAACTTTCCATTGTCTTACATATGCACACTGTAAATAATGCCTCAAACCACCTCCATCTGCTTATATGGAAGCATGGAAGATTTACATGTTTTTTACATGTGCTCCAAGAATATGATGAAAAAGAACTCCTATCACTAAGTCCCACAAGGGTGAATACATACATGACAAAAGGGCAAAGACAACAGGTTGCTTTACAGATCTATAGCAAAATACGTGCTTGATATGTCAAAACCACCACTTATTGGTATATGCTAACATGTTCTGGGAGTGGTCTCAGCAAATGTGTACAGAGCAGTAATACATTACTGTGTTGTTAAACACTATGAAGCTGAAGTTATCCAATACAGATCATGAAGTATAAGTTGCTGATAGTACTGCAGACTTGCATTTTGCTCTTAACAAATACCCTTTGGAATTCAGCTCGTAAATACAGTTCTATTAAACCAATTGGGTATCTGAGTCTGCAGGAGACCTGAGCAGCTTGTGCACAAAAGTACAGACATACTTCACATTATCGCACTTTGCTTTATTGCACTTTGCAGATACTGTGTATTTTATTGCACCATTTCTTAGCAATACAGTTTTTTTTTATTTAAGGTGTTGACATTGTTTTTTTTTAAATATAATGCTATTGCACCCTTAATAGACTGTAGTATAGTGTAAACACAACTTCTATAAGCACTGGGAAACAAAAAAATTCACGTGACTTTCTTTAGTGTGATATTCGCTGCATTGCAGTGGTCTGGAACTGAACTCACAATATCTCCAAGGTACAACTGTAGCAAAAACCAGAAGCTAAGTATAAAAAAAAAGCTCTCTAAGTAGTAGTTCTGTATGGATGTTTCTTATTTCAGCCTCCTGAATCCCAGCTACAGCACGTTCTACTAGAATTGCAAATACAGGCTGGTGTGCACAAACATGCTTTGGTAAACAAATGCTCTGGCACACAATGTTATGTAGGTGGGGTCTACTGAGAATGTCAAGAGTTCTTCACCAGAGTGTGGGGATAAACAAGAACACAAACGCCATATTTCCATTTTCAAGCTATTTACTGGTAGCAGATCTGTACAGGTATTCTATTAAAATGAAACTAAATAAGGGCACCCCACATCGTGCCCACCCCTCCATAGCCTTTTTCCAAAATGTCAGCATTTCAAAGGCAGCGTAAAATCGACAGAATAGACCAGATTTGGATTTGCTGTTGTATTAATACTTCTAACAAATTGTTTGTGTCAAATGACACATGCATTCCAGTAGAGCACTGCTATGCACCAACTTGGAGTAGAATAAAAGTAGAAGGGATTTTAAAAACCCACTACCAAACCAAGCAGCTCTATCTCACAATCCAAAAATGAAAGAGATTTAAGCAAAATGTCATAAGAGTTAATGATTTGCTGTCCTTACTTTGTTCAGCTCTTTATCTAACTGTTTCCTTATGTTTGCAAGATGCCCAACTTAGTCCCGACACACAGAGAAGGGGTATTTCCATCTACCAACTACGGAGTCTGGGTTTTGGCATCCAAGCACAAATACCCTTATTTTCAGTCTTGGGAGCTGTGGGTCAGTGTTTTAATTGTGCATGTGGGTCTGAACCATTAAGTAAGCTTCAGCAACAGATTTATTTAAAAACATGTCCTGCCTTTTTATACCAGCTAAAACCAATATACACAGGACGTCCAAGAACAGGGGACAGATGATCAGTTTTTGGACTCCACTATTTTTCTTAACATATCTTTCGTTTCATAATATGACAGTCTAGCAGAAGTCACTTAATGTAATATTGTAAATTTGAGTATGAAGCATAAGCAACAATTAAAGATATCGCTCTAATCTTGATATGAACTCAAGACCACTGTTCCACTACACAGTTTTAGCAAGGAAGCCGTGTTTAATGTTTCAGGTCAGCAATTTTTCAATGTTAGCTGTTATGGCATTGGGTGGTAAGGACCATGGAGAACAAAGAAAGATATTGTAGATGGCAGCATGGAGCATGAATACTAAGTAGGAGAAGTTATCACAAAATTGTATCTGTTGACATTTTGCTTTGATGTATGCACAATCATTTTAAAGGGACAATAAGAACCAGATTATTTAAAAGGCATAGTATTTTCTTGCTAAAGTTAGTAAAATATTTCATATGAAAATGTTCCTGCACAACAATCCAAGCTACAGTTTTCCTTCTATAAGGGATGAAATCAAGAATGTCTTATTCCAACTACAGTCTTCTCCAACAACACTGTATAAATTAAAGTAATTTTTGTAGATGACAGTGCAATTTTAAACTTCCTTAAGAACACAAAAGAGCAAAATGACAAAGTTTTCTAATTACATGGCAATCTTTGTGTCAACCTGAATCATTACATGTTTTTAAAAATCTTCGATTTAAGCAAAGAGAAAAATGTGTTCTGGAAAGGAGATACAGAATTTTGTAAAGCCATGAGAACTCAAGATGTCATGCATCTCATGAACTAAAGCACTTGATAAATACCTTGTAAATTTACATTTTACATCGGTAGTAAATATGGGAGCTGTGCAGAATCTGTTTGGGAAACTATCAGTAATCAGTCTCTGTTCAGATGCAACTGCAATGGTGATGAGGATAACCAAACAGGAATATGCACCACACTAATGGAAGGTAATAGAAGTGGTGTGGGAGGAGAGCGCTAATACCTTCCACTCTTGGATTAATTGATGAAAATGCAATTTCAGTCTGAAGCATATACCATATAAGCGCTCAAAAATGTCTCTGTACCACGCTAGCTCTGTTTCCCCTCAGGTTTGGGATGAGTCACTAGCAGGTTTGTACACTAAATTGCTTCCCATTCAAATGTTCCTTTCATTTATATAAAAAGCGTTGCGGTAACAGCCCTTCAAAATACCCACTTCAGAAACAATGCTCCATCATTCACCTTTATATAACTGTGGTTCTCCCAGGCCTACACTGCTCAGTGTTTTAATCTGTTTGCCACCAATTTCTGTCTACCTGCAGGCAGTCATCGAGACCCCAGAACCGCAGGGATCGCCTACGCTGCTGGCAAGATCACTTCCCCTAGGGAGCCTGGAGTGGCAGGCAGATGTCAGGCCAAGCAGTACTTACCATGTACCTCTGTTAAAATAAAGTCAGGGTAATTAGAGGTATTTTCATTCTTCACTCCTCTGACTCCACTGATTGATTCAGAAGTGTCCTCAAAAATCAGAAAATATAATCACTGTTTATTTCTCACTCTTACGAGAATAATACCTGAGGACAAAAACATTTTTTTACTTAATCGCTTTAAAGTCAGAGTAGGTGAGATGGCTGTTTATACCACTGACTTCTGGCTCCAGCATTCCTACATACATAACTGTTCAATAAAATTTTTGATATACATTTTATTTCATTCAGTGGGAACCTGCATAGTTAAGCTAATACCACATTTTAAAATCTGGTTTATGGGAAAGATGTCTCAGGTCACATAAACCACAACAGTTTAGCACTTTCAAGGGGTAATGGAGTGACAGTAGAGTTTCTGTCAACAAACAATAGGACCAGTGATCCAGGGAGACAAAAAGAGAACAAATAAAATATTAATCTCACACTAAGAGCAAGACTTTTTTGGTATTTCACATAAATGCAAACCTGAAAGCATTAATACGCCTACCACAGTGGGCAGGTATAAAGTCAAACTATACTTGTACAGATGCTAGAATTATGGGAGTGTGAAAACAGGAAGACGGTAGGATTGGTTATTTAATTTACATAGGATTATATGAAGTGTTGTTTTATTGCATGTCCAGGAAAGTTAAGAGCACAGCCCATGGCTTCCTGCATTGCCTCAGGGAGGGGAGAGGAAAACAAGTAGAACCCCTACTCCTTTATTTTAAAACAAAAAAACCCAAAAAAAACTTACATGGAGATTTTCTTTTGTAAATTTAAAAAATAAATATATCCATACAAGCATATGGGTGGGGCAAATTTACTAGGAAGGAAAGTAAATCGGATACTAACAAAATGTTATTTCAGAGAATATTTGTATCTTCTGAACACATAAATAATGGAATTTGTGTTAATGTTTTAAAAGGGTTCAAGTACCGCTAGATAAGCTGCCCAGAGCTGAAAAACTAAGTAGACGATTTACTGAGGAGCCTTTAAAGGAAAATAGGTCCTATACTGGTCTGTGATTTATTCTATAGTTTGTTGGCACAGAATGTATCACAAATTTGTAAGGAAGTCAGAATAAAGAAAGAAACAAACAAAATTCCTCATACAACTAAGCAGAATAAATAAATAAACAAGGGTCTGAATCTCAGTGAACAAAGTAGCATTTCCTTTATCAGGAGCATCGTTTTCTTGGGCAAGACTATACAGATTCCAATGAACGATAAAATTAAGACCTGAGACATTGTAAAACATGAAAACAGTAATAAAAATGTGCCTGCGCATAGCCTTAAAGATTCAACCAAGGCACTTTGTGATCAAGACAAACTGGCAAGGCTTTATTATATCAAATCCCAAATAGTAATTTATTTTGGGCACCTCCTTCATCAGCCCAGAAAAAAAAGACCGCAGGCAGCGGCACACATCCCACAAACAGTAATATCATATAGTAGGCAACAAAAAAAAATAATCTTTCCATTTTTGTTATATTATCTTTCTCATTTATCTTTACTGCAAGGATAATATCTGTCTACTGTGTTATATCCTGCCTCTCCACTTTCTCATTCTAACTGTCCTATCCAGAGGAAACGCATAGGGTTTCAACCCTCAAGAGGTACAGCTCTGATCACAACCCCTCTTTTTGCTCCCTCCACACTCGAATGCCACTGTCACACACTCTGGAATAATTTTCACACTGCAGTTCTGACTTGTCTTATCTTGCCACCTAGGAATAAAAGCCAGAGCAAAGGTCTTTGGAGAAGTCATCTTTATCAATTTTGTGTAAGATATCTAGCATAATGTGGACTTGATGCAGTTTCAAGTTCCCAGTGACTGCCAATGACCAAGATAACTAAGTAAATTTAGACATACAGATACGTATTATTGTGTATATCCCTCTTACTGTGCTCAGTCGACTACACAGTAATCCTTTGAAGTGTCAAAATCTTTCTATTCCTAGCTTTAAGACCCTGTTCAGGACAAGAAGATCCCTTTCTTTTGAAAGAATGGCATCACATATCAGAGATTTAACACAAACGCTGCATGGACTGACTTCCCTTAGCAGGGTGGGAGCATTCTTTCTGCCCTTTTCACTCACCCTGGATTTGAAGAAAGTTAATGCTAAGCCTTTAGTATCATTGGTGTCACCAAGGGTGAATGTGCAAAGGCTCAGTTCTCTCTTGGGAGTGGAATGCAGCACAGCATTTGCCTTTCAAAACAGCAAGAGGAGGCATTTACAGCTAATTGCTGAGGTCACTAAAGTCACACAACTGTTCACTCAGATGATGGGGTTCTGTTGTTTTACTTCCATTGCTGTAACAAGCAGTGGAAATAAATCCATGTTTGGAAGAGTTTGGGTCCAGCATCTGACCTCTGTTCAGTATCAACAACTTGTGGAACAAAAATCTGGACCCAACACAGATGGGCTCAGGTCATGGACCAAAAACACTGATGAAGTTAGACTAGATGACCTTTAGGGTCCTTTCAAATACAAACCACTCTATGATTCTGTAAATCTGAAAGAACACCTTCTCTTTATTTTTTATATTGATGCTTCCTGCCCATCCACTGGCACTGGGCACAACGACAGTCAGCGTTGCAGAGCCAGACAGCAGAGTCTTAAGTGTTGCAAAAACAAGCATTTGCACTAACAGGAATAATAAGTTTAAAAAATGATGGAGTCATCGAAAGATATCAGCTTGTTGTGAAAATAACTGCCACTTTTGTTGTTGTAAATTTTAATGCTTATTTTTATTTAACTATGTTCATGTAATATGCCATTTTAAAGTGTGATATCCTCTCTACTTATTAATGCTAATTGTTTTCTTTTCACTGTTTTGCTTTTCTGTATTACACTGTTGCGTTAAAGATAAGAAAAAAGCAATTATGTGAGTTTATTATGTGAGTTCAAAAGGGGACATAAAGTAGTAGAAACTGCTAGCATTGTCAACCACGCATTTGGCAAGGGGGCTGTCACCAAACACACAGCTTCACATTGGTTCCAAGGATTTTGTAACACAAACTATAGACTTGAAGGTGAGGAGGGTCATAGATGTCCTTCTGCAATAGATGACAACCAGCTGAGGGCCAGCTTTGAAGAGGACCCACGCAAAACAAACCAAGAGGTTGCCAAAGAACAAAATGTTGACCATTCAACAGTTGCTTGACATTTGCACCACACCAGAAAATCATAAAAGCTTGACAAATGGGTGCTGCATGAGCTGAATAAAAAAAACATGCCATTATGAAGTCTGCTCTGCTCTTCTTTCGCACAATAAAACCAATCCATTTCTCGATCACATTGTGACATGTGACGAAAAATGGATTCTGTACAGCAACTGATGGTGTTCCACAAAGTGGTTGGACCAAAGTGAAGCACCGAAGCACCTCCCCAAACCCAAGCTGCATCAGAAGAAGGTTATGGTCACTGTTTGGGGGCTGCCAAGTGGAATCATCCACTACAACTTCTTAAATCCTGGTGAAAGCATCACAGTAGAGAAGTATTGCCAAGAAAATGCACCAAGAACTGCAACGTTTATGGCCTAGAGTGATCAATCAAAAAGGACCAGTTCTTCTCCATGACAACACCCAACTGCACGTCTCACAAATGAGTTTGCAGAAGCTGCATGAACTGGGCTACAAAACTCTTCCTTACCTAGTTTATTTACTAGATCTGTTTCCCGCTGACTGCCACATTTTCAAGCATCTTGACAACCTTCTGTAAGAGGTTTTCCACAACTAAGCAGCAGCCTAAAACAATTTCAAAGAATTCATCAGTCCTGGGACTCCACAATTCTTTGCTGTCAGAATAGATAGACTTCTTTCTTGTTGGCAAAAATGCGTAGATCCTGATGCTTCTTATTTCAATTAATAAATTTTATTCTAAGTTGAGATATATTGGTTTAAAGTTTATTATTATTATTTTTGCACCAACCTAGTATCTAGCAGCACCAAGGCTACTTGTTTGATATCTCAAATCTACATATTAAACAGATAGCAACTTGGAAATAAAAAAGAAAAGCCTGAAATGGGAATCTAACAATGGTATCTTGATAGCCACATGATATCAGGAGCAAAGGCTCATGAACTGGCAAGAAGCTTTATTGCTATTTAGACTCATACTTTTTCTTTAATTAAAACCCAGAGAAACTACAGAAGGCAGCATGTATTTTATATTTCTTTCTAGACAAATGTGGAGTAATCAGTTCAGAAGACAGGTTGACTAAACCTCATGGAATGGGAGAAGAGGTATCTCATAAATGTAATGAAGACAAATGTGAATACATTCAGGTAGAGAAGAGACATCACAAGAGACACTACTAAGTGGAGAGACAACAAAGCAGTGGCAGTTTCTCCAAAAAACGATACAACAGGATAATCTGTGCTTATTCTCTGTGAAAATAAATAGAAGATTTGTCAAGACAGACATAGAATGTGGAAACAGTCAAATTGCTAAATCTGCATATAAGAATCAGTGTGGTTAAAATAGAATGATAATGCATATTAAAAAATCCCCACCTTATTATTAATAAGTTTACAGCTTAAAAGCAAGAAAAGTCTTGCTACCCTAGTCAACACAGAGAAAAACTGACTCAGAATGACATCCAGAAGGCTACCATGTTTAGGGCATCAGTCTTCATCAAGAAGGTCAAATGTAAGCAGCAGTTAGCATAAGTAGTAATGACAGGCAAGGTTTCAGGGAGCAGGACAGAGAGTATGTGAATGAAAGTGTGTGCAGGTGTGCACAATGGAAAAAGCAAACATGTAAACAAAACAAAGCAACAAAAACCTACAGGTGAGGACATTAGAGATCCAATGGGACAGCTTAACTTTGAAGTCCCAGGGAAAACAATCCAGAATGAATTAATGAGCAGCACTTGGAGATAATCTTAACGAGTAATTAAATTTATTTGACAGGTCTTCCAGACAGGTAGAAGAAGTAGCACAGATGTCTAGTAAGGCTTAGATGTTTAGTAAGGCTTAGAAACTGCCTCAAGATATTTTAACAATCAGAGCACAGATGCAGGAAGAATAAGTATTAGTCTAGGATGTGAGAAACAAAGGTTAAATATATCATCATCAGTATAGAGTAGTGATCTGGAAGGACAGGGTGAAATGTAGCAGGTTATGTGGAAGATACAGGCAGGAACCATCAAATACAGAAATAAAGGTTGGCAAACAACAAAGCAGCAGGATGCAGCAGGACACAAGAGACAAATACCATGCTGCTGTAAGAAAGAGCAATATTGCTATGAGATATAAAATAAAAAGTACTGGAGTGCAAAGCCTGAGCATAATCTGCCAAACTTAAAAAAAAAATCCTACTTCACTTTGTTTGTGTCTAAATACCTAGGAACAATGTGAAACCACCAGAGACTGTCTAGGGAACGGTAAAGAGAATGCAATGTAGTCTAGAAAATGTGACTTACAGGGAGGTAGGATGGGCAAGATAGGTGTTAGTACATAGGAAGAAAACACTTCAGGGACAGCTGTTACATTGGTAGGTCACTAAAAAGAGAAGAGAATTGTTTCTTCAGTCAGCTATTGATAGAACAAGTCCTAATAAGCACAGGAAAGGTTCAGGTTAAATACTGGAGGAGGGGAGACAAGAACATGGAACAAAAAAAATGGAAGAATAATGAAACACTGTGACAGATTCCACCAGGAAAGAGCTTTAAAAACAGCAGAGGCAAATGCTTCTTCATAAAAGATAGATCGCACCTTTGGTGAAAAGACAGTTAAATGACCTCATGACACTGAGCCCTTAGAGCTGGGAGCAATGTTCTAGGAAAGAGATGGTGGCAAACAAGAAATGAAAGGAAGAAAAAATGGTTTGAAAGCACGGAGAGAAACACTGAGGGAAGTCAAGTGACAGGCAGGAAAACCAGAAAAAGAAAATGAAAAATGAGACTGCTACTTGCAGGCAAAGCCATTCCAGAGGTGTGTTAACACCTTCATGAGCAACTACTTAAAAAGCTGCACCTGATGCCAAAAGAAAAGGCAGGCTCCAGGTGCTTGTGTCTGCCCTTGGTATAGCTTTTGTTTCAACATCTGCCTTAGAAAGTAATGCAGTGCAAGAGAAGCACATCCACGGAGAGAAAAACAGTTGATGTTGAGGATGCAGTATCCACACTCCCTATGTTTAAATGGCAGGATTTGTATGTTTGGCTTCAAGCCAGCTCTAGACTGGTCCTATGGACAGGACACCCATTTGTGGTCTGTGGATGTTACAAGCACTCCTGCAGAACATCTTCCAGGGTGACTTCATCTGGAAGGAATACAGCTCATGTTCCTCAAGATCGCCCAGCAAAGTGAACCAAAATGTGGTGAAGGATGTACTTCAAAAGCAACCTCCTGAACTGAAATAATACAGTAACACAGCCTCACCCTAAGCCAAAACAGAGGAAAGGGCCAACAGTGGCATCCATATGGCAGACAGCAAAGCAGGGCAGGTCAGCTGTAGCAGACCAGAACAATTCAACTGTTAGATAGGTCTCAATACTTTGCAGCAACAAGCATGGCTGGAGTGACAGCGTTACTTGTTCAGGCACCAGGCACTGTTTTGAGCAGCGTATTGACCATTTTAACTGATGCAACATATGGACATCTTTGGTAGGTCTGCATTTGCTTTAAAATAACATTTCTAGTAATCTGTTTTGGGGTTTTTTCTCTTTTGTTTCTTTGAATGACCACCTATGTCTAGGGACTTTCTAACTCATATAAATGAAAACAGCAGAACCAAACCAAAAGGCTAAACACCCAAGCTATCAATCTTCTCCAGCTGCCAAGTCATAAAGCAGTAACCAAGACAAAGAACGTTCCAGTTTCTCATTGGCAGTTCCTTATCTCTTACGAATATATTTTCATTTCAAGATGCAACTTTCTTTTCCTAAAGAGTCAAGTTGTGCATGTCTCTGTGTGTGTGTGCTTGTTTAGATTCTAAGGAGCAAGGCTGTTCTCCATTCCTTATGAGGCCACTACTCTGTAGCTTCTGAAATACTCTGTACCTTTGGATTCTTTGTCAAGGACTGTTTTGTTTCGTACTCTGTTCACATCACACTTCCAACATATTCCCTGAAGAATTTTCTGGTCTTTGACTGGGTGGTTGATGATAAAATTTCTTTCAGGTCACTTCAAGTGATAATCCTGTGTAAAACAGCAAACTGATTTTAACACACATTGACAAGTTTACAGCTTCATGGAATTGCAGAATGATAGAATGGTTTGGGTTGGAAAGAACCTTAAAGATCTTCTGGTTCTATTCCCCCTGCCATGGGCAGGGACACCTCCCACTAGACCACATTGCTCAAAGACTGATCCAACCTGGCCTTGAACACTTCCAGGAAGGAGGCATCCACAGCTTCAGGACAAAACTAGTCCAGTGCCTCCACGACCCTCAGAGTGAAGAATTCCTACCTTATATCTCATCTAAATGTATCCTCTCTCAGTTTAAAGCTGTTGCCACTTGTCATATCACTACATGCCCTTGTAAAAAGTCCCTCCCCAGCTTTCTCGTAAGTCCCCTTTAGGGACGGGAAAGATGCTATAAGCCCTCTCTGAAGCCTTCTCTTCTCTAGGCTGAACAACCCCAACTCTCTCAACCTGTCCTCATGGGAGAGGTGCTCCAGCCCTCTGATCACCTTCATGGCCCTTCTCTGAACCTGCTCCAACAGGTCCATGTCTTTCCTGTGATGAGGACTCCAGCTCCAGGTAGAGTCTCACCAGAGCAGAGTAGAGGGCCAGAATTATCTTCCCCAGCCTGCTGGCCACTCTTCTTTTCATCTGGTCCAGGATAAGGTTGACCTTCTGGGTTACAAGCACACATTGCTGGGTCATGCTGAGTTTTTCACCAACCTGCAGCTCCAAGTCCCTCTCCACAGAGCTGCTCTTAATCTATTCTCTGCCCAGCCTGCATTTGTGTTTGGGATTGCCCAACTCAGGTGCAGGACCTTGTCCTTGGACTTGTTGAGCATCATGAAGTTACTGCGGGCCAACCTCTTAGGCCTGTCAAGGACCCTCTGGGTGGTATCCCTTTTCTCCAGCACGTCAACAGTATGTCATAGATTGGTGTTGTCAGCAAACTGAGGCAAACTGCATTCAATCCCACTATCCATGCTGCTGCCAAAGATGTTAAAGAGCACCAGTCCCCATACGAACCCCTGAGGAACGCAACTCATCTCTGGTCTCCACTTGGACATCAAACTGTTGACCCCAACTGAATACAACCGGCCAGCTAGTTCCTTATCCAGAAAGTGTTCCATCCATCAAATCCATGTCTCTCCAATTTAAAGACAAGGATGTCATTCAGGACAGTATCAAATGCTTTGCACAAATACAGGTAGATGATGTCACCTGCTCTTCCCTTTTCTACCAGCACTGTAATCTTGTGGTAGAAGGCCATCAAACTTGTCAGGCACCATTTCATTTCAGTTATGAGATTGCGTTATGAGATTTCTTCTTCCACCTATTTTAATTCTTTATAAACAAAGACACAGGAAACATGGGGAGCAGGGGGAGCAACACCAAACCACGTCAGCTAGAATCAACAAATACAATTAAAGCGTTTGCACAGAAATTCTACATACTTTTTAATACATGAGAGAAGCTACAGAATTCTGGTTTTACTCCTAGATAATTAAACAACAGTAAAAATGGCTGAGGCCACCAAACGTAAGACTATCATAACCAAAGATCCTCATCAGCTCATGTTACAGAGCTGTTTGTAGCACAGACATTATTTACACTTTGTGGTGAAGTACTCCACAAGTTTAGTATTTTAAGGTGGTTTATGAATTTCTAATAGCCTCTATCAATTCCCATGAAATGTGTTTAAACACCCAGATGCCATAACCAAACCCAAATGAATCATAAATTTGAAGGTCAACTGATCTGGTGAGGTTAAGTCAAGCTCCTAGTTTATATTTGTAGCACCCTGAATGTGTAGATGAACATTCAAGCAGCAAAACTTACTTTTAATTGGCTTGTACGGTAGATGAACTCTTTCCTTTTCAGTCTGCCTTCTGATTTTAATTGCGTAGAAAACTACTATAAATATTTTCTTCTTTCTCACCCCTTCTTCCCAAGCTTTTTTGTAAACAAGTGAGGTATTGTTTAGCTGCTATGCAGTATAGCCCACACAGCCCAAATCAAAACACAGAAAAAGTATGCACTTAGATTACTACAGAGCACTCAGGTTTTTATAGATTTTTTGATCGTACACTGCAGAACAGTTTTGCATACCTACAAACAAATTGACTAATGCCACTTTTAAAGTGCATTTTTTTCAGCTTTGCTCTTCATTATCTGCATAAGGAGGGAAAAGTAGTCTTGGAAACTTCAGCAAGTGAACCTAGAAAGGTTTGCTCAGCGGTTTCAGAGTCTCTGGTCAACAGCTCTGTGCTGTTCAAAGCCCAAGTACAAGTGCATCACTGTTCTCTCATTTAAATGTAGAATAATTCTAGGATTCATGGCAATGCCAGCTTAAACTTAGCTCTAAAGAAACCCTTTGTTTTCAAATAAATCAGTGCCTGGTTTTAGATAATTCTATAAAGAATCCTATTCATCCACCACATAACATATTAGTCAACATGAAAAGAGCACCAAAGAGGCACCCAACCTCCAAAAATCCTGAAGAAAAGTGAAGTTAAACCAATCTATCCAGCATATGCCTTTAGAGTTACATTTAATGTGTGCGGACACATAGACAAGATGTAAAACATCATTGGAAACAGCACAATTTGTTCTTGATACCAAGACTTTGCAACAAAGCAGCTGAAAACTCGGAGCACGCTCGCCACACTCTCTCACCATAGCAATGTAACTACTCTGATTTTCTGTCACTGCTGAAGTTATCCCACAGTTTTTAAGGAAGACCCATCCAAAGACAGTTTTGTGGTCCCTTGACAGAGAAATCCCATCTCCTTTTCAATGAGGACTCTGAACACAGAAGGGTGGCAGAAAAGAGGCCCAACAATTTCAAAGACAACAGATTTTCCTTTACCAAGGGCTGATGGGGGGGAGGAGTGAAGATGGAATTTAAATATTTTAATATTAAAACGTGGATTCAGTGTTTCCCTGCTATTCTGAAAATCCAGAACCTCTTGTAAAAGAAATCTATAATGATAACTTACTTATCTATAAGAAATTTACCATCAGTACCAGATTACATTAACACCATTGATGCATTAATTAAAACAAACACTTAAATGAAATAGGAGGCAGGAGGGCCCAGTATTTGGGGGGAAATATCAGGAACCAAATTGGATTCTAGGCTGTTGGCATCTACTATGACCCTGGATAACCCCCTTCTGTTTTACTGCTTACTTCTCAGAAAACATTGCTATGTACTCTTTAACGCTACATGCCCTTCCTACTTACTTTTTTATGGAAACATAGGGGGGTTTTGTTCCTTTCAATCCCCCCATTACATAATCAAGAGGCACCACTGCTACTGCAGTAGGAAGCAGAAGTCTCCTAGTTCTTTGGTTGTCTTCAGGCGTTTGACAGTCTGGATACTTTTGCCAGGTAGCTTCTATTTCTGAACTGTTCTAAATTTTGTCTGGGTTTTTTTTAATTTTTTTGGTATTATTCTAAACATATAGAATTAATACATCTTGGTTTTGCAAGGTATGGTTAAAATTCGCCTATAGGGAGTACAAAAGTTATTTATTTACTTACCTCCTGCCCCTATTCCATGTGCCTCCCAACATTAAAGCAAAATACATCCCATGAACTAGAAATGCCAGAGCATTTATGTAAAAGCAGTCATTTTCTGAATGTTCAGCCCTTACTTATTTACTAAACTTAGTAAGAAATATATTTTAGGGCATCTTATGCACAAATAGCTATCACTAAGATGCCAAGAAGAAAGTCTAAACCTAGACTATCATAATCTAAATACAGGGCTCTTCTGTCAGAGTCCTCCAGACTGAGTGTGTTTGCATTTAAATACATATGCCTGACATTCCTGCACTTAAACAGGAAATACACAGGGCACAGAGGGGAGCAGAGGGCAGACAGTTAAGGGCTGCAGTGCAAGCTCTAGGAGGTGATTTACAAGTCACTGGACTGAGAAAAGGAGGCTGTAAGGGGACCTAACAGCAGCCTACCAATGGATTTGAGAAAGTTACCAAAAAGACAGACTCTGCTGCCTTGCATTGCATAAGAACGGAAATCACTGTAAGACAACTGACCACCAGCATGGGTTGCCTGGTGGGGTTGTGGAGCCTCTGTCTTTGGAAGTTTTCAAAAGCCAGCTAGACAAAGCCCTAAGCAACCCTGTTTGAACTCTGGATTAAGCCTGTTTTGAGTAGCAGGCTGCAGTCCACACCTACCAAGCTTCCATCTAATTGGAATAACTGCATGATTTAAGCCATTTAGCCCTAAGCAGCATTTGCCCCTTCAGGATACCTTCCTAGCTGAATCCAGAAATGTCTCTGTAATGCAGTGTTCTAAGCAATATCACAGGAAAATAATCCTCACAAGTCGTCCCCCCCCCAAAAAATAGTTTCCATTAAAATATCAGTCTAAGCAAAGATTAACGATGCAAAGACTTGAAATAGCTCCCAGGATAGTTTCTGAAAAATAAGACCTGTTTCCAACTGTTGCCTTAGTTTAGCAGCAGTTATGAGTTCTCAAAAACTGGCACACAGTTTGCATGTGTTTAGATATCAGATTTTGCATCCCAGACTATGTTGATAAATATAAATACTTGGGAGTGACTTCAGCTCCATGGCTGTTCAGTAAACACTCAGATATGAGGTATAGCACCATGGGGCAATGCAGATATATTTGGATGCACCTGCTAAATTAGCAACTTTGAGTCCAGAATCAGAGGCAAAGCCCGTCCTGTCTGATGTCTGTTCCAAAATACTTTGCAATCAACAATACAATGAAAACATTTAAAATAGTTCTCTTTCCTCATTATTTCACAGCAGTGAATACAAGATTAAGAAGTGCTATTGAAGGAAAACTGATTACAAGAACTGGAAAGGATGGCAGTAGCAAAGCAGCATGCTGGTGCCTCATAAGCAGGTGGAAACGCATGGGTCTTGCTTCTTAGTGGAGGCAAAGAATTAAAAGTTGGTACCCCTTTGAGTTACTCCAAAAGAAACTTAGCGGTCTGTAAAGTTAAGCAACTTTTGCAGTGGCAGTATTTTGCAATAGTATTTGGCAAGGCACTTAGCACTAGCAGCTTGCCAGCTGCCCTCAGAGTTTCAAACAAGTCTGCCAAGAAATAAGCTGTGATATCTCTTGGGATGAAGGAGTTTCGAAATAAATTTAGACCCCAATCTTGCTTATCCACACTCTGCCCCAACCAGGTACTTTCCTGCCCTAAAACAAAGAAATGTTGTAGTTGCAAAGCAAAGCATTTCAGATATGAGGGAATGAGGAATTTCCCTCTCCTTGTCAGATGATGCTTGCAGGGTGTCTGAGAGACCCAAGTGAAAAGGTCACATGAAGACACAACCTTACTTCTTCCTTTGCTAAAGGCTAGGGAGGAAAGCTCTTCAAACAGAACTAGGTGAAGGAACAGAGTTCTAGCACAGGTCACAGATACCCAGATCTGTGGTATGGATTGGTTACACCACCACCTGAAAACTGCATAATACAAAACTGCAGGCTGACTCCTCTCACCACACAGATACACAGCAAGAGAGAGGCAGCCCAAGGTGGGGGCTCCTGCATGGGAAACGGGGCTTTTTGGTAGGGAACACTGGACACTCTCCCAACTTCAGCTTCAGAGCTTAAACTTCTAAGTCAGGACTACAAACAGCTGTCGCCACCCACTCCAAATCTCAGAGCTCCTTCTTCTCCTGGGCCCAGTTTTCTCCTAGAGCAACTAGCCATGTGTTGCTCCTCTCCTGAAACACGAAGAATGTCACGGAAATTCTCACCTCTGTTAACAGGCTCATCACCAGTAACCCAGCACTCAACCACAGCCCTCCTCCCAGGGGAACACACAGACTGCTGCAACAGAGCCAGGTTGTGGTCCTCCCTCGTGTCAGCCTCAGGAACCTGCTGTGCCTTCTATGAGATGGCCCAGGTGAAACAAAGGGGGAAAAGTATGCTCTCCCACTCACTTACTTCAGCCTGTGCAAAAGCTAGAGGTGGAGAAAGATGTGGGTGGGCTTGAACCCCTTGGGCACAGGGACCAGGAGCACAGGTTTCAAATACTGGAACACAGTCTACTCTTTAGACGAGTCCCACCACCAGCAGCTTTGCGGGGAAAGTGAGCACTGTCTCCTCTTCTGGTGATGTTTTCAAAACAAAGCCTATACAACTGCATTCTGAGACACAACCAATCCTATCAGCACGTGTGTTTACAGTGTGTTTGCCAGGTGTCCTAGTTTCTTGATCTCCTAAGGGCTTTGAAGCTCATCTACGACAGCTCTAGATAAGGCGCTTAAGAACTTTCTGCTTAAAGAGGGAGATTCAATACGTTTAAGACACGTCCAGAGTCAGGCTGACAGTGTGTTAGGCGGTTTGAAAGACTTGAGAGTACAAATTCTGTTCAGTGATTAGGAATGCAAGCAGGAACCCGATTAACACATTTTAAAATGTTCTCACAGTATGCTGAAGCCCTTCATTTCTACTTTGGAAAGCCTAAGTGTTTGCTTTGCAGGTTATTTTAGCATATGGATCATACTTAAACTAGAACAAAATGAAGCCTTCAATATAAACATTCCAAGTGCTGACTTCAAATGAAAACAACATATTGCTTTACTACAGCTCAGACTATATAAATACATAGATTACTTATGCTAGATTCTAGATCCTCAGTTTACAGAAAAAAACCCAATTCATAGCAGTGTAAGTCTTCAACAACTTATGAGCATCCAAAAATGAAGACACAAAGCCAACCAGTAGAGACCCTTCTCTTGGAAAGTACCCACTCCTTAAAAATAACAGTTTTCTAAGTGACATATTCATTTACAACTACAAATACATGTCATCTGATCTCGACTTGCATGCAGAAATGCTGGACATTTGTGTATAAAATGGTTTGTAGCTGTGAGACAATAATGTCAGAGTACTTAAACACGAATTTTAAACACATGGTAAATGGTCAAGTTAACCCATGATAGAGATGATGTGTGGGTGTGGCTGAAGGATCATAGCTTATTAGAGGCTCATCCTGTATGGATGGGATGGAAAATAAGATTTGACATACCCTCTGACACAATGATGATTAACACGAATCTGCAATTAGCATTTAGGCTTTGTAAAATGACAGATGATTTCCATCACAAATCTTAGGTCCCAGGGGAGATGAAAGTTTCTTTGAATCTATTTTTATTTGCTAATACCTGTGACATTTTATTTAGTGTACTTTATTTTTGTCTCTCGGTGTACCCTATTGAAAATGTCTTGTTTCTAGGTCAAGTCAGCTTTAGAGGCTTGCAGCTACTCCAGCTAGCTAGGCTGAAAAAAATCTGCATATTAAAACCCAGCAATCACTATTTTAAACACATGCCATTACAGTCAAATTATCCACCTACTTGTGGATTGATTTTAAACAAGTCAAAAAACGAACAGACTAGTAATTTTAAAGTGCCCACATCTTAAAACTTGAACTACTGTCTCCCTGCAAAGCGTTATTACTGTACGAGCAGACTGGGCTGGGAGCCACCCAGCTTACGTCCCCCACAGGACGTCTGGTGAATGAGACTGGAACATCCAGCTTTGTTAGGCTTCTTAGAAAGCTACCTGTCCTTCAGAGAAACAAAATGCAGAGAGCAGTAATAAAAAGCAACAACTCTTATCTGCTGCTGATTATCAAAACAAAGATCCCCTCAGAACAACATAACAAATGAATTACAAGTCTTGCAGCACTCTGGATGCAGCCCTACACACACCAGCGCACAAGACACTCCTTCCCTTCAAGAAATGTTTAAGCCTCTCTTAAGATAGGATACTGAATTTATTAGATTAGCATGACGTAAAGGAGATGAAAGGGCTGTCGGTGTGTGTTTTGAGTGCTGTTTCAATGCTTATAGAATCATAGAATCACTAGGTTGGAAAGGACCCACTGGATCATCGAGTCCAACCATTCCCATCAATCACTAAACCATGTCCCTTAGCACCTCATCCACCCACACCTTAAACTCCTCCAGGGAAGGTGACTCGACCACCTCCCTGGGCTGCCTCTGCCAGTGCCCAAGGACCCTTTCCATTAAATATTTTTTCCTGATGTCAAGGCTGAACCGCCCCGGGTGGAGCTTGAAGTCATTCCCCCTTTTCCTGTCACTTGGGAGAAGAGCCCAGCTCCCTCCTCTCCACAACCTCCTTTCAGGTAGTTGTAAAGAACGTAACATAGAGGCTGTAGCAATTATTAGAGAGAAACAGAGAGAGCGCTAACCGTGTTTCACTGCCGGCTACTGCATATTTCTGCTCTTAGAATCATAGAATCATAGAACAACCAGGTTGGAAGGGACCCATCGGATCTTCTAGTCCAACCATTCCTATCAAAATACACTCCTATCTTAAATACACTCCAACCATTCCTACCAAAATACATTCCTATCTTAAATACACTCCAACCATTCCTACCAAAATACATTCCTATCTTAAATACACTCCAACCATTCCTACCAAAATACATTCCTATCTTAAATACACTCCCAGAAATTAAGAGAAAGAGCCTGGCTGAATTCAGGCAAACACCAGCCCTTCAGGAGCACATGAAGTCTCAGAAAAGTGGAGGCAAAAAAAAGAGGTCTGACCAATGAAGGAACTGAGCTACAGACGTTGTGCAAATACAAAGTCACATGTTGTGGGACACTTCTCTCCAGCTCCACTAGTTCTCCCCTCAGGCAAAGCCTCCGAGCCTGCGGCAGGAGTTTCACCTTCCCTGCAAAAGCCCCGTGGAGAAAGCACTAAGACCTTAAGGGAAAGCGGCATTTTAATCGCCCGTCTCCAGCTTTCTCTCGCTGCGAAGGTGTCTGAAGGGGTGAAGAGGCAATTCCAGGTCCCTTCCCACCCGAACCGTCCCACGATTCCGTGAACCGAAACGGAGTTGGGCAGCGTCGAACCGTCCCACGATTCCGTGAACCGAAACGGAGTTGGGCAGCGTCTGCAGAACTCCCCCCCCCCCCCCCCCCCTCCTCCCAAGCCGGCCCCGAAAATAAACCACAAAGCGGAAAACTACACCTACGTGCGAAGCCCTGGGCAGGAGCAGCTCCGCTCGGGGGCGGACGGCGGTGAGAGGGGACACGGGAGGAGGACGCGGAGCGCAGCAGGACTCGGCGGCCCCTCAGCAGGCACGGAGGCTGCGGCGGCTCCCGGATCGCTCCCGCCCGAGGGGCGGAGCCGGGGGGGGGCGGCCTGTCTGTCTGTCTGTCTGTCTGTCTGTCCGCCTGTCCGGCCCCGGCGGAGCTCCCGTTCCCTGCCAGCGCTCTTCCTGCTGCTGCCCCGGGACACCAAGGTCCCCCTTTCTGCCCCCCCAGAGATGCCGGGATCCCCCCTTTCTGTCCCTAGAGAAGCCGGACTCACACATTCCGCCCCCATGAGATGCCGGGTTCACACCCTTGTGCCCCATAGAGATGCCGGGTCCCCCCTTTCTGCCCCATAGAGATTCTGGGCTCCTGCCTTTCTGCCCCATAGAGATGCTGGGCTCCTGCCTTTCTGCCCCATAGAGATGCTGGGCTCCTGCCTTTCTACCCCATAGACATGCCGGGCTCCCCCCTTTCTGCTCCATAGAGATGCTGGGCTCCCACCCTTCTGCCTCCCAGAGATGCTGGGCTCCCCACTTTCTGCCCCCCAGAGATGCTGGGCTCCCTCATTTCTGTCCCCCAGAGATGCTGGGCTCCCCCTTTCTGCCCCATAAAGATGCTGGGCTCTCCCTTTCTGCCTCCCAGAGGTGCTGGGCTCCCCCATTTCTGCCCCCCAGAAGTGCCAGGCTCCCCTTTCTGCCCCATAAGAGACGCTGGGCTCCCCCCCTTTCTGCCCCCTAGATATGCCAGGCTCCCCCTTTCTGCCTCCTAGACATGCGGGGCTCCCCCATTTCTGTCCCCCAGAGATGCTGGGCTCCCCCTTTCTGCTGCCCTGGGATGCTGGGCTCCCCCCTTTCTGCCCCCCAGAGATGCTGGGCTCCCTCATTTCTGTCCCCCAGAGATGCTGGGCTCCCCCTTTCTGCCCCATAAAGATGCTGGGCTCTCCCTTTCTGCCTCCCAGAGGTGCTGGGCTCCCCCATTTCTGCCCCCCAGAAGTGCCAGGCTCCCCTTTCTGCCCCATAAGAGACGCTGGGCTCCCCCCCTTTCTGCCCCCTAGATATGCCAGGCTCCCCCTTTCTGCCCCCTAGACATGCGGGGCTCCCCCATTTCTGTCCCCCAGAGATGCTGGGCTCCCCCTTTCTGCTGCCCTGGGGTGCTGGGCTCCCCCCTTTCTGCCCCCCAGAGATGCTGGGCTCCCCCTTTCTGCTGCCCTGGGGTGCTGGGCTCCCCCCTTTCTGCCCCCCAGAGATGCTGGGCTCCCTCATTTCTGTCCCCCAGAGATGCTGGGCTCCCCCTTTCTGCCCCATAAAGATGCTGGGCTCTCCCTTTCTGCCTCCCAGAGGTGCTGGGCTCCCCCATTTCTGCCCCCCAGAAGTGCCAGGCTCCCCTTTCTGCCCCATAAGAGATGCTGGGCTCCCCCCCTTTCTGCCCCCTAGATATGCCAGGCTCCCCCTTTCTGCCCCATAGAGATGCTGGGTTCCTGCCTTTCTGCCCCCTAGATATACCGGGCTCCCCCATTTCTGTCCCCCAGAGATGCTGGTCTCCTCCCTTTCTGCTGCCCTGGGGTGCCGGGCTCCCCCCTTTCTGCTATCCCAGAGCTGCAGCTACACGAGGGACAGGCACTGGCAGAGCCTGCAGGATATGGAGTATGGAGTATGGGGTATAGGGTATGGGATATGGGGTATGGGATATGGGATTCAAGGTCCGGTTACCGGGCTCTCCAGCCTCCAGTTAAACTGGCAGATAATCCGGGTTGATGTGGTGGTCTTGCCCAGCTCCAGCGGGTTCCGAGGGCTGACAGGGCTCTGGAGCAGCGGCTGCAGGGCTGGACGCTCGCAGGGACACACCGAGAGTTTTTTCCTCGTCTGTCAGCTAAATCCACAGAGCCTGCACGGAACAGGATTGCTCTGTCAGCTGCAAAGCTGTCATGCCTGGCACGGAAAGAGAGAAGGGATTTTCAATGCCAGTATTTCATTCATCTGGCCAGCAAAAGTGAATGAATCAGGCTGGGTGGAGGAAGAGACATCAGCAACGGTGCAGAAGCATCCTCCCTAGTTGTCTTCTAAGCATTATTTTGACTTTTAGTTTATTCAATAGTCACTTTCAGGGCTCATTTCTCACAGCAGGATGTGGTAAAAATAGAGTTACCAGTTTGTCTCAAGCAACGTTCGTTGTCTCTTTTCTGGCTGCTTCTTCCGTTCTTCCTGCCACGCTTGCTTCTCCCTACATTATCACAGGATGCAGCACAAAAAAAAAAACCCACCCCGCCCTCAATTTGCACAATCTCGCCTCAAAACACTTCTGTATATCAGATTCTGCGTACGGCCAGCTGAGGTTTCCATGTGGCACCCTGGGAAGGTGATACCACCTTGGAGGCTTCACAAAACAAGCAAAACTGCAGGAACGCCCCTGAGATGCAGTGTAAGGCAAGAGGGGTTGTTGCAAGCACAGAGGAGCATAGGTGAAATTTTTGAGTGGCAAAAAAGAGGAAGGCAAGAGACTACTGAGAATGGCAACAGGTAGTGGATCCTGAGAAGCAATGAAGAAAACAGTATAGCAAGGGCAAAAATATTCTAGACAAAGACCTTGATCTGATGGCCTGGGATAATTAATCTGATATCCTAGTCTATCTTAAAAGAATGATGGCTACACTACAGCATCCCTTCAATAGTGTCTGGTTAGTTCCTTCCTTCCCTGCTTCTAATTAAGCAAAGGTGTAGGACAAAAAGGTACAACTGAAAGCAAACATCTTTGAGGAAGGACAGGAGGTAAGCAGTTCTTGCTGAGATGGTGTGGTTTCATGAAAGCTTCCTTTTTTGAGCTCTTCATGTAAGGATGTTGCTAACACATTTTTAGTGGGAATGCTTCTTTAGCCCATCATAATACCCAGTCATTTGACTGCACCTGTAATTCACTTCTGGTCTTGGCCTTTTCTTTAGCCTACCACCACTTGCTAGGTTTGTACACTTGAGCTGCTACAACAATTCATGTTGTGTCCAACATTTCTCTTTGAGAGACATTTTTTTAAAACCTGTGCTGGTAGTCCAGTATATCTGGAACTTGGAAAACTGCCAGATTATTTGGATCCATTATCGTAAAAAACTGGAATATGTCACCGTGACCTTCTGTTCCTCGTAAGTATTTACTTACGAGTTCATACATGTAACAGTACATCCATGTGGGTGTCCTTGATTCATCTTCCACATGTAATTATTTAGAAGACAATCACACGGAAAACTGTTTTCAGAACAACTTCAAACAGGCAAATCTCCAAACAAAAAGGTTGTGCAGTTTGACCCGTGTAAGGGATCCATCCCTGTTATCCAGAAGGAATATTTAAAAGTGGCAAAGAGATTCTTACAAACATTACGTACTTTTAATAAAGTGTTTAACAGAGCAAAAGCCTTCCTTTAAGGCCTAGATTGTCACAAATTAATCTTTCAAGATTAGAACACTATTTTCACAATGGATTAAATTGGTAGAGACAAACCTGCGTATTTGTCCACTCTCTTCTTTCCCGAAGAACTTAAATAAAGAAAAAATCTTGGAAGATTTTCTTCTGTCTCGGGACAAAACCAAAAACAGAACCAAAAAATGTTCTTTTCCTCTCCCTTTCCAAAAAGGAAAGAGCTGTTCAGCCCCAGAGTAGCCTGTAACCTGATATGTCATCACAACGTTCTTGTACTTCTTAAGCACTGGATAAAGCACCTAATTTTATTGGTGTTCATTCCATACAGGCACCAGGGTTTCTTCTTCCAAAGCTCTAACTAGGCATTCTTGTATTGCTTGTTCCTCATCTGAAATGAAAAACTGTAAAAAGCATCCATTTAAAGTGAACCCCCACTCAGTTATCAACCAATAATATGCAGCTCTTTCTAGAGTTTTCCTGCCACTTAAGAAGAACACAGAGTTTGTATGAAGGGACAAAAAGGGACAGTCATAAATAGCATCTTTTATCAGTTGCAGAGGCTGAACCACCAGCAGTCTCTTCTACTCCTTTTTCTGTATGTGTATAAAAACACTACAAATCTTTCTTTGACCTGACATAATTCATTTTTCATGCTCCACACACAGCTTGACACAAAGTAGGTGGCTTGAGAAAGATGTGGTGATGGGTTGGCTTGCTTACAGCCTGGAACAAAGTTTCCAGTCCAGACCACAACCTGCAGCCCTGGCCCCACCGTGAGGTTTCCGCACTGGTGGAGCCCCTGGGTGACTGTAAACCCACACTCTTTCCTAATTCAGTTCTCTGCTCCTGAGATTCTTCTATGACTACTTAGAATATTACACTGCTATACAACCACAGTGCAAGACCTAAATATCAGTGAGAATCTTATCTGCTCCCCCTTTAATACAAGCAAATTTCACCTGTAGTGAAATCCTTTTTAAAAAAAGGAACAAAGAGAAAAACTACTTGCTGCTACAGTCAGCCTTTTATTTTCCTCCTTTATAATTGCCCTCTAAGAACAGCATGTTTTCCTTTCACTCTAGTGTTCCACTGGGAGGACCTAAGTACACACTCAAGGTCCCTAATGCTCCATCATCCACAACAGGAAGCACTAAACCTAGAAAATCTTTAAAAGGTCAGTCTCAGTCCTGCTGCTGAACAAACAGACCTAGCAGATGTGCCTCATTTCTTCCATCATCTGTTTGTTCCACCACTTGTTTTCCTTTCTTACATATCTCCTTGCAGACAGGTCGATCTGTTTAACTGCATACAGGTCAATGTCTGAATAGCTCACCTAGTAGCACCAGCAACACAGAAAGAGAAAATAGGGAAAAAAAACAACCAAAAACCCAGGTGATGATGACATACTGCTTTTAAAGCATAACAACATTCCTATCAACACCAGCAGTCTGGTGCACAGACTGAGGTCCAAGTGAACTCTGTGCATTAACTCAGTACTCGTGAAGATGCTGTATTCTTGACCTTATTATGAAAGATCAGACCACCAAGAAGAGGGGGAAACACCTTTTGCAAGGTCATCATTACTTCTCTCTTCTTACTATTCCTTCTTTCATTCTCCTTCTTGCCTCACTGATTTGCATGCCTCCACCTTTCTTCCCTTTGCACTTCTTCCCCATAGCAACCCTGCCTCCATGCTTCCTACTTTTGCCTCCTCCCACATCAAGAAGCTGTGTAATAGCACAGGCTGAACTTTAGAAGGGAAAACTGCAAAGGCAAAGGGTCATTAGCTGATGTAGACTGGTAGCGAGCTTCCTAGCACTGTAGGCCACAAGCCAAAGTAGGGAGAAAGGAAATATAGACTAAAGACAAGTGGGATAAAAGAAGTTGAAGACGTTTTAAAGTAGAGAAAGTTATACAAGGTGATCTTTTGTCTAGGATTGTCTGTTCAGCAGACCTGACGGTACATGCTCAGGCTAGTTAGAACCCCCACAACCACAAACTAGCAAGGAAATAAATCAATGATTACGTAGCATGAAAAAAGCTTGTTGTGGCGTGGTGTTCTTCTGCCACTAAATCCATGTTTGTGATGACGTTCCTATCTTCAGGCACACAGATGCCCATTTTTTCAAAGCAAGTTCCTGAAGGAATGATAAAGTTAGTCTTCAAGGGTGCTAGCTAACTATTCACATTTCTAATAAGCATACAGCTTTACAAGGTATGGGTATTGAGCTGACTTTCCTCCAGTAAGGTAATATAACATGTTTTATGGAACATTTGAAACATAGGAAGTTCAAGACAAATGTTAAATAAAAAGAAACTTAAGTGCTTTATTGAGTTCCTGGAACTTGTTTGCCAAATCACATCTGGGGATCCCTAACTCACATTGTGTCTCCAAGGAAAAATCTTCTTCTCTGAAGCACTGCCATTAGACTTTCATGTCAAACCACAAATCAGAATACTCAGAGAAGAGTGGAGGTCACCCTTCTCATAACTACTATTCTAAGTTGGTTTCACTTGGTTATATTTTCTATGCTGCTGGATGCTTTGAATATCATACTTTAGTTTGTATTTGTCAGTGTCATGAGTAAATGTAGATCAGATTTCGCAAAATTGGAGTCCACCATAGATGGATTTTCAAGTGAGGCGTCCACTTCCAGCGTGTAAACAGAGATGTGTTTCCAAGTCATAGTTGTTATTAAATAATGGTCATTAGCAGTCTAATCCTGAGACATGGTTAACACTGGAGAACTGAGTAGGAAAAGGATACTGCCAATTTTGTTGGTGATATTTCAGGACATTTAAGCAGTAGCCTCTAAATAGGAGCAGCTTTCAATGCGGTAAGTACAGTTAATACTGAAATAGCAAGAGGCAAGCCTTCATTTAGGTAATCACACTTTATTTTCTCTCCCTCCTTCCAAAAAATAAATTTATATCCTTTTATCAGATCCTCTTACCAACTGTTATGGCATATTATGCTATTGTTAAATGTTTATATGTAAAAGTGAAGCTTAACTGTACCAGCGGGTTCACTGCCCTTCAGCTTTTGTTACTAGATACACTGTGAGGTTCATCCATTCACATCAGAAGCCATTTTATTTTTTGCATACAACACAGAACCCATTTTTTGCATTAATGATCCCCATTGCTATGATCTGTTTGTCTTATGAAATGCCAGTTGTGTTGGCTATAGGATGTAATGGTCAACCTCTGCAGGCAGAATTGATTGAAATAATTGAAGACAGTGTATCCTTTAAATCTGTAATAAACATCTTTTAAAATAATAGGACTATTTATCTTGAATATATTAAATAACAACCTTCGAACATCCAGCCAAGAATTTGAAGCTATTTCTCTACAAAAAGACAAAAGAAAAAAAGGCAGTATGGCATGCATTACAAGGGTGCGACATAGTCATTATATCTAGACTTCCAAATGGAAAACCAAAATGATAACACCAAGAAAACATGAGAGGACATATAGTCATCTGACTCACTGCTATGTGTAATGATTAAGCAGATGATACGTAGAGGCCTTAAGTAAAACTCTATGTCTACTTTTGCTTCTTAAGATAGTATTGTAAAAGGGAACTGGGGTTAAATCTTAGTGGTACAGGAAAAAAAAAAAAAGCACATTATGTGACATAATATTGAAAGTCTCTAAGAAGTTAAAATTGAATTAAGTTACCCAAGTTTCAGTGTAAGTAAACATCCCGCTTAGAAAACAGGTTTATTTAATGAGGTGGGTTTTTTGTTCCTTCTCTCTTTTAATTTTCGTTCCAGTTGTGGTTGCTGTTTTGGGGAACAAGAAAGTCCTTGCCTCAGATGTTTTCCATGAGTTATCAGGAAGTATCAAAGATGAGGCAACGGCTTTCCCAGAAATAAAATCTCAAAACCTACCACAGATTCATGGAGATGTTCTTATTTATCTTAATATAGGAGTTGGGGTGTAAAGTCTTTAAGAGAAGAGAACAAATTCCTTGAGTGGGCAAGAGTAGAAGGCTGCAAGGAAGCTAAGTTTCTAAGTGAAGTAGAGGGGTTAATGAAGTTTATCTATGTGAAGTCTTTTTTCTATAAACGTAAATTGAAAGTAATTTTGCTTAATGCTCTCTCTTCATTAGCCCAGCCATCCTTTTCAGCCCTGCTGATAGTGACAGTACCACTTAAAAATTAAAATAAATCTTTTGTTTTCCTTCAGTTTTGCTTTTCTGTACTCATCTTTACTGTTCTATGAACATTTCTGCATTGTAGTGCAATTCAGATGAAACCTGATTAAGGAAACCAATGAAATATCTTCTGTAGGGTGAAGTGGGAGAGACATGAAGTTTCTCATCATTTTTTAATACACCTGCACACAGAAATAAGCATAGTGCAATACAATGGGCATACAACAAAAGGATATTTGAACTGGGCAACTGAGGGAGAATCATAGAATAGAATCATAGAATAATAACCAGGTTGGAAGAGACCCATTGGATCATCGAGTCCAACCATTCCTATCAAACACTAAACTATGCCCCTTAGTACCTCATCCACCCATGCCTTAAACACCTCCAGGGAAGGTGACTCAACCACCTCCCTGGGCAGCCTGTTCCAGTGCCCAGTGACCCTTTCTAACACAGAGAGATCCATGTTACTAAGCCCTGGGGTTTGTAATGTGTTGTAACTCCATTCTAAAAGCATCTATTTAAGTCTTGCAGAGCTCCATCAGGAAGAATACAACAGGTGTCCCAGATGTCCTAACCAACTGGTACAGGGATCTGCTCTCAGCAGAGCACATTTCAAGCACCAGTAGGTCACTGCATCCCAGGTGGTTTCTTTGATGCTGGAAATAGGGATTATATAAACCTAAACCAATGCTTAATCAGTGTTAAAAATGCTGTGTTTTCCACTTCACAATATTTTCAGATCCTGTTTCTAAAGAGTTATTTGAGGAAACTGTCCACTGTCTTTCCCACACTTTTAGAATTGAAGGGCAAAGCCTTCCTTTGTCTTTTCAAAGTCATCCTTTAGTTTCTTCTCCGTCTTACTCAGATGACTGTCATAAAAATACCTGCCTGAGGGCTTCTTCCAGGGATCTGGTATTGTGCAACAAGAAGGAGGGATTGTTGGTGCTCCCTTTCTATGAAGCTGGAGTTTTCTGCCCGGCTAGAAGTTGCTTATGTTTTGTGCAACAAGAAGGAGGGATTGTTGGGGCTCCCTTTCTATGAAGCTGGAGTTTTCTGCCCTGCTAGAAGCTGCTTATGTTGTTTCCCTGTACTGGAGTTCCCACATGCATCTCTTTCTCCCTCCACTGCCCCATAACTTCACTGAATCTCTTCAGTCCCCCAGTACTTTAATTCATTTTTCCTTCATGAATGGAAGCATGTCATAGAGCCAGTGAAGTGCTTTGGAAGAGCTAAACTTGGTATAACACTCCTGGGAGGGATAACGGCTTCAGTCAAATATTCTTTCATCTGCAGGTTATTCTAAAACTAGCTGAAACTCTCAGCTCTGCTAACCCAGGTACCAGAAATCTCTTTTTCTCAAATTCTCATTTTGCTTTTTTTCATAGTTTTCAGCAATAGTCAGCATGGTTTTGTTTGTCTTCATCAGGAACATTCTGCCAAATCTTACAGTTCTACTTGAGTGCTGGGCTGGCTGCTCCTGATGTAAACAGGAGGTGGACAAAACTTATCAGAAGGGAGGATTTAGTAGTCATAGATGCAAATAGAAGCATAGGATAGGATTGAGAGCAGAGCAGAGTACTTATCATGAAACAGTATAATCTCTGGCATACTTTTTTTTGGTCACATCCTCTAATTTTGTATTATCTTTCTTATACCTTGACTTTTACTTCCAGTCTGTGTGCGATACCAGCCTCAGTTACACAGATCTCGCACGCTTAGATGAGGACATCCATTCTTTCTCTCAGGTCTTCTTTCTCCTAGACCATGATAATTCTTTGTTCATCCGGCCTGGACTTTTCCCTGTTGATTCACATGCTTCCTGAAATGAGGTACCAGCACACACTGCACTTGTTGTACGTTGCCATGTCAATTGTTTTGTCTCACCTGTGACACTCATGCCCCAAATCCTTTGAAAGACTTCGCTTCTCCATGACAATACGACAAGACTGACTCACAATCAGTTTGTGATTCACCATATGCCCTGATCCCTTGTGAAAAAATGTTTCAAATAAATATGCTCCCTTATCTTGTGATTATAAGTGGGAATAAAGCACCATATATACTGATATCTAATCCTATTTATCTCACCACTTTGTCAAGATATTTTAGAACTATAAATTTCTCCCTCAAAGTGCTTGCCAATCCTTCCAGCTTAGCGTTTCCCACAGGTTTAAGAATAATCTTGCATGTAATTAATCAACAGACTGAGGACAGATGCCTGCATAACCTCATTTTGATATGCTTTTACGATTTGGTAGTGACCAGCTGCTCTGCATATGCTGTGGTTATGTAAGTGTGCTATAATCATGGCTTTTCTATCTAGCACAGCAGTATCCGATCGGCACATTTTCTGCTAGCTTGATTGTAAAGTGCAGTGTGAGTGGATACCAAAACTCATGAATGCCAAGATAAGGCAGCTATCACTTCTTCTCATGTAAGTGGCCTACTCTCAGTGAGAGAAAATAAGTTACCATACTGGGCTGATGTTGTCAACCATTCCTCACAGTCATAATGTGTTTGCAGAATGTCCTCTTTATGTACCTTTAACTCTGCCTTACTTTCTGCTTTGGCATTGTTGGATTTTTTTTTTTTTTTTTTACCATGTTGCTATCTGTTTTGTAACTCAATTTAAGGTTTTTTTTTAGTTTTTAGTATGGCTCTTTTTGAGTTTTGGGGTCATTGTTTAACTAAGTTGACTTCTGCACTTCACTATTCCTTGGATCAGCATCGTTTGGGCACATGTAACCTCTCATTTTTTCAGAATTATTTTTGATTTTTACTTTCTTACCACGAAATCTTATCTAGCAATGTGAAGAATTCCTAAGATGTTTTATTAAGGTCTGCTGGCGTTCTTTACATCTCTTGTCATTTCAAGAACAGTTGTGCAACATGTTTGCTGCTTTTGTTCACTAGGCTAGATTTGCGCAAATTCAGATCTGAAAAGCCTTTCCTATAGGACGTCTTACATCTTCTATGTAAACATAATCACTCTCAAACTTCCTACCTGTTAGATAACTTTCTTCCACTTTTACCAGCAGATATTTGTTAATTTGAGCAGTGAACATGGTGGTAATGAAGGACCTGAGTATGATTTTATTTGAAATACGCCCTTTAAAATCGTATCTCCTGAATCCTTCTTATGCAGAGCTGTTTAGTAAAGTCATGCCATAGTGAGACCTTTCCTTTGCCTTCTCTTCATTCCTATTTTGTTACGGTCATTTGGGCAGATGTCCTGATGAGTTCTGGACCTCAGAACAGGGACTCATGTTCTTAATGTGAAAATCAGAGTTTCCTGTCATTCTTTAGCATTCCATGTTCTTCTGTATATATCTTGTGAAGTACCCTCCCATGCTTGCCATACTCATGAAACCATACTGCGTCAGCAAAGCCTGGTCCTGCTTATTTGCTCAGTCGTGTACCATCTTCTGGGATGTTTGGCAGACAGATCTTCTGTTTGTCTTTATTGATTAGTCAGTTGTGCTCTGTCTGGTCTGTGTAGCCTGGCAGTTCCTGGCGTCAGTGGGAAGATTCACTTTGTTAGCTTCTGCTGACACCTACTGCCAGAGCTGAATGTAGCAAAATGACACACGAGAAGACTGATGCTGCACCACAAGATTCATGGAATGCACCTTTGGATTCAGACTGCTGGTATTGTACCTGAATAGATAAATATTACCAATAGTTTTATGGAAACAGAGTGATACAGATCAGAAATGGCAAAGCCTACAGGAGCAACTTGTGTGTGTGTGTTGGGGTGGGGGGGGTGTTGGCTATTTTTCTAGTAAAATTAGTGAAGGACAAGAGTTAATTCAAAGTCACTGTATGCATTTTCCATCACAGTTTGCATTTCCATCTAGTTTATGACTAGAAGTAAATAATTCTCAAAGGCAAAAAAGATGTAATTTTTTTTATACATCATATTCAAGAAAAACGTAATTCCTGCCCCTTGTTCTTTGTTGTTTCAAACCTCTTTTTCACTTATTTCAATATCTGGAAATCACAACCAGGACAAAGAAGTGTGGTGGAAGATCCCACTTACTGGAAGGCTGCTAGGTTTAGTGAACTGAAATGAATTCATGCACACAAGAGCTGTACTTTAGACCTTTATAGGTGTATAAAGGACTAGGAACCTTTTGAACTATCAGAAAACTAGAAACTATTACAACATCTGGCTGCTGGTGGTGAGGGTGCTTGCGTATTTTGGAAGATGGGATATTATGCTCAGTTGTTAAAGGAGAGGGCGACAAATCAGTTTGAATGGTTCTCCTAGTTTGTGTTTAAATTATAATACCATCTAGGTTAAAACCTTCAGGAGAAGAATCATAGGTTGGAAAGCCTTTGTTTGTATTTCTTTTTTTTTTTTTTTCAGCCCCTCAATCCATTCCCACTTTTTTGTTTTTGTATGCCGGGTTCTCTCATACATCTTCCAACCCTGAAAAACTGTAGAATCATAGAATGGTTTGAGTTGGAAGGGACCTTAAAAATCATCTAATTCCAACCCTCTGCCACAGAACCCCCCTACCACAGAAGCTCTCAACGTGTTACGTACTTCCAAATTTAAGCATCATCTCAAGCCAGGCATCACTGCTATATGTTCTCCGTAAGCAGCATTCATTGTCTTTGTCACCCATATACAACCTTGACTACCTTGACTTGGGAATTCTTCTTTGCTGGAAATAGTGGCTCATTTTCTCTACTAAACTGGGTATTTGCAGAAACAATTTCACAAAGGACCAGGCAGTAAATTGGGATGCTTAAATACATGTGAGTGTCATATAGATTTAAGTGAAACTGTAACAACTGCTGTGCAAACACTGCAAACATACAGATCAATATGACAACGAGTGTGTTAGTTGCTCAACCTATTCTATTTTGAGGCATTTATCTTTTAGTGTATTGGGATTGTATTGTTCCTTCAATTTGTATTTGACAGGGCATCATGGAAAGCAGATAAATATTCCCAGTAATTGCCAGCAAGACTTCCATACAATCAGGTTACACATCTAAGCTAGTAACACTTACATTCTCCTCTTTTTTAATGGTCTGCTGCCCTAAAGATTGATTTTCTATTGACAGTCCTGGTGAATCCATTCCAGTCCACTGACTGGACACTGACAGTCCTGATGAATCCATTTTGCTTGCCACTTGTGCTGGCATCAGCTCTCAAAGAGATATTCAGAACAGAAAATGTAGGGCCTTAATTCTGCAGAGGAGTCTGCATGTGAAATCAATTTAATTTGCTTGCAAGATAGGGTTTCAGAACCATATTCCAAGCCATGAAATGGAAGGAAAGCATAGGTAAAAATCTCCCAATGTACTCATTGAGCAACTTGTCTTGCATGCTTGAGATTGTCCCTGCGTAGGAGTCAGATTGGGAGCTATTCTTACCAGACAAGGCGGTACCTGAACAAACAGTGGAACATTGACTTTGCAGCAGCAAAGCCTTTGAGTGGGTTATTTGGATAGTTGTAATTCGTATTAGAACCTCTGCCCAGTATTTCCCTTTTCATGTTGTCTTCCTAACGTGTTTATGTTTTGCTAACACACATGCCACATTTTGAGCTGCTCAAATTTGGTCGTGTGTGTTGGGATGTCATTAATGTTAACAAAGTGCATCTATTAGTGATTTGAAATGCAGAACCTGTTTCAGTGGCAGCAGTTCAAGCTGACTCAGTGACAATACTGAAGGAAAACAGTTTTTGATTTTGTAGATCACTGGAAGGCATTAGAAGAGGAATACGGAAGCTATTCAGTTGGACATATCCAGGACAAGAGTTACCAGTCCAGGTCCTCCAAGTAAGCCAGATGCTATTTTCTAACCACCATCAACAATTAATTAACCCAAAGGTTTATGAAAGTTGAACTGACATTGCTCAGTGGTGATTCCTGTCCTTCCAGAACACTGTGCTTGGTGACACGCTTCCTCTGAGAACAAGGACACAAAGAAGCCTGTGACAACACCCCTCTGACATACCGCAGTAAGCGTGGAGGTTAGCACTCAGGCTTTTAATAATCCCTGCTCAAGTGAAGGGACTCCACATATATGAATTTCAGCAGGAGTTTGGAAGCGAGTGCAGAATTAGTTCAATGGGAATGATAAGTAAAAGAGCCTGTGCTGCATGGAACTTGAAGGGGCTGCATATGTGAAGCACACACTGTTGTTGACTCTTTGTAGATAATTGGTACTACTAACAGTACTTATGATACCATAAATATTACCCAGTCAGGGGGCCTACCCATGCTTTTTAGACAGTGGGATGCCAGATCTAAAAAAAAAAAAAGTTGCGTTCAATGTGGTTTGCAATGATATTGCCATCTTCCCTCCAGCTCACGCTTGTGTATTCTCTCTACTTTTTCTCAAGTGTAAAGCTGAAATGTAGAGTGTTTTCAGGACCAGGTCAGACAAAACTGTGAGTCTTGCAGGGATTAAATGAAGATAATACCAGAGTTTTAGCTGTCCTTTCTCCATAATGCACTTAATGAAGAGCACGCTACTGCCTACAGAGTTGTAGCCAGAGGCTTATAATAACTTTAACTTCTTGACAAAACAGAGCACCTTCTAGTTCATCATGATCTTTGGCACACTTCACAAGCCGTTTCCTTCTGTTTAGCTGGGAACTTCTGTCATTGCTCTTCCAAAGAAACAAGTCCCTGGGAGAAATGATTGTTTTCACCTGGAAATGACCTGTTTCCTGAGGGGGAGTTACAAAGAGAGGGAATAGCAATGGGTGAAGACCAAACTAAAACTTTAGACCTTGCATCTTGAACCTGAAATGAATGCCCAATGTTTTGCATAGCAGTGCTCAGTTCTCATCAATGCAGTGTCATGGGTTCAGAAGGCTGGTTGATAAAGCTTCTTAGAAAGCAGTCCTAAAGGACAAAGAAGTCCAAAAGGGCTGGATGCTCTTTAAGAAGGAAAACCTGGCAGAACAAAAGCAGGCCATCTCTGTGTGCCAAAAAATGAGCCGATGGGGAAGAAAACCAACTTGGCTGAGCAGAGGGCTTTGGGTGGATCTCAGAAAAAAGAGAAGAATACATGAGCTTTAGAATTAGGGGCAGGCAACCCCAGAGGACTACGAGGACCTTCAAGGCCAGGTTGGATGGGCTTTGGGCATTATGATCTAGTGGGATGTCCCTGCCCATGGCAGGGGTTTAGAACTAGTTGATCTTTAAGGTACCTTCCAACCGAAACTATTTTATGATTCTATGAAGTGAGATCATGCAGAGAGAAAATGAGAAGTTCTAAAGCCCAACTAGAACTTAAACTGGCCAGATCTATGAAAGATAATAAAAAAATGTTTCTACAAATATATCAGCAACAAAAGGAGGGCCAAGGAGAATCTCCATCTTTTACTGGATGCAGGGAGAACAATAGTGACAAAGGATGAGGATAATGCTAAGGTACTTAATGCCTTCTTTGCCTCAGTCTTTAATAGTAAGGTAAGACATTCTCTGGGTATTCAGCCTCCTAAGCCAGAAGACAGGGAGGCCAGAGCTCCAGTGATCCAAGAGGAAATGGTTGGCTTGGCTAATTAGACATTCACAAGTCTATGCAGCCAGATGGGATCCACCCAAGGCTGTTGAGGGAGCTCCCCAAGCCCCTTTCCGTCATCTCCCAGCAGTCCTGGTTGACTGGGGAATTTCCACTTGACTGGAGGGTGGCAAATGTTACACCAATTTACAAGAAGGATTGGAGGGAGCTGGAGGGAGGATCCAGGGAACTACAGGCTGGTCAGTCTGATCTCATTGCTGGGGAAGATCATGGAGCAGATCATCAGGACACATGAGACAACTGGGTGATCAGGTCCAGTCAACATGGGTGTGTGAAAGGCAGGTCCTGCCAGCTAACCTGATCACCTTCTGTAACAAGGTTACCTGCTTGATGGATGAGGGAAAGGCTGTGGATGTAGTATACCTAAACTTAAGTAAAGCCTTTGACACTGTTTCTCACAGTATTCTTCTTGAGAAACTGTCTGCCTGGGCAGGCATACCCTCTGCTGGGTTAAAAACTGGTTGAATGGCTAGGCCCATAGAGTGGTTGTAAATGGACTTAAATCTAGTGGGAGGCCAGACACAAATGGTGTCCCTCCAGGGCTCAGTGCTGGGTCCAGTTCTGACCCATTATAAATAGATTTAACTTTGTAATTGGTGTGATCTTCAAGTATTTGGTAGATTTGAAAGTAATCCTGTGTTCCTGACAGCAATGTTGCTGTTTGCATTGCCTGTGAAAATAGCGTGGCTGTTGTTGTGTAGGACTCATTGCTCCACTTCTGCAGGGTATCTACCAACAAGGTATTTCCTACTGTATTTCCTCAACTTTCTTTTAAGGCTTCTTAAAGGCAGAGTTACTTCTATTACCTGTGTTCAGTGATATAACACAGAACTTCCTTATCGTATTTACCAGATACAGAATATAAAGCCAGTAAACAGATATGCATTTCATTTGCATAAATTATTAGCTTGCCAGAGAATTGTGATTTTTATCAAAGTTTCTGTAATGAAAGTTTATTGTTCCAGAAATTGCTTGGGCAGTCAATCATGATGTTAAGTCTGCATATAGCTAGAATACTTACAAATTTCACTCATCGAAAAGATTCATGTTAATCAGGGCCATAAAAGATAGATTCCTCTATTGAACATCATTTATCAGGGAAATTAATGCAGAGGCTAGGAAGGACTGCTACCTGTTATTTAACACAAATTACTATTGAACAATGACAGAAGTGTTCATTTCTGCTACGTGAAGCAATGGATCGCTCCAGAGACCAGCAATGTTACACAAAACTTCTTTGACAGTCCTTCAAAACGTCGGCCGGGTTAGCACAGGATTGTCACCGTCCGATGCCCTGAATGGTGCCCATTCTCAATAGCTGCCACACAGTTTCGCAGAGGACAGAGGCTTCCTTATTTGCATTTTTACAGCGTCCCTGCTACTTATGAAGGGAAAACTAAGGAATGAATGGGCATAGACTGGTGATTTATCCCCAAGTACAAGGCACATTGGCAGGATTATGTAGCTGGTGATGCTGCTACTTTACTGTCACACACATAAAAAAGAATTGGGGGCAGGCAAAGAATGAAAATCTGTCTCATAAATTTCACCTTTTCCTCTTCAAATCTGTCTCAGATTTCAAAAGATTAGATAAAAGAATCTGCTGTGGAATACATACATTTGCACAGACACATGTATATTTTCTATGCTTGACAAATTATTGTGAGTGAGAGGGACTGAGCATGCACAGTTCCACTGCTGTCACTGGAAGGTGGCAGTGCTCAGCCTGTCACACAGCCAGGCCTGGAGCCATTTTTTCCCTTAAGCCTGTGATAAAGCACACAAACAGAATTTTTCTCAGTGTGTTAATCTTCTGAACCTTTATAATTTAAATGTCAGCTGCATAAATTACTTTTCAGGGATTAATGACAATGAAGCGTGCTCTTTGTATTGGAAAGTACAAGCACAATGCGTGCATTATGATTTTTTTCTAATGTTGAATCATTTTGGCACCTATGGAAGAGATAAGGCCTTGGTATGTAAATGCCAGGTGTTTGGTGGACCCAGGATGATGGGGGAGGGACGAAGCGGTCCTTTTTGCCCTTGTATTTGCTGGCCTCAGTCACTCTCATACTTAGCAATACACAGAGAGGTGCTGCTGTGTCCTCCAGAAGTTCAGCTTTTGCTTGTTTTTATAGAATCATAGAACCACCAGGTTGGAAGAGACCCATCGGATAATCGAGTCCAACCACTCCTATCAAACACTAAACCATGTCCCTCAGGACCTCATCCACCTATCCCTTAAACACCTCCAGGGAAGGTGAATCAACCACCTCCCTGGGCAGCCTATTCCAATGCCCAATGACCCTCTGTGTGAACAACTTCCTCCCAATGTCTAGCCTAAATCTCCCCTGGTGGAGCTTGAGGCCATTCCTTCTTGTCCTGTCCCCTGGCACTTGGGAGAAGAGGCCAGCTCCCTCCTCTCTACAACCTCCTTTCAGGTAGTTGTAGAGAGCAATGAGGTCTCCTCTCAGCCTCCTCTTCTCCAGGCTAAACAACCCCAGCTCTCTCAGCCGCTCCTCATAAGGCCTGTTCTCCAGCCCCTTCACCAGCTTTGTTGCTTTTCTCTGGACTCGCTCCAGAGCCTCAACATCCTTTTTATTAAATAATAAATCTCCAGAATGGCTTCCAGAGAACTTAAAAACACGCACACACTGACAGTAGCCCTCCTTGGGCTCTCTGAGAGACTGTGTAATTAGGTTGGAAGTTGTGAACGTTATTTCCTTTCATTTTTGTGAAGTATCATTTCAGATGGCCACTTGACATAACGTAAGCGCCAGCACCGTTCCCTCATTATCTCCTTCTGTCGCACCAGCAGGAGGGATCACATGTGTTAACAACTTGCTCTCGTGTCTCCTCGTGTCTTGTTTCAGCGCTATCAGCAGCCGGCAGCTGGGTAACACCTTCTTTAAGATAGCTCACCTCACAAAGAGAAGCAGCAGCCTGGCATGGCTCCTCGGGAGATGAAACCCTGCCAAGGGTCTATTGGGTCCCAGAGAGCCCGGGAGGTTCAGAGAGCAGGCGCAGCACGGGCCTGGCTATTGATACCGAAAATGCTGGCAAATAAGCTCTCCAAGACTCATTTTGGAATTTTAGAAAGCAAGCATCCTTTATCAGTCCTGGTCAACATGAGTCCTGGTCAACAACTCCATCTCTCCATCAATTGCGGGCTGTGACACAAGAGCTGGTTACAGAATGTATTTCCTGCTCACAGGCATAAGGATAAACTTTCCCAGAAGTCTTACACATATTCTCTTAATTTCCAAGGACTAATTTTAATGTGATTATGAACTTCGCAAGAGACAAATCTCTTGCTCATTTAGGGATGGCTCCAGCACTGGAGATGGGGAGAGGCTGCAAACGGGAGTGATGGCAGGAGACATCTACTCAGCATAAGTCGTACTTCCCCCAAGACATTATAATCTCCAAAGAATGAACAGTGTCTGGGAAACCACTGTTTTGGAGGGGGGGGGGGGGGGGGAAACCAAACAAAAAGAAAACAACTAGGGAGCGAGAGGGGTGTTCCGGCTAACTTGCAAAAAATACGGTTATTTAGATGGAACTTCGCTCTACTTTTGCTTTAATCAAAACATTCCCCTTTTTGTAGCAGTAAGTGAGTGTTACACGGCCGGTGTGAGGGGTGCAGGGCTCCCAGGCCGCTGCTTCCCACGCTCTTCGGGCTCCTCCACACGCCAAAGCCCCGCGGTCCACCCGGGGGGAGGGGGAGGTGGGGTGGTGTGAACTACATTTCCCATCAGCCCTCGGTGCGGCGCGACCGGTGCGGCTCGCCTTGTGCCGCGGGGCATCGCGGTCTTCGTAGTCCCGCCGCCCTCCAGGCGCCGTTCCCCACGGCGGGCGCTGGCGGGCGAGGGGACTCCGTCTCCCGAGAGCCTTTGCGGACGCGGCGCCGCCGCGGCGCTGGGGGGGCGTGGCGCGGCGCTGCGGGCTACGGCGAGCGGCGGCGGCGAGCTGCGGCGGCTTCCGCGTTTGGCGGGCGGGCGCGGCGGATGGGCGGCTTCCGCGAGGCGCCGCGAGCCGCCCGGGATGAGCCTGTGAGCGCGGGGGGCGGCGAGGCCCGGCCGGAGCGGAGCCATGTCCCAACCGCCGCCGCCCTCTCCCCCTCCCACGCAGCCGCCGGGCGCCTCCAAGAAGCGGGACCGGCGCATCTTCTCGGGCACCTGCCCCGACCCGAAATGCCAGGCGCGGCTGTTCTTCCCGGCGCACGGGCCGCAGGGCAGCGGCAGCATCGAGTGCACGGACTGCGGGCGGCGCCACGAGCAGCGGCAGCTGCTGGCGGTGGAGGAGGTCACCGACCCCGACCTGGTGCTGCACAGCCTCCTGCGGAACGCGCTGCTGGGCGTCAGCGGCGCTGGGCCGCCCCGCAGGAACGCCGAGCTCGTCAAAGTCATGGGCCTCTCCAACTACCACTGTAAGCTCCTGGCCCCCATCCTGGCCCGATACGGGATGGACAAGCAGACCGGCAAAGCCAAGCTCCTCACCGAGATGAACCAGGGGGACATCTTCGACTGCTCCCTTTTGGGCGACCGCGCCTTCCTCATCGAGCCCGAGCACGTCGAAACCATCGGGTACGGGAAAGACCGCTCCGGCAGCCTCATCTACCTGCACGATACCCTGGAAGATATCAAGAAGGCCAACAACAGCCAGGAGTGCCTCATTCCCGTCCACGTGGACGGAGATGGCCACTGCCTCGTCCATGCGGTCTCGCGGGCGCTCGTTGGCAGGGAACTGTTCTGGCACGCTCTGCGAGAGAACCTAAAGAAGCATTTTGAGGAGAATCTGAGTCACTACAAGGCGCTTTTCCATGACTTTATTGATGCGGCAGAGTGGGAGGATATTATCAACGAATGTGACCCTTTGTTCGTTCCTCCGGAAGGTGTGCCGATGGGCCTTAGGAACATTCACATTTTTGGTCTGGCCAACGTGCTTCACCGGCCTATCATCCTGTTGGACTCCTTGAGCGGAATGCGAAGCTCCGGTGATTATTCAGCGACATTCCTCCCTGGTCTGGTACCTCTAGAAAAGTGCATGGGAAAAGATGGCATGTTGAACAAGCCCATCTGCATCGCGTGGAGTAGCTCAGGACGTAACCATTATATTCCTCTAGTTGGAATAAAAGGTGCTGCTTTACCTAAACTGCCTAGGAAGCTACTACCTAAAGCCTGGGGAGTTCCTCAGGACCTCATCAAAAAATATATCAAGCTAGAGGAGGACGGTGGCTGTATTATTGGAGGAGACAGAAGTTTGCAAGATAAGTACTTGATGAGGCTTGTTGCTGCGATGGAGGAGGTTTTCATGAGCAAACATGGTATCCATCCTAGTCTTGTAGCTGATGTACATCAGTATTTCTACAGAAGGACTGGCGTAATAGGAGTCCAGCCTGAAGAAGTCACTGCGGCTGCCAAAAAAGCAGTGATGGACAACCGCCTTCACAGGTGCCTGATCTGTGGGGCCCTTTCAGAGCATCACGTTCCTCCGGAGTGGCTGGCTCCTGGGGGGAAACTCTACAACCTGGCGAAAAGCACCCACGGCCAGCTAAGGCCTGACAAAAATTACAGCTTTCCCCTGAACAGTTTGGTGTGTTCTTACAACCCCGCAAAGGATGTTCTGGTACCAGACTATAGCCTGAGTAATTTGACTGCTTGTAACTGGTGTCACAGTAACTTAGTCCGTCGTGTCAGAGAAGATGGGTCTGTTTCATACTTGGATGGAGACAGAACTAATACTAGGTCTACAGGGGGCAAATGCGGCTGTGGGTTCAAGCACTACTGGGAGGGTAAAGAATATGATAATCTCCCTGAAGCTTTTCCTATTACTCTGGAGTGGAGTGGAAGAGTGGTGAGAGAGACAGTCTACTGGTTCCAGTATGAAAGCAACACATCTCTGAACAGCAATGTGTATGATGTCGCCATGAAACTTGTTACCAAGCACTTCCCTGGTGAATTTGGTAGTGAGATTCTTGTTCAGAAAGTTGTTAACACAATATTGCATCAAACTGCCAAAAAGAACCCTGATGACTATACCCCTGTAAATATCGATGGTGCTCACGCCCAAAGAGCTGAGGATGTACAGCAAGGACAAGAGTTAGAGTCGCAACTTCCAACCAAAATTATTTTGACTGGGCAGAAGACAAAAACTTTGCACAAGGAGGAGTTGAACATGAGCAAAACTGAAAGAACTATTCAGCAGAACATTGCAGACCAGGCTTCTGTAATGCAAAAACGGAAAAGTGAAAAATTGAAACAAGAGCCTAAAGGGCAGCCTAGGACTGCTTCTCCTGGGGCCGTTCGTGAGGGGCCATCGTCCGCACCTGCTACACCAACAAAACCGCCATATTCTCCAACGTCTGCAAAAGAAAAGAAAATCCGAATAACCACAAATGACGGGAGGCAGTCAATGCTTACCCTAAAGTGCACTACCACCTTCTTGGAACTACAGGAAAGCATAGCAAGAGAATTTAATATTCCTCCGTATTTGCAATGTATTCGCTATGGCTTTCCTCCTAAAGAGCTTTTGCCTCCCAAAGAAGGCATGGAAAACGAGCCTGTTCCTTTGCAACATGGTGACAGGATTGCAATCGAAATCCTGAAAGGTAAGGAGGAAGCCAGGCAGTCTGCTTCGGCACACTCGGCCCATGCTGTGAAGCATGAAGACGTTACTGTGACGAGTAAAATCTCATCAAAGGAGCTGCAAGAGCAAGTCGATAAGGAAATGTACTCCCTCTGTCTTCTAGCAACTCTGATGGGTAAGGCTGACTTCAAGTTATGCTTCAAAAAATTGTATTTTTAAATAGGCAATAACATTTACAAACTATATTCCTTTTTCTTTTCTGTGAGCACGGAGCAGGTTAGTTCCTTTATCCCTCTTTTAGAAGAACATTTAATGCACTGCCAGTGATTTGTTCAATGTCGTGACTTTTGAAAATGTGTATAGGAGATACTTGTTCTTTCTTTGCTATAAAGCCTTCTTTTTAGAATTGCTATTAAGAAGCTGTTGCATTCTTCTGTCTGTCTCTGTTTTCCCTGTCTCTCATGAGGTACATGTCTTATGTGTATGTGTGTGAGCTATCTGCTCACTTTTTCTACATCTCCCTCAGCCTTCAGGAAATAAATGCAGAGGAGAGGTGAGAAGGGGATGCTGAGTCTCTGCTCACTGGAAGTTTGAGGAACATATTGTCACCTTTGTAGTAGGATAATACCGTGGCATTTCTCCCCGCAGGGATTTGTGTTGATTTAAACAAATCAACAGAACTTTGTCTCTTTGGCTAATCTGCTAACTTTAAGTGAAGAACTGGTCTTTTTAAAGAGATGTGAAAGGTATTATTTCAGAATGTAAGCAAAGGAGAAACTGGAAGAAGCTAAGCACAGATTTCATTCCCAGAGGTGGACACCAGCTTGCAAAGCTATGGTTATAAATCACCATTTATGGCCAACTGCTAAAAAATGAAATTGGAAGGACTCTACTGGGGTGTCTGGTTTTTATTTTCATATTTGGACTCGAAAGACTTGGACCTGCAGTTGTGTAGTTTCTTCATCAGGTTTCACAGTTATTGCTGCTCGCTGGCAGGAAGTAGAGCTGTAATTATCATACGTTTAGCTCTATGAACCAGCTGAATAGTAGTGCTTACAGTTTCGGTTTTTGTGGGGTTTTTTTGGTTTTTTGTTGTTGTTTGTTTGTTTGTTTGCTTGGGGATTTTTTTGGGGTTTTTTTTGTGGGAGCTTTCTCTTGCTGTAGGGATTTGGTGTGGCTAAAGCATGTGATGTTTTAGAAACGAAACAATTGCATAATCACAGGGTGGTATGTCAGAAATTCGTCAGGCAGAACTTTGATTCTTTTCCAGCCTGGTTGTTACTCCTGTGTCTCTCACATAGCCTGCTGACTCACTAGCCACGTTTTCACACTGACGTTTACACCACAGTTCCAAAGTGCAGGAAAAGGCTAGGTTTAAAAACTGTTTTAATTTTGAGATGAAGCTCTCTTAAGCTTTCCTGTTTCTAGGAAATACTCTTGAAGATGTAGTTATTGGCTTGCAAACAAAACTTTGAAGTGCTTCAAAAGTATCTCAGTGATTTCAGCATCAAGGTGTCTCTTTATTTTTACAAGCATTTAGCTATAAATAATAAGCTGATCTTGTGTCCAAGAAACACCTTTTGTCTTTTGACACTCATTGCTGATAGACTCTGCTTTCAAAGCACAGGTTAGAATAGAATTTACCTCACCCTTCTCTGACTGCATCCATTTTGCATTCCTAATAGAAATGTCAGTAAATGATAAACCAATCAGTTATAACAACTTGTGCAGCTACTGAATAAGATACTATTTTTATACAAGTACTTTTATCGTCAAGGCTTCTTTTTCCTTGTGGAAGAAGATCTAGGCAGTTGACTACTTAGAGTTTGTTTCTGAATAATCAGAATTATAAGGAACTTCTGAAGTCCTTCCACTTGCTTAAGAGAGTGTTGGAGTTGCGGTTCCTCAGGATAGTACATTCAGCAGCCTTTCTGGGACAAGAACCCTCAGTGTTTCTCAGTTGTGTTTCCATACTGCTCAAAACCAGTGATGCAGAGTCCTGTGAGTCAGCTTGTCCTGCTTGCTCTCGCTGTAACTTTGTTCTGCTAAAAGCATTTATTGAATACAGTCAGATTAAATCATGTAGAGGGCTGGTGCTATTGAAAGAACTCTCTGGGCTTGACACACTCTGCTTTTATTTTCACTCAGTGCCCATTGTGAAAGTGTATCTTCAAACATCTCGACTTTTTGGATGCCTCAAAGCTTTTCTTTCATACAGGGTCTTCTGCCGGCTGACTTGATGCTTCTTTCATGTTTCAGTTACTACAGTTTTTCTTTTCTTGTCTTGTCAAAATTTTAGGCAATGTTCTTTATTTTTAATGTATGTAGCGTAAAAATAAGCATTAGAAAACTAGGTACTGTAATTTCTGGGCTATTTAGCTTTACAAAAAATCATGCATAATATGGGTTTCACCCCCCCTTTTCTTAGCTCAAAATACAGAATTCCATAAGGGATTAACTAAAGGAATTTTAATTTGACATCAGCATAGTTAAAGCATTGTATTTTTAAACTGATTTTGTGTACACTGCAAGTTTGATGTCTAGAAGTAATTTCTGGTCCACGCAGGTTTTCCCCTCTTGATACAGGTAAAATAGGGCAACTGTGCACGAAAGACTTAAAACATCCATTTAAACAAACAAACAAACAAAAAAGTATAGTATAGTTCTTTAGAAGATCTTTGAAAGATGCTTGGATTTCTTTGACAGTGCAAACAATTTATTAAAATTTTAAAAATTGGTGAAGAAAATGTTCAGCTTAATAGTGTTTTGGATATTTATTTTAAATATTGTAGATTCCCTGATGTGGCTGCTGTGAATTCAGTATGCATATACTCTGATTATTTTGTTACAATATTGTTATATATTCTAGTAAACCTGATCTTGTAGCTGGTGAGATCTACAGGTGAGAACAGATTTTAAAAACTGTATTCTTTAGCTCAGGGAGCCCATGATTGTTCATTTATACTTCCTATGAATAATCCAATAATGTGGAGATGGGAGAGTGACATTTGACAATCAAGATTGAAAAGGGTATACATATGCAGAACAATGAGATGTTCTTACAGATCTTTTCCAACTTAAATGATTCTGTATTTCTGTGAAGAGAATTACAGTTCAGGGCAAAGTGAGAAATAACTCTCAAAAAGAGTGAAGAAGCAAAACTAGGAAGCACTCTTAAGAAAATACCAAGGAGAACTTCTAGTAGGCAAGGGTATTACATACATGATGTTTTATTAATCTAAAGTTCAACATGCAGCAGCACTCTGGATGCAGGCAAACCAAGTCTGAATCTGTTTTGAGCTATTTGTATTGCATTGATGAATTTATCTGTACACAAGGAATGAAAATAGCCGCGTTTTAATTAGATTTATTAATTGGATACCAGGATTTGATTGTATTTAAAGAGCTTGATTTTAAACCAACTGTATTTCTGTGTATCCGATATTTATCAACTGGTCTTCCAATTTGTTTTGCACTTCTGTGTGTCTTCTCTGCTGTACAAAGTGACAGTCTTGGGCTTTCACTGGTGTAGGTTAATCTGCACCTGCTATTTTTCAGAAGGGTGTGAGGCGTGCTGGTGAGTAGGACTGTCGTTGTTTGTCGCTGTACCTTGATATTGTGGCACTGAGGTTTGGTCTCAGGGAGTCTGTATTGGAGTGGGAATAGTGCAGTGAACATCATCTCTTGAATAAATGTAACGTCTTGAGGGAGTTGTTAATCTAACTAAATGATCACCCAAATTAACTTGTGACCTATCAACATCTTCCTTCCATGGTAACCAAACCCAAAACAAATAGTGGAATCCAACTAGCAATGAAAATGTGTAAACCTCAAACGTAGTTTATTTGAATCAGACACACTAGTTCCTCTGATCTGAGAAAGCCCAGTTGTAATTGTGGGATTTTGGATGTTCCAATCTGAGATCTCTATCAAAACAGCACAGTTAGTTTGTATTTCTTCCAGTGGCTGATGCTTTTGTTTTGTGAGCTCTGCTCTCCATGCTTTTCTGCATGTAGTCTTCTTAGTGTTGCATAAAAGGCTGTCTAAGCAACCGTGCTTCTCTGCTGCAAGGCTTGAAAAATCATGCCTGGAGGGAATAGGGAATCTGTCCTTGGAGAATGCCATTAATGTGTAAAGCTGGGCTGCTTCTAAAAATCCTGGTCGTTGCCTTGTGGAAGGGAAGGAAATATTTCAAATGTGAATGGATTGCTCGATGGATCAGTGTAAAAGACCTTCACATGGAGTCAGCCTCTATGTGGCTGCTGACAGTGGCCTTCCCAAGCTTCAGGGGACTGGTGACTGTATTCTGTTATCAGTGTAGTGATTATTTTGATTCCTGTGAGCAGTACTTAAAACATCAGGAAGATTTCAGCTTGCTTCTGCTTAGGCAAGAAATTAAGAGCCACAGTAATGATGCTCTGAAGCCATTGTGTACAGGGGTCTGCATTTCAAAATGTCAATGAAAACAGGGATGCAGGATAGCAGCAAGTACCTTTTAAAATACCAAAAATGTGTGAGAGAGTATTAGCAGCAGTAATTGTCTTCCCTCCATGCCGCTGTCTGAAGAAGAGGGGAAAACGGTGGCAATAGTGATGAGGAAAAAGAGAAGGCTCCTTTTAAATGGTGTTTTTTAATTTATTTTTTTTGTTTTTAGAGAGTCTGTGAGAGCTGGAGAGGAGCTTCTGATTTATTAGCAAGTCAGTTGAGAGGAGTTATCAGGATAAAGTCAAAAGACAAGACTTTCTTCAGTAGATCATGGAAAATAAGAAAAGTAGTTGGTTTAATGTGAATGTTCTTGCTAGCAGGTGAAGGCCAAATCTGTGAGCTTGATGTGCAAATGAATGTAATAAAACACAGCATGTATGTTTCAAGGGAATGCTTTTAAAATTAATCAGATTATGTAGGTGTCTGGTCTTTAATATGTCTAAAGGCAAAACATGATGACAATACCCTGTACGTTTCCTACGGAATGGGGACTTAACACCTTAAGGGCAGAGGTGAGTGACAGAATCCTTCTGGTGGGGGGAGAGAAAAGCAAGGGAGTGTACGGAGGCTGGTGCCTGTTGAGGAGGGGAAACTGAAAGGTCAGAGAGTGGCTTAAAGGTTGTCAAAGAGTAAAGTAGTACATAATGGCACTGTCAGAGGGCGAAATGTTTTATTACCTGAGAAGGTGGAATAGGAGAGCAGCCACAGTTACCGTGTGGGACATGCAATAAAGAGATGCAAGGAGGGATTTAGATGTGCCCTGTATTCAGCATGTGGGAACTATTAAAAATAAATTTTTACTTTTATTTTGCTCTTACCATCAAGCAGAGATATTTGTGGGTAATATTTCACAGCCTCATTTCAGCTATCTGTGTTTCAAGTGGTAAGTGCATCCAGTTAACTTTAGTTGATTTACATTCTCCAACTTTAATAGAAATGGAGAGACATAGTTATTGAGATTTTGATGCCTAAAGAAAGGTGCAATTTCTTTATAAAGTGTCTCAGTATGTTCCCTGAATATTTAATATAAAATGGGAAGAGCATTTCTTTTTTCTGAAAATGTGTATGCGCAGTAGTTAGTTCTGCAGCAGGAAAATGAAATTTATCAGTACTTTTTGTTGGCACCTCTGTGACAGCTACATCATATGTCACTTGTCTGAAGCAGGTAAGTGGTTAGCAAAATGAGGAAAAGGGTATAGGTAAAAGTGTAATCTGAACTGATTTAGCAGGTGCCTTTAGGTCACTGATGTTCTGTCATTGTAGCCCAGTTTTTCTGTTCTTTATATTCCTTTCCTTATGTAGTCTAGGTTTGGTTTTTTCTCTCGGTGACATTTACAGTTGTTACATTTTAATGCCGGTTTTGGCATCTTTGAAAAATGCCAGTTGCACAGGACTGCTGGGGCCTCACAGTTGGTATTTTGTTTCTGCCTCTCATGAAAAGCAAGGTACAGGCACAGCTTCTGGCAGCTGCCTGTGTAGGCGTTTGTATCTCAGCTACAGTATAAAGCCTGCTGTATGGTGGTTGAGAAGTCAAGATCTGATTCTTGAGAAGATGTAGGGGATGTAGAATTGATGTTTTAATGTGCAAGGGTATGTGCTTGAGTTTTGGAAGTGTGTTAGTCGTTTCCTAGCTTTGTGTTGAATGCATGGGTAGGAAGATAATGGAGACTCATGTACAAGGCTTGGCAAAGAACCAGGAGCTGCAGCTTGGATCAAATCAGATTTGGGAACCTCTGTACTGGAAGATGTAGGATATTTGACTGCAGACAGTGGTGTGTTTTCCTGAAAGTTTCTCAGTGTCCTGGACCATTGTTCTGCAAATTTGCAAGAAAAGTTCTAATTCTTAATTGCATAAAAGAGAGTGAGGATTCAGTTACAAGCAGTTACACTTTCAGCCACTGTCTGTAACATTTAAATATGACTGTTTAATGATTGTGTTTGATTTTTACAGGAGAAGATGTTTGGTCTTACGCAAAGGGTCTTCCTCAGTTGTTTCAGCAGGGTGGAGTATTCTACAGTATAATGAAGAAAACCACAGGTATTTTTTTTTGTTTTATCACTTTCTTCCTCTGTTTTCAAGTCTTTTCAAAACTGTAAATTGGTATTTAGTCACTTGTAAGCATAAATACATTTTTATTTTATTACCATGGAACACTTTCAATCTTTATATTAGTGTACAATACCTTATGCACCCTCTGAGAGCCTAAAACTAAGGTATCTGAGTAAGACTAGTTAGTTCACCTTAAATCTCTTCTTTTCTAATATTTTCCTCTACAACCATACATCTCCATTTAAACTTCCTGAATTGTACAAATAACTTCAGTAAGTCAACTGACTCCCCACTCTTCCTCAAAAAAGATCAAAGAGAAGATCATAGGACCTATTCCTGTTACACTTTAAAACGTTTACTGGAAAAGCAGTTAATCTTTCTAGTGTGCTTCTTAGTAGATATTTTGTACAGGGGTAAAGCATGTTTTAAATTTAAATAGTTAGCTAAATTTGTCTTTCATCTTCCTAAGTTCATTGTTCAAAAGCAAAGCTATCCATCCCCTTCTTGCATTAATAAATGTCACATCTTGGACTATATGCAGACTAAACAAGCAAGTAGTTAGAGTGTATTTGATTTTAGACAGCTTTACAAATACTACCTAAAAAGAATAATCTGTTTCTTTAGAGAGGAAAAAGTACTATTGCATTATTTTCTCTCATTTAAAATTTATTTTCATATTGAAGTCTCTGCATTCATAGTTTAGCTTCTGTGGTTTCATCTATAATCATGATTCATTTACTGCTTTTTTACTGTTTGATTTCTTCTTAGGCAGTTTTATCAGCCTTAACTTGATTATTTCTGGAAACAGGTATTTTACCATGTAATTTCTGTTCTGTTTTGCACAGAAAATGCAGTAAGTCAATATAGTCAATGCCCACTACCTCTCACTAAATTATTAGCCTGCTAGTGTCTTGTAGCAGATCTGTTTCCTTTTAGTTTTCTTTCTTTTATGGTGCTTGTACAGTAAAGACTTGGTATATTGTTTGTGGCAAGTGAATTGGCTAAAACAGTGCCTGATGGAAGGTACATTTTGGACTGATTAATGACTAGTCAGAGTTGAGAACCTGTGATGAATCCAAGGGATTTTAATTCAGCTAGTTGTTAGCTCACAGAAAATGCCCGAATTGAGTGATTTTTGCCAACTGACAATATAAGAACAAAGGCTGTGGGAGGTGATATTCTATGTGCAGGTATTTTGCACTGCCTTGTTAGGTAGGATTACTGTTTCAGCATTAGCATATTTGTTGAATTTTAACATTTTATGAACTACTAAATTTCCACATTAAACAATTGCAGTGTGCAATAATAACTATGCTTTTCACTTAAAGCAACTCCTTACCCATTTGTAATATTTTAGTTGATGTAATAATGCAACTACTATACTGGACATTTGGAACAAAGCTTTCTATCAAATGTAGGTAGAGTTAATTGAAATTTGATTTAGTAGATCTTGTTTAAGATCTTTAAGATTTCAGAATTGCAATTTCGTAGGCAGTTTTGGTCTATCATGGCAACTGTTACAGCTCTCCCTTATACAAAGAAGGTTGGGCTGGTAAATTATGTTGTTAAAATATATTCTTCAGGCTAAATTAGATGGATGAGTTTGAGGTTGAGTAGTGTTCTCTGTGTGTTGGCTGTATGGATTTTGATTCCTATGGATATGTAAAGAAGGGAGCTATGTGTCTGAAGTTCTTGAAATAAAATCTCCTCTGTAGATTCTCTGCAACTGTAAAAGTGTGTGAATAAAAATTTGTGGAGGATGAGTGAGATTAGTTGGTTGGTTCATAAGTATAAACCAGCTTAACATTTAGAGTTATTTGAGTGACCTTTTTCATTGATTCCCAGAATACTTGTTTTAACTACATTCTCTTTGACAACACAGAAGTAGGACTTGCTTGTTGTGCTTATTCCCTTGTGCATTTGTGGTCAAATTGTAAGAGAGAATGAGGAAAAATCCCATTAATTTACCTATTCCTGACACTTTTTGAAAAGTTTTTTTTTTTTTAATTGTAGCTTCCTCACATAGCTGATGCAACTGAAGTGAAGAGAGTTCTCACCTGCAGATAGCTTTTGCCTCACAGAAAGCTGTTGTCACTAAAGTGGTACCTCCCTGCTTTTACTACAGCTTGTATTGGGAAGAGTTGTAGGAGTTATTTTGTATTTTATAGTGATAAACTGGAAAATTGAATTTTGTCCATTTTTGACGCAGTACCCCTCAGAACTTAGTTGCCTAGTGAGCTCTGAATTTTAGCAGATCAGTCAAATTCTAAGTGGGACAATAAGGCAGGCAACAGATGGGAAATATTATGCCTCATGTTTGTTTTGTGAAGGTTAATAATTATAATCTCCACAACTACTAAACATAGTAAGCACGAAACACTTGTTTATCTAGATAGCAGATTTGAATAACTTGGGTTTAACAGCAGTTGTATATACCCTGAAATCCTAGTACAATTCTTAGCTAGTATTTAAGGGCCGAAAAAGTACTTCTCCAGGTGGATAGTAATTTGAAATGTGGTCTTTGGCAGTTAGGGTAGGGGAGCTTGTTCCTTTGTTTATTTGATTTTGTGTGGTTTTGGGGTGGATGGTGATGGTGATAGTGATGGGTCTTGGCTTCCTTAGTGTTACTGCAAGTGTATACTGTTTCTTTAACTTCTGTTGTATTGGAACTGTAAGTCTTAGCAAGGTGGTTGTTTTATCCAGTAACACTACAGTCCCTTACCTGATGCAATAAGTTTACACTAATTAGTGTCTATCCAGAGCATACCTTAGAACACGTTAGCACTTTGAATAACTTCTTCTATCTTTATAGGTTTGGCTGATGGCAAGCACTGCACTTTTCCACATCTGCCTGGTAAAAACTTTGTGTACAATGCAGCAGAAGACAGATTAGAGCTGTGTGTGGACGCTGCTGGGCACTTTCCTATTGGTCCTGATGTTGAAGAGTTGGTTAAAGAGGCCTTAAGTCAAGTGCGAGCAGAAGCTACTTCAAGAAGCAGAGAAGCAAGTCCTTCGCATGGAATGCTGAAGCTGGGTAGTGGTGGAGTAGTGAAAAAGAAGTCTGAACAACTGCATAACATTACTGCATTTCAGGGAAAGGGCCATTCCCTAGGAACTGCATCTAGTAGTCAACAGCATGATCAAAGAGCCAGGGAAACACCACTTTTAAGAAAGCATAGCACAGAAACAGACTTCAGTCCTTCTGCTAAAAGTGAGCCTTCTGTATTCACAGCTGCTTCTGGTAACAGTGAGCTTATCCGAATTGCTCCAGGAGTTGTGACAATGAGAGACAGCAAGCAGCTTGATCCCACTTTGATTGAGGCACAGAGAAAAAAGTTGCAGGAAATGGTCTCTTCTATTCAGGCTTCAATGGATAGACATTTGCGGGATCAGAATACAGAGCAGTCAGCATCAGTTGATGTATCTCAAAGAAAAGTAGAGGCAGTGAGTTCAACTGCTAAAACTGGGAGCTTTCAGGCTGGCTTACCCAAATCGTTTTCTGCACCAGGCGATACTGAACACTTGAATACTGAATCAACTGATGGTAACATGGTGAATTCTATGGGAACAACATTCCCTGCAAGGTCTAAAACACAAAAGGGAAATTCTGTTGAGGAGCTTGAGGAGATGGATAGTCAAGATGCAGGAATCACTAATGCAACTGAGCCAATGGATCACTCTTGATAGGGTAGAATCTAATAAAAGTAGAAGAAATTACTGTTCAAATATAATGTTTATTGGCTGGGCCACTCAAAGTGATTAGTTATTAAATCTTGTATGTATGTCAAAGATTATATCATCTTATTCAGTGCATGATAAGCAAGTGTGTGATTGGCAATAGCTTTCAATATTACCATACTGCTGCCCAGGCTGGCTCTGTTACCTGTAATTTAGTTATTAGGAAATGCACTGAGATGAATATCTGCTGTAAATGTGGGTTCTTGAAAATTCTAATTTTTGATTCTTTAAAAGTCTTAACGTTCAAACCCATGCAAGGTTCTTACCATGCTAGTTTAAGGTTACTGGAAAGGCTAGAGCAGGCAAAACTAGGAATGTGACAAAATGAATCCTGTCCTAGGTACTTTATTCCTCTCCAAAATGCACTGTAATTGTGAATCGTACATAAATTTCAAAAAGCAGCTGAAATGAAATTTATGCTAAATTTGATGATGCAGCTTACACAGTACTTTAACTGCATTGTGCTGGTACTTCCTCCAGTTTAAAAACTTTTTCATTCATACAGCTGTATACGCTTGTCAGAAATCTTGGAATAAGTGCAACTTTAGTAAACTCTCTAATTTCTGCATATTGTCAGTTTAAGCAAGTTAGGAAAAAAGGCTACTTAGTGTATGATGATAAAATGAGTTTGGTATGGTAGTACATGGCTGGCTGAGCCAACATGACCATCTTGGTGCTCTGTTAGTAAGTGATAGCATGTTTTTATTTCCTCCCAAATATTGAGCCAGTCAGATGTTGTGCAACTTTTAGTACAACTACAGAGAGAAGTTGTTTGCAATTGTAAGAAACAGCAAATGTTCAATGGCAAATCCGTTTCTTTTAAAAAATTGTGATTAATAGCATTGACTAGTAGTAGCAAAGATTAAATAAAAGCTGCTCTCTTCAGAGCAAATTAACAATTCATTTGAAGAAAATGACTTTCTAACATACATTATCCTAAAGTGTTTAGTGATGACTGAGCTTTTGGAAGCTCACTGTTTACTCCATGGAAATAAGGAATACATGCTGTTTCAGTGTCTGTAAAGACTGGCCACCCACTTCTATTAGCTTCGTTTCAGTTTGTGATGCAGATTTCCCTGCATCGGTGGTAATATAGCTGGTATCCACTTAAGTAGCATGTTCATCAGACCCGCAGTGCTAATTCTTAAGAAGCGGCCATTGCACTTGCTCCTGAAGGATGGAATGTGTATCTGATACTGCACTTTGCTTCCTATCTTCGTAATCATACTTAAGTGCACTATTGTTGCTTCCTCTAATGGTAAAATAACATTGAATGGATAACAGATGTTACTGCAGCTTCAAAGGAATTAAGAGCATATAGTTATTGAAGTCTCTGTTTGTGCACATGTGGGTTTTTACCAGTTCACAACTGCTGTTTGTATTGTATATGTTTGTATTCAGAAAAGTCTCCTCGCTTTTTTACATTTCTTATCACTTAAACAGTTCTAAGCATTAGTATGACAAAATGTCCCATGAAGGAGGATTTATTTTTGTATGTAAAAATTAACTGAAGCGAGTCACTTGAAGAATAGCCCCCATTTTGTCAAAGTAAATTAAAATGCCTCTGTTGATTAACTTTTTATGTAGAGGGAATAAATATTTTATGATTTAGTACACTACTTATAGGTAAAAAAGTAAGAATCACCTTTTCACAAGTAAATGAAAAATTTTAAGATCTCCAGTTGCTAACCTGTAGGTTGGCAATTTGGAAGCCTGGAACGTATAAAGCGATTTGGCTCACCAGAACTGGCCTTGCTGATGCACTGATTAACTGGCAGGACTCATTCAATGAGAAACAGGATGCACATGCAGCAGCTGGAAGCCTGCCATAACTTCTGAAAACATTTAGTCTCCTGTGAATCAGTCTAGCTGTCTGAAGGCTATTTCTATATAGGAAATGTTGAGTAGAAGCTTGTGCTTTGTCATAGTGTGAGGTTTTGAAAAGCGAAGCCCTGGCATATTCCTGGGAAGGAATTTAAGTCTGGAGAGGCTGAGGGGGAGGAAGTAGCCTGGATGTCTTGCATTTTAGACAAAGTAACTATCACTATGACATTTTAACTTTTTCTTTAGAAAAAAGAAGTGTTCCTCAGCTAAAAAAAAAAACAACCAAAAAAAGAGCAGTGTATATGAGAGAACTGTAAGTTTGAAAATAAATGGTAATATTTATTGCACATCATCCTTATTTCAAGGGGAAATGCTTACTTCTTTCATGCCTTTCTGGTAAGACTACGGAAGTTTGTGTGCCTTTTACTGTGTTAATTTTGACACACTTCCCATTTCAGCAGAAATTTGACATTTTTCTTATCTCAATGGAAATGGACATGTAATAGCTCTGTTTGACTCACCCTTAGTGTGTGCTTGGGGCCACTCAACTCACGTAGATCAGCACTCTCCACTTCCTAAAATAAAATGGTACAACAAAGGAATAGTAAAATGGTGTCAAAAAATCACAAGAACCGCTGATATTAATTCCTTTGGTATAAAGCAGGATTGTGCATATTTCTTTGCAGTGTTCTTATTTCACATAGCTTTCTCATGCATTTAAATATCAGTGTTTTTGAGAAAGGTGGCTTTTGATACTCTTGAGTGAAGCTAAACTTCATCTACATGCTAGTGAGATGTGTAACTGTACAGGAGAAGTGAAATAAAGAACACTGAAGTGCAAGTTTGAACAGATGTTTCATTTTGATTCCCAGCAGTGGATATAGGTATAAGTTGAGGCAAATCCGTGTGCCCGGCTGAGAAGCACCCCTGTACTCCTTAGATTTCCTTGTTAGAGTCAGCAAAATGGTGGTGGGGTACGACCGGGAAGACTCGTCGTGGGTGTGAAGCCCTGTCGATAGGACTTAGAGGATGAGGAGTGTCCCTTTCTCAGCAGCCCTGTGACTTCATGCCTACTGAATTGCCTCTGAATTTAGTCTGTTCTAGTTCTTTTTTTAATTGGGTTTTAAATTCTTCTTGAATACCTGCCTTGATTACTTTCCTGAGTAGGGGCCAGCAACCATCTACTCATTGTTTCATGGCAAAGAAGACTTAAATTATTTGAAAATTCTAGACTTTATTATGGCTTAGTACATATAAACTTAATGATAGATGATTACTGAAAATAAAGAGCCAGTAAAAGGTGGGGGAAAGAGAATGAACAAGATTATTGACAAACATATGGGAAATCTCCAGAGAACAGATCAGTTTTCTAGGCAAATGCAAGACTTCTATGACTTCAGATGGCTGGCTGCTTAGTAAGGTTGACTTTTTGATACTGCTGTTTATCTCTGAATTGTTTGCAAATCGCTAAGGGGAAACAAATAGCAGCTTTGCAAATGAAACCATATGCTTATATTTGGGATGTCTTCACTGCTGTAGTCACAAAACAGCAATGTATGTTGATGGTTTTGTGAATCCCATGTAGTTTATTTGTCTCCTGATAGATACAAGGCATGAGCTAGATGGTGCCTCTGATAGAATGCTCTAGCAGCATCGCAGAGGCGCGGTGCCACAAGGCTGTGTGCTAACAGCCCTGTACAATAGGTGTACTTTCAAGACCAAATGCTTCATTAAAAAAAGTAGAATCTGTTGTCACAGAGTTGCTTGCTAGTTTTTTTTCATGTGCTGAAAATGCCAGGTAATAAAATTTATAGTATGCTTACAACTGGGAGAGTGATGCTTGATCTGACGTGTATGGAACATGAACCATTTAAGAAGATGCCACTATTACCTCTACATTTGTTCAGCTCATTTTCAAAGAGCACAATTTATGTGCTTGTGTAAAACAATAATAATATGAAGTTGATCCTTCTGTTAAAAGAAAACAACAGTTAAATGGTTTCTTTGTTTTGTTTGTGGATATCAGTTTAGCTTCTTAAAATTGAAGAAGTTGCTTAAGATCTTTAGAATGCAGGATTCCCTCTGAGCCCTTATGCCTGCGGTTGAGCAATAAATGATTGAAACAAGAGTGGTATTTTCAGAATTATTTTATGTTTAACGGGGATTATTGCCAAGACATGAGAGAGTGCACTTTTAGGAGGGAATGCTATTTAAAATGTATAAATGAGAATTAAAATAGTGTATATATTTAGAAACCAAAACTTTTTAAACAGTAAATGCTTTACATGTTGAATTAAAAATAAATTAGCATAGCAGCTATACCATCTTCACAGTACCGGCTGTTTATCCAGCACAGTTTGGTTTGTTTTATTTGTGATTCTGTACTAATTATATTTGATTTTTTTTAATCTGTAATGTAACAATAGTGTATTATAACAGTATATAGTGTACTATACTACACTTCACTGTACAGTATTTGGAATTTTCTTTGATTACTATATTAAAATTATAAGTTAAAACATCTGCTTTGGTTTTATAAGGTGCCACTTTTATCTAGCTTATCTACCCTTTCACATGTTAGCCAGTATAATTAACACTGGTTTGGCTACAAAAGGAATGAGTTATAATTACATTAACTTCTGCATTCCACATATAAATTGCATTACACTTGCATACATGAAGTTGAAAACTGATAAGAAATTTAGGAAAGTAAGCTCTGATGTCATCCTTTTTGCTTTAGTTGTGTTTCTGTTTAAAATAATTTTTTTGAAAGAAAAACTTTCATGGGAAAGGTTTCTATTACCTCATATTCAGAATATTTCATTACACGCATAGGACATTTGAATGTGAGTGGTTTTTCAAACAGGTTTTTGTATAATTGAGACCGAAATCTGAGATCTGGAACTTCTTGGTGACAGCTTTTTAAAAAAAACATGTAGAAAAGCACTGACCAATTCATACATAACATTTTAAGATATCTTGCAATCTATGGTTTGGAATATCGGTCAAACTATTTCAAAGCAAAATTCTAATGCGTGCATGCAATATGCAAATATGAATAGGATAATTTGGAAAAAAAATAGCTTTTGAAAATTTGGCAATACAAAGATGAACATATCGACAACTACTTAAATTATCTTTGTACTTTTTCCACATTTTCAAAAATTGGCTGTAATTGTAACTTTTGAGTCTGAAAAGAAGTCATAAAACCCATCAGCAAAACTTTGTTATTTATTCCTTCATTTTTGAAAGGCTTTAATTCAAAGCGCACTGGCACTAAAGCAGTCTTTAAAATGATGAGTGTAAGTACACAGTTAATTTTGATGGCATGTCATATCCTGAAGAATTGAAAATTATCCTTTGGAAGATTTGTATTTCAAAGGCTTAAATGCTTAATGTTGAGCTAGAAATTTGTCTTCATTAATGTGATGTTTATAATCTGAGCCAAAATCAGGATGTATGAAACAATTTAAGAATGCTTTCAGAGTTTTCGTTTATCTTCCACTATTAATGGTACACCCTTAATTTCTGTTTAATTATCTTTTTTTAAATTTTAGATTGGAGTTGTTTGGCTTGTGTTTTTTCTTTTTCCTTACGTATGACTATAGCAAATCTATTCTAACATCTCTGCTTCCTGCCAGAACAAGATCCCTCACAACATCATTTTCTCCCTAAGATAAAGGTGAGAGTGAACCATGGATGTTCATCAGCATGTGAAGTGATTCGCGGAAGGTGCTTTTGGTGTTACTGAGAGTCACTTCAAACACATTAATAGAAACTACATCGCTTTGCTTGATGTGGAGTTTATTCTATTGAGGCTTTGACATATGTTAGCTTCTACTGATTTGTGATATTTTGACTATTTACTCCTTAATGATAGATGATGAAAATGAGTGGTGTTTGAATCCATAGCAGACTTGATGGCCAAGCTGACATTGCAGAAACCCAGTTGCCACAAATGATTTGAGAAGGGTTATTCTGATTTCAATGACTTAAATTTTAGAATCATCCAGTGTACTTCACATTTTTTGTCAAAGGCATTAGGCTTTGGTATAAGCATGACTTATGCAGCAGTAACTTGCAGATGCTTTAAGAGGCTTCAGAAAAGACTATTATTCTCTGTTCTGTTAATGAAAGGCATTGATTTGGTGGTTATGAGATTGCTGCATAGACTTATATTTGGACATTATCTACTTCTGGGTTTGTTTGGGTTTTTTTCGGTTTTTGGGGGGTTTTTTTGACTATCTGCTTTTTTTCTACTGGAAGTAGTACTTCTAGTGTCTTGCCTTTCTGGTAGGAAATCTGATTTCACTTCCAAAGTGATCCTGCAGATCTGGACTGGATCTGTGCTGTTTGGAAACCTGTATTTGATAAGTAAAAAATTAAAAAGAAAGATGATATGTGGAAGGACATTACCAGAAATTAGAAGAAGGTTTGGAAGCTACTATGGTTCTTATTAACTAGTAATCTGTGGAGCCTGGCTGTATGAAATGCACAGATGTTGATTGTATTTGCCTTGGTTAAAGCCATGCGAAAGCCAGGGTTAAAGCAACTAATATCAGAATAAGAAAACTTAATGTTATAGGCTATTTTGTCAACTCGGTATTCAAGATTTTCTTTAAAATGAAGCTTCTTTCAGACTGTCATATAAATGTAGAAAGCTACTTGCCAGACACTACCTCCTAATCCTAACCTCTCCTTTCACACATGCATTTGTGCACTTCACAAACCCTAAAATGGTCTCTTCTGAGGTTGTACTAGTTTTCCTCTTTGCATTTTGTCTGCCCTTTGGACTTAGATACTGAATGATTTTTACCAGGTTTTTTTTTTTTTTAAGTTTATTGTCCTCTGTTTATACTGCTGCTCTTAGAAACAATAAGAGGCAATAGATAATCAAATTCCACACAAATGAGACTAATTGAAATTAAAACCTTGTTCGACTTCCTCCAAGGTCTTGATGTGTGGGCCAGAAAGGAATGGAAATTCCTAAGAGAACAGAGGGCGTATTCAGGAGAGGAAAGCAGATACTTAAGTGGTTTATCAATGGTTCTGAAAATCACCTAACAGTCCTGTAGAGTGACCATGTTTCATGTTGTTCCCCCTCTGAGCTTTAGAAGCTGCAGTGGCTCACTTGAAATCTGTGAATTTCCACGAGATCCACCTTTCCTTTCTCTTAAGAGCAACGGCTGCCAAATACCTAATTCTCCACCCAGTGAGAGAAGGGGTTGGACCTCACCAGTTGTTGCCACATGGTGGTGTGGGGTTTGTGGCAAGAAAAAAAGCCAGAACATATGGAAAAGGCAGGTCCTATGTCTGAATGGTGCACATAAAAGAAAAGTGCTTTCCCCCCCACTATATCCTTCTTGGCATTTGAAGACAAATGCTGGAAATAGCAATTACTTTTGCAGGCAGCAGAAGGGGTGGAGGAAATTAGGGTCAAGAGCACCTGCTTCCTTTCACTCCCAAACTAAGAAAATTCAAGGCATTGTACAATGGAAGAAACAAAATGGCAGTATTTATTTCTTTGCTTTCTCTGTTTCTCCTGACCTTAACTACTTCTTTACCCTGCCATATTCGCTAACATTTTTTTTTGTTTGTTTTATTCCCTGCATTTGAAGTCAGCCCATTCCCTTCTTAGTTTGGAAACTTTGAACGGTTTCAGATCTATGGTAAGCCAGCAGCCCCACAACCTCAAGTTATCTATCATATGCCCTGAATGCTGTCTTTTATTATTTAATGTTTTGGATCTTGCCTACCTTAACCCTGACATTTTACATTTGTGAAACTCATATGCTCGTGTCCATAAACAAACTCAGAAATACATTTGCACTAAGGATGGAGCTTTCATGAACATTCATTCCTGACTGCAGAAGTGCAACCAGGATGGAAGTGTGCGGTCTTTCACATCTGTGAGCACATTCTGCACTCTCTCCTCTCCTGCTGGAATTCTGCTGGGCATGGGAGCAACTCTGCCTTGCAAAAAGAGGTAAACTGCAGTTGTGCATGCAGCAGAGGCCAGCATCCTTGGGGTTTTCTGTTGTGATACTGGAAGATTTGTCTCTGTGGCTCCTGTTATTGTAGTCAGCGTTACGAATGGGAAGGAGAGAGTCTTGTCACCAATTTGGAAGGTAGGGGATTCTTCTTATAAAGTGGGGTTTATCTGGGGAGCAGTGAGTCAAGCCAGTGCATTCCATTTATCACCAGATTGCTATCAAACTTGGGCTGGAAAGTAGCTCAGGCTGCTACTAGGACACCATAACTCCTGCCTGACTACATTTTGCCCATATGAAGGTTTGAGTGGCTCAGTCTAGTTCTGACTGTTTACAAAGCCCTTGCATCAGGACTAACTGTTTACTCCAAGGGTTGACAAAATGTAAGGATTAAGTTGACTTCTCTTGCATTTGTATTGATGACTTTCAAGGGTATAATTCCAAAATAGCGTGGGAAAATGCGTACCACTAGTACAGGTGACATCTAAACAATCTTTCCAATCTCTGAGCTGCTATGTATGTTTGAGAAAGAGGTAAATCATTTTTTTAAAAAAAATCTGTATGTCTGATTAGAACTAGTGATTTCCCTGATTTCCAAAATAAACAAGTTCCCAAACCTGGGAACTTCAGTTCTTTTATTTTTTAGTCCAAGGCCTGATCCAGAGGTCATCTTATAATTCTTTAAGCAGTCATACAGACTCCCTGAGGTTGATACAGGCTGCTTTAAGAATGTGGGTTTTGTGCAGAGTTGTAATGAAGGTTAACATACTAGTATAAATGTTAAACCCATCCAGATATACTCAATTATTTTAATATTTTTTGTAATATGGTATCCTTTAAGCCTTGTATTTCCATCCTCCTTACATTAGCATGAATAATGTAGACCTACCAATATAGTAAAGCAAAATTCATGAAATCACATAAAGTTCTTCTGTGTCACGATTAACAGAACACAGGCTAATTGAGTTAGGCAGAGCTAATAGCACTTTATCCCTCTACGAAAGGCTGTATCAATAGATTGAGTGAAAGTGCACAGAGCTTGCTAACTCTTTTGGGTGGAGGGGTTGATCCTGTAAGACTCAGCATCTCAGGAAAATACTTTTCATCAGGAATTTCTCTGAACATGGATAGGAAGCTCAGCCCCGACAGGGCTGATGCAAGCAACATCGCTTTGGGCACTTAACAAGTGGTGCAGTGACACTCAGTCTAAACCAAGTCAAAGGGCTTGAGGTTTTAATTGACATTTGATGTTTCTACCAGTGTAGAGGTCTAATGATTATAGTCACAAGAGGAACAGGTGATAAAGCATTGAAGTTATTAAAAGGAAAATATCTGGTAAAAAGCTGTAAGTGTTGACCTATGCTGCTTGACATTAGCGATCACCATCTGTTTCTTTTCCTTTATGACCTTAGATCTATAAAACTGCTGAGGAAACAAACTACTTGTTTTCCACAACTGAAAAAGCTAATTTCTGAGTTTACCTTGTAGAAATTCTGTGGGATTCAGAGGTCTAAGCTGTCAATAGCAAGAAGTCTGTTGTGTGCCTTGTTGTCTGTGCTGAGAATCATCCTCATAAAGACTCTGGGGTTCTTCATTGTAACTGTTTAAGAAAACCTACCATGAGATCATTTACAATAGATACATTATTCTTCACTTTATGTCAGTGGTGCTAGGCCTGTGCTTTCTGGGGAATATCCTTGTATTTCTTAGTTGTCTAGATAAATGTTGAATTGACTGCCTGAATTCACAATAAGATTCTGATGAGCATAGAAGCAAGGAATTACGAACTTCTTACGAAGCCTTCTTATGAAGGCTGAGGTACTTAATGCCTTCTTTGCCTCAGTTTTTAATTGTAATGAAAGTTGTTCCCTCTGTGTACAAACCCCGGAACTAGAGGAGCAATACAAGGCTTCCATGGTCCAAGAGGAGGTGGTCAGAACCTTGCTTGCCCAACTAGACACCCACAAGTCTATGGGGCCAGATGGGATTCACCCAAGGGTATTGAAGGAGCTGGCGGATGTACTGGCCAAACCCCTTTCCATCATCTTCCAACAGTCCTGGAAGACTGGGGAGGTTCCACTGGACTGGAGGCTGGCTGATGTAGTGCCCATTTACAAGAAGGGTCACAGGGAGGATCTGGGGAACTACAGGCCAGTCATTCTGACCTCAGTGCCAGGGAAAGTCATGGAACAGGTGATCTTGAGTGCTATCATGAAGCACTTACAAGAGAACCGGGTGATCAGGCCCAGTCAACATGGGTTTACAAAAGGCAGGTCTTGCCAAACTAACCTGGTCACCTTCTATGACAAAGTAACTCGGCTGCTGGACGAGGGAAAGGCTGTGGATGTGGTCTTCCTGGACTTCAGTAAAGCCTTTCACACAGTTTCTCACAGCATTCTGCTACGGAAACTCAGCCTCTGACCTGGACAGGCGCACACTCTCCTGAGTAGAAAACTGGCTAGATGGCCGGGTCCAGAGAGTGGTGGTAAATGGTGTTAAGTCCAGCTGGAGACCAGTTACAAGTGGTGTTCCCCAGGGCTCAGGGCTAGGTCCAGTCCTGTTCAATGTCTTCATCAATGACCTGGATGAAGGCATTGAGTGTACCCTTAGCAAGTTTGCAGATGACACGAAGCTGTGTGCAAGTCTCGATCTGCTAGAAGGTAGGGAGGCTCTGCAAAGGGACCTAAACAGGCTTGGACCGCTCGGCTGAGTCCAACGGCATGAGGTTTAACACAGCCAAATGCCGGGTCCTGCACTTGGGGCACAACAACCCTATGCAGTGCTACAGGCTAGAAGAAGTCTGTCTAGAAAGCTACCAGGATGAGAAAGGCCTGGGGGTGTTGGTCGACAGCCGACTGAACATGAGCCAGCAGTGTGCCCAGGTGGCCAAGAAGGCCAATGGCATCCTGGCTTGTATCGGAAACGGTGTGACTAGCAGGTCCAGGGAGGTTATTCTCCCTCTGTACTTGGCACTGGTGAGGCTGCTCCTTGAATCCTGTGTTCACTTCTGGGCCACTCACCACAAGAAGGATGTTGAGGCTCTGGAGCGAGTCCAGAGAAGAGCAACAAAGCTGGTGAAGGGGCTGGAGAATAGGCCTTATGAGGAGCGGCTGAGAGAGCTGGGGTTGTTTAGCCTGGAGAAGAGGAGGCTGAGAGGAGGCTTCATTACTCTCTACAACTACCTGAAAGGAGGTTGTGGAGAGGAGGGAGCTGACCTCTTCTTCCAAGTGACAGGGGACAGGACAAGAGGGAATGGCTTCAAGCTCCACCAGGGGATATTTAGGCTAGACACTGGGAGGAAGTTTTTCATGGAAAGTGTCATTGGGCATTGGAATAGGCTGCCCAGGGAGGTGGTTGATTCACCTTCCCTGGAGGTGTTTAAGGCACAGGTAGACAAGGTCCTGAGGGACATGGTTTAGTGTTTGATAGGAATGGTTGGACTCGATGATCTGGTGGGTCTCTTCCAACCTGGTGATTCTGTGATTCTAGGATTCTGCACATGACTTCGGAGTTTTTCTTGTCATTTCAGCTCTGTGGCATGAAATGTGACATGGACTGTGACTGACAGGTTTTTTATTCTCTCAAGGTTTTGTCATGGAATAGATGGAACTCTTACAGAATTGGAGCAGTAACAAATGAGCCCGGTAACACACATCTGGACTAAGCGTAGGGCCTAATAGTGTGGTACCACTGAGTGAAATTTTTTGAAACATGCATCAGCAGTCCATAGAGAGGGATCTGTTTCCCATCCGGAACAGAGTTGCTGATCTGCCATTGGTCAGGGTCATAATGAATGCGTAATAGAATTTTTCCCTGCAGAGCAGTAGGAAGCTTAGTAAGAAGGTATAAATAACAGGACAAATTACAGGATTGTCACTGTCTCTTCCAGGATACTTCACCTCTCAAATCATCTGGGTAGGAGTGTGAGTGTCCTGTCTTTGGAAGTGGGATGCCCACTGCTGCAAGCACATGGGGAACACTACAAAACTTGAGCAGGATCCAAATGCCAACAGGTGGTTCAAGTGATGTTCGGTTTCAATTTGTCAGGAAACCCAACTAGGCCTTCCTAAGGCAATGGGGAAGTGGCAAAGTGCTGCTGGCAGTATGCCCGCTGTCACTCAAGGCCAAGGAGCTTGTAGTGATGGTGACTTTTGCCTCGCCCTACCACCCTGAACCTGCAGCAGTGTCTTTGCACCTGGTCATGTTCTTCTGATGTAGGCTGGATTGGAGCTCTCCTTTTGCACAAGGGAGCCCTGGGATGGATGAGGAAAGGCAGAAAGAGGGTCTTACGTAATGAGATTGTGATATTGCAGGCTGGTGAGTCTCCTACCTGTCTGTTAAGGCTGAGCCTGGTGGCTTGTGGGCTGTGACGGCTCAGATGGGATGTGATGGGATGGGACAGTCCTCAAAAATAGTGGCTTTTGGTGGAGTCATGCTATATCGCACTACAGAAACAGACGGCCGGTTTGCGTCTCTTTCTTAGGGATTCTCTTAAATGAACAGTTGGAGAAAATAACTTGTTGTAAGGTCTCTAAAGACAGAAGTAGCTAGTGTTGTGAAGCTATTAAGAGCTGAGGAGAGGTGGAAAGGGAGATGCATCTTCAGCCTCTTTTTGTCATATAGGAGCACAAGAAAACCCAGGACATTATACCTTGTCACACTGGGCAGTAATACAAACAGAATTAAAAAAGAACAAAACAAAAAACCCATTTGAAGTATGTAAGTGCTTATTGATGTACTCCAGGGGGAATGTTTACTGGATGTCATAACAAATGTATCTTTAAATCATTTTTTTTAACAGCAGGACCATCAGTACTTATTAATTTAGTAGTCTGTCTCAGTTAATGCTTTCAGGATCTATTTCCTACAAATTAAGAACACACATACTGCTATGGGAACACACAAGAAGGTACTTATTTAAACAATAATACTTTTATTTCAGGCTCTTTTCACTTCAAATTAAATATAAATGAATGCTAAAAGATGACATTTCATACATATGAGGCAGATGACACAAATCCTATCTCAGGGTGGTTTTTACTCCACATAACTTTTTGATTATAGCCTTTGTAGTGCAAAGACTCCTGTCAGAGCTTTGATGTGGGGAAACCTGCTGTGTTATCAACTCTGGATAAGGAAAATTAATCGCAGTGAATGCAGGTTGGTGCTGAACACCTATTAGTAAGCAGCAGGCAAAATCTACTTGTAAATAAACAAACAAAAATCCCAACAAATTGGGAGCTTACTCTTGTAATAGTAGTTTTGTAATGCAGGTAAGCTGGGGTTTTGTGTTTATTCTTTTTAACCTCCTGTTCCTTAAGGGCTGTGCCAGGGCCTGAGGTTTCCACGTGTCTGCACAGGTGCTGCCAGCCAGCCTTTCCCCTCACAGGCTGGGAAGAGGTGACCTGCACAGATAGCACATGTATAAACATGCGCATGTGCATATATGTATGTGCAAACTCCATGCATGCAGGGCTTCATCTATACACATAACTTTGAGCTTAGGGCTTTTGTGTAGGGGAATATCTAGAAGATATGTAGGTTATGTCATAGAATTATAGAATCATAGAACAACCAGGTTGGAAGAGACCCATCGGATCATTGAGTCCAACCGTACCTATCAAACACTAAACCATGTCCCTCAGGACCTCGTCCACCCGCGCCTTAAACACCTCCCTGGGCAGCCCATTCCAATGCCCAATGACCCTCTGTGTGAAAAACTTCCTCCTAATCTCTAGCCTAAATCTCCCCTGGCGGAGCTTGAAGCCATATCAAGCATAGCTTGATGGTGGTGATAGCTTCAGGAGATTACTTCCTCTGTAGGGGTAGTTAACGATTTTTTCTCTAAGTAAACTACCTAAAAATGTATTTGGAATAAGAAACTATATGCTGTTTTGATGATTTGTTTGACCATTGAAGTAAAGTCATATTAAAACTAACGGAAAGAGCTGATGGTTGGGCCCTGTGTTAAGCTTGAGCACCTGAGAACTGACCAAACGCTGTGGGTATTTTTAAAGGCTGCCCCCAGGGAGTGCCTTTGTCAGGGCTGCAGGAAGATGTCCTTGTCTATTTCTTTTTGGCTCTGTAACTGCCAACCCACCTTTTTATGGCAGGTGCTCCCACCCTTTTCTCCTGAGAGCTCTGCAGAGTTCTTGTGCTTCCAAGTGCAGCCACAAGAGGATGTGGTGTGATGTTTGGGGGGGGGGGGTTAATGTGACAGGACAAGAGGGAATGGCCTCAAGCTCTGCCAGGGGAGATTTAGGCTAGAGATTAGGAGGAGGTTTTTCACGGAAAGGGTCATTGGGCATTGGAATAGGCTGCCCAGGGCGGTGGTTGAGTCACCTTCCCTGGAGGTGTTTAAGGCACGGGTAGATGAGGTCCTGAGGGACTTGGTTTAGTGTTTGATAGGAATGGCTGGACTCGATGATCCAATGGGTCTCTTCCAACCTGGTTGTTCTATGATTCTATAAGCAAGACAGCAGGGTACAATGAAACCAGTCCTTCTCGTTCCTCATGGATGCGCATAACAAGACACCACTGATGTTTTTTGAATGGGAAAGAAAGTGAGGGAAGCGGGAAGTAAGTTTGGTTGGAAAGCTGCCTGGCAGAAAAGGTCCCGGGAATGCTGGCTGGCAGCTGGCTGAACATGAGCCAGCAGTGTGCTCAGGTGGCCAAGCTGAGTGATGTATTTGCCACAACAGAAGGACGGGATGTCATCCAGAGGGACCTGGACAAACTGGAGAAGTGGGCCTGTGAGAACCTTGTGAGGTTCAACAAGGCCAAATGCAAAGTCCTATACCTGGGTTGGGGCATTCCCTGTTTTTAATCAGTTCAAAATGGGGGATAAAGTGATTGAGAGCAGCCCTGCAGAGAAGGACTTGGGGGTGCTGGTCAATGAGAAGCTCGACATGAGCCAGCAATGTGCGCTTGCAGCCCAGAGGACCAACCGTGTCCTGGGCTGCGTTGAAAGAAGTGTGGCCTGCAGGTCAAGGGAGGTGATTCTGCCTCTCTATTCTTCCAAACCTCATCTGGAGTACTGTGTCCAGTTTTTGAATCCTCAATGTAAGAAGGATATGGAGCTGTTGGAATGGGTCCAGAGGAAGGCTACAAGGATGATCAGAGGGCTGCAGCACCTTCCATATGAGGACAGGCTGACAGAGTTGGGCTTGTTCAACCTGGAGGTTGGAGGAGACCTTATATTCCAGTACCTGGAATATATATATTCCAAGTACCTGAAGGGGCTACAAGAAAGCTGGGGAGGGACTGTTTACAAAGGCTTGTGGTGATAGAATGAGGGGTAATGGGTATAAATTGGAGAGGGGCAGATTTAGACTAGACATAAGAAGGATTTTTTTCACAATAAGAGTGGGGAGGCAGTAGCACAGGTTGCCCAGAGAAGCTGTGGCTGCCCCATCCCTGGGGGTGTTCAAGGCCAGGTTGGATGGGGCCTTTGGGCAGCCTTGTCTGGTGGGCATGGGGGCTGGAACTGCATGACATTCCTTCCAGCCCAAGCCATTCAATGATTCCACGATTTACATTCTATCTCTACTAGGTGGAAGCAGCCGATGTGCCGGCCGGGAAGCTTTTATGCCGCAGAATGAGAGCGGCATGCAGCTCCCTTCGATAGCTCAGCTGGTAGAGCGGAGGACTGTAGAGGCGCTCGCTTTGCGGTAATCCTTAGGTCGCTGGTTCGATTCCGGCTCGAAGGAGAAGCTTACGCTTTTGCCGCCGGCGGCTTTTCCTTCAGCCCGGGAGCCGTTGCGGCCGATGCCGTTGGCGGCGCGCGGGAGCCGCGGCGCTGCGGGCGCGGGGCGGCCGGGGAAGCCCCGGCAGCCGGTTACGTACTCCTCCCCCGCCCTCTCCTCCCCCGAGCCCCGCGGCGCGCGCGAGGCCCCGCCCCGCCCTCCCCGCGCCTCGTCGCGTGCGGCGGCGGCGGCCAATGGGGGGCGAGTCCGCGTGCGCAGATTCAAACGGCGGCCCGGGAGGGAGGCTGGGCGCGAGATTCGGCGGCGCCGACCGATCCCGGCGCGAGCGGCGCAGCCCGGCCCGGGGCCCGCGCCATGCGCTGAGGGGAGCGGAGCGGGGCGGCCCGGGGCTCCGCCGTAACCCCCATGCTGCGCGGCGAGGATGGCCAAGAGAGCGCGCAGGTGAGAGAGGGGGCGCGCCTCCGCCGCCGGGCCTGTCCTCCCCCTCCTCTGCCCCGTCCCCCCGCCTCTTGCGCCCCGTCTCCCCTTTCTCGCCCCTCGTCCCCCTTTCTTACCCCTTCCTGTGCCCTGTTCCCCCCGCTTTCTTGCCCCCGTCCCCCCCCCTTTCTTGCCCCCTGTCCCCCAGCCCTTCCCCTCGTTGCGCCCTGTCCCGCCCGGGCAGCCCCGCCCCGGTGCCCAGGGGAGGTCACAAAACTGGTGAAGGGTTTAGAGGAGACGCCGTGTGAGGAGCTGCTGGAGCCGCTTGGTCTGTGCAGCCTGGAGAAGAAGAGGCTGAGGGGGGACCTCTCCGCGGTTTACCGCCTCCTCCCAAAGGAGGCAGGAGGAGCTGATCCCTTCCCTCTGGTGACCAGTGATAGGACCGGAGGGAATGGCAGGAAGATGTGCCAGGGAGGTGCGGGTTGGATACTAGGAAAAGGTTCTTCACTGGGGGCGGTGGAGCACTGGAACAGGCTGCCCAGGGGAGCGGTCCCGGCGCCAAGCCTGGCAATGTTCGAGGAGTACTTGGACAGATCGCTCAGACGCACGATGAGAATGTTGGGGTTGTCCCGTTCAGCAGTACGAGCCGGACTCGGTGATCCGTGCGGATCCCTTCCAACTCCTCCGTGGTTCCCTGCTGCCCCGGGCTCCCCGCCAGGTGCCGCCGCCACCTCCCTCCCCGCCACCCGCGCAGGTATCTACCTGCCTCTGCCTTGACAGCTGTCGACTGTAAAATTCTCGCCTTTCGCTCGGCGGCTGCTCTCACCCCCTTGCTCTTGTTCGGCTCACGTGGCTTACCTAGGCAACTCTTCAGCTTTTCTTTCCCGTCGGGAACCACTATGTTGTCTCCGCAGTAGCTTTTCCTGACGGTTACCTCCTTCCTGCTGGAGCAGTACTTCTTGCTCCTTCACTCCTCCCGAGTGGCCTCAGCACAGCCTTCATGTAAGAAACTCAGATAGGAATGGTTGGACTCGATGATCCAGTGGGTCTCTTCCAACCTGGTTGTTCTATGATTCTATGATTCTATTCTAAGGCTGCTTAGTTGAAGTTCATGCTGAGGCCTGCTGGTTCTTCCAATAGCTTAAATGCATCTCCTCTCTCTGAACTGGCATATCCTCTGTGAGGATGTCACAGTCTGAAATCTCCCTGAGCGAGAATGTTTTCCTGAAGGGCTTCAGCTGCCCCCAGATGGTTTTGATGCATCTTTTGTTTTATTGATATGAAAATGGGTGTGTCTTTATATTGTATTCAGAAGGTGGGTCTTGTGGAACTGTTCTATTGCTGTAGTTACTCTCGTTTAAAATAGAAAATTAGTTTAATGAAACTACTAAGAAGGTTAAGGATCGAGAAAGGAAAGGATACTCAGTGAGTAAAGTTAACTTGTGAGTTACCAGTGGCATCAGGGGGTTACCCCGACCGCATACTTCTCGTGGAATTGGGGGTAGTTTTGAAGTTACAGATACCACTCTTGCATTTACCTCTGACATGAAAAGAATTCATAAGTTGATCTTTTTTTCTGCAAAAGTGGAACTAAACCAAGAAAGCAATCTTTGGTGTTCTAGGTGTATAAGAACAAAGATTCATTAAGGGGCTTTGCTTGCAGCGACTAAATGCTGGAGCTGTTCATACTTAGCTATCTTCAAGAGTCAGCCCAGAGAGAGAATGTTTCTCGTTACTCCTAATCTGCTTTTTTTGTAATATGAGAGTTCCATCTGTGGTATTGTGAACAACAGTTTCATCTTTGCAAAGCTTTAGTTTGTATTATCTCGTATGTCTACAGTCTGCTTTGATATCATAATTGAAAATACAGCTGTAGGAATGTTCAGTTAGAGATCAGCAGGCCTAGAGGAATACAGTGTCAGTGCATGATGATGGTATCTCCAAAATGAAACTATTATTGTTGTGAGTTTAAAAGTGATTTCTAGATCGTTGAGATGTGGAGTAAGGAGAAAGTATAATTGTTTTGCACCAAATGGAATTAAGTTTTTTAAACTGCTTATGGATTTTGCATTTGGAAGCTAATTTTTTTTCCTTTAATCGTTCTTGGCTCAGGAGTACAAAGACAAATAGCACAGAACTCATCAAATGCTTTATTGTTCCAGATTTTTTTATTTGAAGAATAATATTTCCTATTTTCTTCGTAATTGAAAACTTAAGTTAGTAGTCCCAACCATTCATGTATGTTTAATTTATAATCTATTGGTGTAGCTGTTCTGAATAAGACTGAAGACTAAGTGGTTATTCATGTGGAATCAAGCTGCAAGAGAGCTTAGTGCCTGCTTGGCTGGCCCTTGTTGCCTGTGAAGTGCACAGAGGTGGCTCGTGGCTGCGCTGCTTTGCTTGGTGGTGGGATGCATGTGCCTCTGGAGAACTCCAGGTGCAGAGTTTTTAACTGCTGCAACCAGCAGGGATCCTGGATGTTGACTAGTTCTGCTGCTCTCATCAGCATCAATGCAGCGTACATGGAGCCATTCCTTTTTTTAAAAAAAATCCCCATAACTTTTCACATCATTGAAGACTCTGTTCTTGGATTTGTTTGCTGTGAAATGTGAGAGGAAGGAGATTGTGTTGGCAAACAGCTTAATCACAAGCCAAAATTTCACTTATAATTTAGTTGCATGGACTCCTTAGTATGAAGTAGGACTATAATGCCAAGATATGCTCCTGAAGTTTGTCAAGAACCTGTGGGGTAGAAACAAAAAAAGGAAGCAGAAGAGGGACTAGAAAACTCTTAGTTACCTGTGAGTTTAAATCCTATTTTCTCAGGTCCTAAGCTACTCTTACAGTAATTGTGTTTGCAGCTCACTCTTTTGCAAGTACTGTGAAGAACATGCTGTTGACCTTCAGACAAGCTTACTGCTTTTATTTCACTGGGATTGCAGAGTTTTAATACGTTTATGTGTTACTGACTGTTTCTACTACATTATGAAGCTAAGTAGAGCAAATTGAGATATGGCATAGGATGTAGAAGCAGTTCTAAATGCACTGTGTTTGCAAGAGCTGGATGCACACTGTCTTGCAATAATGCTGTCAAATAAGTAGTGTGATTTTCTGTAATGACCCTATATTCATGTTAGCCACAGAGGACATACTCACTTCGTGGGAAATAACAAATATACATAAATGGCCCATCAGCATGATGTGTGAGTGAATTGCATGTACTGGAAAATGATGTAGAGATCTGCCATCTAATCAGTTTGTAGGACACCAGCAGAGGTTGATTCCATTACTGTCAAAGGATTTTTTTACCTTTGGTTGAAAAATGGAACTAAATTTAGTTTTGATCATGAATATGATATTTATATTGTGCTTTATGCTGATAATAAAATCGAGAAAAATTGAGATTGCAGTGTGAAAGTGTTTTTGATTAAAGCTGTGTGTTTGGGCGGGAGTCCCTTCTTTGTGTCTTTGCTGTAACTAATGCAGAGGCACTGCTCATCTTGTTGCTAGGCCTAGAATGTTTGAATTTTTGCTGTCTAAAACGAGTCTCTGACATAAGCCTAAGTGAAATTTCCATGAAACATTTCTCTGTGCTGCTTATTTGTAAGGCTTTGTTTATCAAGGCTGTGAAGTATTCGTTTCTCCAGTAGATGGAGTGCGATCTACACGGAGTGACCGAGGTTACCTGGCTCCTTGCCCCTCTGGTCTTGGAGGATCACCACTGATACGTAGTTATTTCTTGCTGGAATGTTTCTGTCTTCAAGGATTTGTATCTAATTCCTGTAACAGGGAAGCAACACTGTTATTCAAGGCAGGAGCCCACTTCAAGTATCAAGTAGAGCTGAATTATTCAGCAACCTTGTTGTGTTTGTTGTTCAAGTTATGGAGGTAAAACACTAATGTATCTTGCAGACTAGCAAACCACTATATCTTATAGACTCGCCTCTGTAAAATAAAGATTCATAAAAGTATCACAAAAGCATGATCTTAAACAATAGTTTTTGCTTCAAAGTTAAGTGTTGACTTGCAGTGAATTATCTGTCTGTATCCCAGTATGGCCTTGAAATTAAAATTAATTCTGATCCCCTCATATATAGGTCACTGTTGAAGACAGATCTAATGTTCATGCAAATTCCATATGTTCTTTTAGAGCAATATGTACAGACTGGAAAAACTCTACAAGTAGTTAGGAGAAAAAGTTATTCAAAGTTATTTTAAACTTCATTTCTATCTTGACTCTTCTGTGCAGTGAGGAAGAGTACAATCTTCAATATATGGATCATGACTATGAAGTTCTACAGCAAAAAGGGTTAAAGAAGACATGTACTAAGGTGAAATGGACACGTGATGAGGTAATACTTTCTTTGGCTTTAGTTTTATTCTTTTATGATACTGGTAGCAAACAAAATATATTACTATTTAGTACCATTGGGATAGTATGTAACATTTATTGACTGAGGTTATGTCTTAACAGGATGAAAGGCTAAAGAAGCTTGTGGAGCAAAATGGTACAGATGATTGGGCTTTCATTGCTAGTCATCTACAAGTAAGTTGAATCACTGTTTAAGTTATGTTCCTTTTAATGTTCATTTACTTTGGTCATATGTCTAGTTTGGAAATGAGGTGGAATAGAACTTAAGAAACATGTAATATGAAAAAAAAAAATCATATGGAACCTTAGCAAATTTCTTGAAAGTTTCCTGCTGACACTTAAAATTTCTTCTTCTGTTCCAATGGTCAGGTAGAATGTATAAAGGAGCTGTTGGTTCATATGTTAAAGGACTCCCAGCTGTATGAGCTGCACTGGTTAAAAATACCTGCAACTCAACTGATGATGTTTGTTTCTCTTCTGATTAAGTGTTCTAAAATTCCTCCTGTAAAATCATGGCTCAAATCTAAAGCTGAAATCACTACCCAGAAGTGGTATTGAACATTCAAAGGTTAGAAATTAAAAATGTTATACACCACCATCTCACCCTCTTGCCTTTGTGATTCTTTAAAATGTTGAGTGTAATGATATGGTTGTATGAAATTCCTGTGTAGGTAGGTAAAAATAGAATTGAATTCTAAATGCTGAACAACAGTAACTTTCCATTGTTCTCATCAGATTTGTGCAACTGTGATGTTTCTGATTTCTTTTTTCCAGGTGGCATAGTATAGGCATCAGTGAATGAACCCAAAGCATTTAAATTTAAGGAGTGCATAAGCCAATCACTGTTTCTTACATGTACATTGCCCTCTTCAAAAAGCAGTGAAATGTCTGAATGGCAGAGGAGAAAGAGAAACTTTCAAAAAGCTTCTATATTAAGTTGCTTTTAAATACAGTTTTTGGTGATACTGATCTGCAGGTGTGCTATGGAGTTGCATTTAACAGATATAAGTTGGGTTTAGTAAAGTTATCCAGCTGAAAACAAATGCTTCTGGAGACAGAAGGCTATTGTTCAGCTATGCCCAAGTGAGGTTAAAAAAATGCTCCCCAGCTATCATGGGAAACATTCCTTGAGAATCAGATTGCCTGTTTCAGAATTGTTGATGTTGGAAGGAACATCTCAAGATCATCTAGTCCAAGCCCTTGCTCAGACAAGGTCAGCTGGAACTGGGTGCCCAGGATGGTGTCCAGTATGGTTTTGAATATCTCCATGGATGGAGACCCTACTGCTTCTCTGTGACACCTATTGCAGTGTTCAGATTACAAAGCCAAATAATAGAGGCGGGCATAATTAGCACTTACCTTGTTACATATAGTCTTCTATGTGTCTTGAGTTATTAGCATGTGAAGGCACTGAAACTGCCATGTTTTCAGAACCCCATTTCACTGTTGGCCCGAACATGAATAAACCTTCCTTCTATTCTGCCCAAAAAAGTGAAGGTGGCTTAAAGGTAAACCTCAAGAGCAGGAACACAGCTTGTATTCTCTTTCCAGTTTATTGCAGTTAAGGCAGGCCTGAAATTATTTTATTGGTTTGTTCCATCATTTGTTTTGCTCTTCTTTCCCGGATATGTAATGATTTAAGAAATGTCTGGAAGGTAAAAACACTAGAATGACACAATTTCAAAATTAACAATGTAATGTAACAGTGTTTTGAGTGCTTTTTCTGGTCTTGCAGACTGCTGCTTTAACTTCATCATAACATGGTAATGCCTTTACTTGGTAGAAAAGCCCAGTGAAACCTTGAAGTTGGTACTTGCAATCCAGCAACTTGCACTGAAAAGAGTAAATCATCATGTCTCAATGTTATGAAAGCAGCACTAGTGTGCCATGCTGAGGCAAGCTCTTCTCTGCTTATTTCTAAGGACTAGACCTACTACCCTTGCCGCTGCAAACTTTCCTATAGACAGTTTTTAGGAGGCTAAGTGAAAGCTTACTTCTCTTTTATAACTGGGAACGATATTTCAAAAGGTCCTCAGTAAAGCTACAGAAAAGCACCATCTGTCCACAGCAGAAAAAGCAATGTTGTTTAATTAGTATGTGTTAGCTAAACTTGATATAAATCTGTTTTCCTTAGCGCTCTAGGAAAGACTTGAGTCTAAATGAATTAGGATCTTAAAAAACCCAACTTCATTCTTTTATTTGAAAGAAAAAGTATTTCCTTTAAAAGTGTGTTTCCTTATATAGATTATAGGTAATGGCAAAAGCATGTCAATCATAAAGTTTAGAGAAAGTGTGGACTAATGAGGACAAAAATAATTCTAAGTTTTACTTTAAAGAAGACTGAGTTCTAAATTTGCTTATCAAGTAAGAACACTGAAGTAATTAAATTAAAGGTTTGTGCAAGGCTGTTTTTTTCTGGAGAAGAGGTTTTATAAACAAATGGAAGAAGTAATAACGAAGAATATAACTATTACACTTAGAACGAAAGACTGAATAAGTGGTTTTATTTTAAATAAGCTAACAATTCTGGCTAGCTAATATTTACAGTTTTATGTATTCAAGAATTTAACAGCTACACTGTTCTTCTAAAACTACTTCAGAATCGTTCAGACTTTCAGTGCCAGCATCGATGGCAGAAGGTACTAAACCCAGAACTGGTTAAAGGTCCCTGGACTAAAGAAGAAGATCAGAGGGTAATAAAAAGTAATTCATTCTGTAATCTTTTACTGCAATAACGTGGCATATAACTGCTAAGAATGTGTACTTTTTCTTAGGTTTCACCCCTGCAACGATAACATATAATGCATCTTGTGTGGTAGATTGTTATATTACATTATGCTGTGTCAGAAGAAAGAAAATGTAGCTTCTCTTAAGTAGAAGGAATGTCTGGTCTGTTCGTGTGCTTAATTTCCCTTTGCTTAGATTGCTAGCTGAACTACCCTAGCTTATGAAGTAGACTAGATCTCTTCATAGCACTAAAGATCAAAGGTCTCATTTACATGTTATGTTCCTCATTTCTCACACCCCCCAGACTTAAGAAGTTTTGGAATAAGGGAAATTGTTTCATACTCTACTGTTAAAGAAGCTAGCAATGGTGTTTTAGACTCCTCTTCCCCATCTCTGTTAATTCACACTGCAGCTTTTTGCCTGTAAATCCTAGAGTACCCTTTCGGAGGTGCATGTATAGCTTTTGTGTATTGTATTTCAAAATGACTACTAATTCCCACTGTTTAAAAAGTGTTTTAAGATGTTTAAAGCCAATATTTGTTAACTTGTGAGTATCAGCTCCCTATTCTGTTTTGGGGTGGGTTTTTTTAGTTCTGATAATTCATTTAAGAAAAAGATTCTGATGTGTAAAAACTTGTAGAAATGGGATGAAGGTTGGGAGTAAAGGTGTGTTTTTTTCCTCATGTGTTGTTGAAAAAAAATCAAGCCGAACATCTTTACCAGCTCCTTTTTTGGTCTTTCCTAGTGTCAGGTTATGCAATGGATGACAAAAAGGAGAATTCTAAATGAATGCTTTCATCAGTATATACTTACATTCTAAACACAGTGAATTTTGGGGTAATAAGCAATTTTTTGATTTTTTAAAAAAATAATTTTTAAAGCCTGAAGTCACTATCCACCCCCTTAGGCCTAGTATCTTATCAAGTTGACTAGTCTGACTCTACTCTAGAATGTGAGTTTATCAGTGTTCTCAGACTTTTATTAGGAAAATTAGGATCCAGATTTATAACGTACTTTCATCTGTGTTCCAGGTTATTGAATTAGTTCAGAAGTATGGTCCAAAACGCTGGTCTTTAATTGCAAAACACCTGAAAGGAAGAATAGGCAAGCAATGCAGAGAGAGATGGCATAACCATCTCAATCCTGAGGTAAAAAAGTCTTCATGGACAGAAGAAGAGGACAGAATAATCTATGAAGCTCACAAGCGTTTGGGAAACCGATGGGCTGAAATAGCAAAACTTCTTCCTGGAAGGTGCTTTTCAACTCTGTTTGTGTTAAATAGTGGAATACAGAAAGCATTCTTTGTGCAGGTCTTTTCAATACAATTTGTTAGTCAGAAAGCATCTGTTAAAACTTAAGTCACAACACCTTTATCTTGATAGACACTTAAATGTTTTATGATCTTTTGCATTTGCTCATATGTTTCTAAAAAGCTATAAAAACAATGAAAAGGCTTCTAATGCTGAAGAGTAGCTGCAAGTAATAGTGGAAGAATGCCTTAGCATCTAATGACCTGATAACAGAATGCCTTCATTGTTATACATTTGGGGCTGGCTTTCTGTTTTTAGCTTAAGATCAGAAAATCTTTTTTTAATTTATTTTTTGTTAAACAGAACACTTGAAAAAGAGAATCTTAGTAACCTTCAAAAGCCCAGGTGCAGGAGTCCTGGGTTGAAAAGCTAGTTGGTTACCATTTAATCTCTAAGTTAAGAAAGAATTGTATGCATTGTTCTCCTTATCTTTGTTTCAAGTGTGATTGTGACCTTATGCTTGTGGAAACCAAAATTTTAGTGTATAAAGAGTTTAATAAATGTTTTTACCTTCTGCTGTTAATTGAAAGTCAGTGTCAAGCTGTCCCTCTCCGAATTCAGTCTTTGTGTTCAGGTGGTGACTGTCCAATTGTGCCTAAGGAATGTCATCATTGTTATGATGTGAGAGTGAGTCCTAGAGATGTGTATGCAAAAATTTTGATTAACTACACAATCCATGAATCACAGGAAATTGTTTGGAGGAATAGGAAAGGAATGAATTGGATCTTAATAGAATTTCAGAAAGGAAAGAAAAGTGTGTAAGGACAGAGATATCCCTAGTTCACTAACTTATTTGTTGAAACTAAACCCAAGATGAGACTCTTAGCTAAGGATTGAATCCTAGACCTAGATTTGTACAGAGTCTAACACTAGTGGGGTGAAAAAAGGGAACGCTTGGAGCTAAGGTGAGATGAAGAATGGGGCTTGAAGCAGTTTATATTTCTGTGTACTTCTCTGTACAGCTAGTAATAATATTGCTAGTATTTTACACTCTAGTGCACTCACACTCTACTCTTGCCTTAATGCTTCTCTAGCAGTAAAAGTGATTTCAGACTGATTGTCCAACTGAAGGCATTTTCTTTCCAAGGGGAGTGACCATGGGTAGTGGTCTTCTGCCATGCCTGTTTTCCCCATACAAGATCAAGAGCGCCAAGACCTAGTATGATGTTCTTTGCAAAGCTGCACATAAAGCTTGGAGCTGGGAATGCAGGCTGTCACTTTTTTTAGAAGAGATACCTTCTGGTACCAAACACTACCCACAGGGCTACTCTTATGCTGTGGGACAGCAGGGCGCTTGCCTTAGTTTCACATTCTGCAAATTTGTAGCAGTGGGTGAATAATGTAGTGACAGAGAACAAACATGATTGTTCCATGTCAGTAAAAAAGATTTTCATCCATAATAATAGCCAGAACCAAGGCTTTGTCTTTTGTTACTTTTAATTTCCTGCAAACTTGAAATTTAGTTGAGGGAAGTTTTGAAAAAAGTAACTTCATAGTCATTATGCTGAAACCCCTCTGATAACAGAACTTCCAGTCCAGGCTGCTGGGATTTTCTGGATTTGTGGCTTCAGCTTACCCTGCTGTACAAACTCTGCAAATAAACCATATATTAAACTCTGAGATATGTAAACCAATCACCGTTGTATAATTTCATTTTAGGACTGATAATTCAATTAAAAATCACTGGAATTCAACAATGCGAAGAAAGGTGGAACAGGAAGGATATTTACAAGGTAGTATAAAGTCTGAAAGAGCTAGTTCATCTGAACTTCAGCCCCAACCTTGTCTGGCTATGGAACACTTGCACACTCAGGATCAGTTTTATCTACCTGTTCAGACACATGTAAGTTCAAAATCCAGAATAATTAGTATTTCTGAGTCCAAAATAATTTATTTGGTTTGGAATGAGAAACAACTCTGTAAGAATGACAATCTGTTGAGTATTTTTGAGATGTTATGATAACTTAGGATTTGTAAACCATAATAAGTAGTTTATGTACAATTAAACTAGAAGTAATTTTATAGTGTCCATTTCTTTAGGATTTGTAAAACAATTTGTCTTTTTAGATTCCAGCATACCAGTATGCCTCACCAGAAGGCAGCTGTGTAGAACATGCTTCAGCTTCTTCCAACATAGTTCAGGTAAAATGTTAATGGCCGTCATAAATGAAGAGAATGTACTGTGTGTTATGCTGTAAAGTGAATAGTGTAAAAACCTTTAACTTCAAAATATTTTTAAGTCTTCTGTCATTCACTTAAATTTATGTACATGTTCCTCTGTTAGAAGGCTTACTAGATTAATTGGTAGTTCTAGGTAGGAAAAAGAGCTGTTCAACACATCCCAGAAATAAAATGGTTGTCTCTATTTCTGACTGAAGTATGGCTTAGAACACAGCCTACTAGTTAAATTTTTGGGTTGAAAGGATGACCTTCTAATGTTACCTAGCTTCTGAGATATTTGGAAACAAGATTTTACTGTTTTGTATATAATAAACATGACGGTTCCTAAAAGACTCCATTCAGATAACTTCCTGTGACTTACACTTGTGGCTGTGCTCTTTTGTTCTCTATAGGTTTTAGGGTTTTTTCTGACTGATTAACTTACCTCAGTGCCTTCAACTGATTCTTTTGCAATGTTATAAGTGCTAAAGTGTGGAGAAACTTTAAAACAATATCCTGTTTTAAATGATATATTTCCTTTTTCTCCTTTGGCCTCACTAAGAATATATCTACAATTCATCCTGTGTTGGAGGCTGATTGTGGATCTTTGTTTGTAATATGACTTCCTGGAAGAAGTCTTATGAATGTGAAATTGGGGAAAGGAAAAAAGTTATTTTGACACAGGGAATAATGTGTCTATTTTTGTGCTAGATATGTTCGAGTTGTTCTGCAGAACTCTGTCCCTAATCTCAAGCTTCCCTGTGCAGGTCATCAGTTTCATGTTGCATTTTCTCCCCCGACCTAAGAATGAAAATCGGAACAAAGTCTCATGGGGCCTTTGACACTATGGATTGCCTTATACAGAAAACTAGCAGAGACTTTCTGCTCCTTGAAGTCCCCTCTAAACTATGGAGCATAAGTAGTTTTGAAGCTCTTGTCCTATATCCTCACTTACCTATATTTCTAGCAATAAGTTTTAAGGGAGTTGAAAATAAACTGACCAACCCAACTCGATTAGTTTTCTTTTCTGATAGTAGTGGTAGGTTTGCTTGTGTAGATACTCTGCCAGCAAATACTTATTTAAAACACTTCTTGCACACTTAGTGGGCATCAGTAAACTCAAATTTCTAGAGAGTACATAGTAACACAAATGAACCTACCAAGATGCCAACTTGTTGTTTCTATTAAAGAGAGAATTGAGCAACTTTTGGTTAAAAAGTGCTATAGCATACAGAGCATTTACAGACCATATTCAAAACCTTTTGAAATATTAGCTTGTATACCACTCTAACATTGGATCCATTTCCTGGTATCTACTGGCATTGTTTCACTTGCAAATGAGTACTATATTACAAAATACAATGCTATGTGTGATGTAGCTGTGTTATAATGTAGAATTTTTACTGTGGAGGGATGGTAAAGGTGGAAAATAGTAATAACCTCTTCCTGAAATTTTTCAGCAGTCATTTGTTGATGATGATCCTGATAAAGAAAAGAAAATAAAACAACTTGAATTGCTGCTTATGTCAACAGAGAATGAAATCAGAAGAAAACAAGCGTCTTCTGTAAGGACTATAAATTTCTGTAAATATTTGAGTATGTTTTACTGAGATTAATTCTCAGCAATTTAGTAATGGATATTTGTTTGGTTTTGTGAGGTGGTTTTTCACTCAGCCTTCTAAAAGCAAACCTATGGCTGTTGGGTTGTAAAACAAAGCCTGTATATTAGAATTGAGACAAATTATTTTTAGTACTGTTTTCTAAACTGTGAGAACAGCAGAAATATGACCTTCAATTTGGCTGTTGTTTCAAAGTTCCAGGATTTTAATTCTTTTCAGCAGGCAGCACTTTGTTTGATAGCACTGTCATTAGGTGTTATAGATCAGCTTTGTTGATTGTCTCTTCAACAGAGAAATGTGAAAAATACACAAGCTTTGCCCTACTTAATTTCAAAACGTCCTGCAGGTTATATTTTTATCACACTTCTGTGTGAGTATTTGCAATGTGTAGTATCCACATTTGGACATGACAAAACTTATATGAATTTACACTGTACAAAACTTACGTGTACTTCAATGGAATGAAGGAAACTTGCAGATGACAGTCACTTATTTCTTCAGGAACAGAGGGCTGTGAACAACACAAACATGTTGATTACTTATTAGGATTACAGGTGAATTTTAATTTTTTTTTGGGTGGAGCTATTCCTGGCATTCTCTTGAAACAGTGTAACGTTCTTCTCCTCTAGTGATGTCTGCTTTGTTTCTAGATTTCCAGTGAAAATTAAAATTTGTTTCTTGAGTATTAGCAATGTACTAAAATGGGATAACCATTTCAAGTTAAGTAAACTAACGATGCAGAATATGCTTTAAAAAAAACCCCCTGAATCAAACAAGAAGTATCTCACATTCTAGAAACTGTTTCTAATCTTAAAATGTACTTGTATTCTGTAGTGAAGATGACTTAAATATGTACTAACATTCAGAAACACAAGGAATTTGTCAGAGTTGCCTTCCAATACAACCCATCATCATCTAAGTTATGAGAGTGTGTAAGACATGAATGAGAGAAAAGATAAAAATATTGTACAGATTGAGAATGTTGAGTATGTTAATCTAAGGAGAAGACTAACTGCATTAATCCACAAAGATATTTAGTATCTGAAGAAACAAAAATTAATGGTTGTGCTTAGTCTTCCCACATAGTTTAATACTTTTTTTTTTCTTCCCTGTGGTCACATAATTGAGTCTTGTCAACTTCTAAGTTGAATAAGATGAATGTGTTTCTTTATACTTTAGCAAGCTGGAAACTTACCTTGTTGGCCTGGAAGTTTTGTCATGGAAGATTGTGTGTCTGATACACTAAATAGTCTTGAGGAACAAACAAGTGAGTTCTACAGCATGGATGAGACCCACAGCACATCTGTTCAACCGAAGTCACCTCCTAAGTATTTGGCTGTGGAACCAAATACAATATTACCATCTCTACAGACCTTTCCAGATTTTGCAGAGACACTAGATTTTATTGAATCTGTAAGTCTGTATTTATTCTAAAAAAAATTATTTAGGAGCATAAACTTACACAGTTTAGGTAAAATACTCTTAAAATTACCTTTTTCTGTTCTTGTCTGTAGTTTCACCCACATAGAGCTATTTGTTTCATTGTCTGTTTTAAAAGAATTGTGTCTTAAAATGTTCAGTGTTTTAGGATTGTGTGAAAGATACAGGGAGAATAATTTGGTAAATAGCATCTGGAGATAGAGCTGTTAGATTGGCTTGAACATTGTGAAATAATCTGAGATAAGCCTGGTGTTTGAGTGTTTTGCATCTTGTCTCACAGGATCCCGTAGTGTGGAGTGATGTCCCCAGTTTTGAGCTTATAGAGGCTGTTGCGTCTCCTCTCAAGCCAGCTCCAGTAAAACTAACACAGATTCAACACAATGAAGGGGCTACTGAGTACCAGTATAATGTCAGCGTTGTCTTCGATGGCAAAAAACACAGTAATATCAGTGACGTGGAAGAAGCAGTTTTTCCAACAACCCCAAGCTCAACCAAACTCAGCACTCCACCTACTATCCTAAGAAAGAGAAAGAGATTGCGTTTTGGGCAATCACCAGTTAATGAACTGAATGATGGCTTGTGTAATGATGCCATCAGCATTGCACTAAAACATACACCAGTGAAAACACTACCATTTTCTCCATCACAGGTGAGTTTGTTTTTAAATATGGCTAAACTATGAAGACTGCAGTGGGTGGATTATAATTTACAAGTACTTTCTTCCCTAGTCGTACATTATAGCCCAAACAAGTATGCCCAAAAAACTTCTTAAAACATGTGCATAAACCACTCATTTTCTCTGATTTGAAAACTAACAGGAGGTGGGGAAGGTGGTGACGTATGTGCCAGCTCACACTTTTTCATGCAAACAGTTTTTGATAGAGACTTGTTGTCTCTGTGACCTAATTAAGCAGTAGGGATTTTAAGGAGAAAATCAACGTTTCAGTGATAAATATTGGAGACACTTTAGAGTGTAAGTCAACAATAGTTTATTGGAGTTTGTCAGTAAAAGCCCTTCAGAAAATAAATATGTATTTCTTATTTTAGGGTTCAGTACAGTGGTAAAGTTTTGTCCTTTAAGGTTGCTTATTTTTCTCTCTTGTGCTCAGTTTTTCAACACTTGCTCTGGGAATGAACAATTTAACCTTGAAAATCCTGCATTTACATCGACTCCAATCTGTGGGCAGAAGGTTCTTATTACGACTCCTCTACACAAGGAAATGACACCAAAAGATCAAAAGGAAAATGTGGGGTAGGTTTATTATATTAAACATCTAGTGGTGTTTCTCGAATAAAACCAGATTTTTTAAACATTGAGAAATTAGTCTACCTGTATGCATATTGTGAAAGAGTTCTAAAACCCCTAATGCTAAATACTTGTGTACAAACAAACTGGCTTCCTGTTCTTATCTTATCAGAAAATTACTTGAACTCAGTTCAAATTTTTCCTTTTTTTAAAATAAAAAAAAAAAGAATCTAGTTGAAGACTAATATACTTGGGGTAAAGCTGTGGTGATCTTAATACCTTCAGATTCATGGTGGTGATATTGGTTGTGTAAAGTAGGATATTTTAAAATGTTTCATTGGTTAATTTTATTATGTTACTGTTGATACAGTAAAATATTAAAATGTATGTATGAATGTTTTTCTATGCTTGAATAGTTTTAGAACTCCCACAATTAGAAGATCTCTTTTGGGCTCAACACCGAGGACACCAACTCCTTTTAAAAATGCTTTGGCTGCTCAGGAAAAAAAGTATGGTCCCCTCAAACTTATGGTATGTGATGACATGTTTATTTTCTTCTTTGCTGCAGTCTAAATGTTTTCATGTGTTGGTTCTTCTGCACTGCTAGGACAGAAACTAGATGGTTACTACAACATGCTAGTATTCTGAGAATTTTTTTATAGGAATATGCTTGGAAGCATTTTATCCTACTCAGGGGCTTACTTGAGTGGCATCTAAAATTTTCTTCATCCTAAAACCGAAAATCTTAATATATCAACTCATGATCCATCTGATTCTTCTGACTATAACAGAAGACTACAACTACCTGAAGGGAGGTTGTGGAGAGGAGTGTACTGGCCTCTTCTCCCGAGTGACAGGGGACAGGACAAGAGAGAATGGCCTCAAGCTCCACCAGGGGAGGTTCAGGCTCAACATAAGGAAAATATTCTTCACTGAAAGGGTCATTAGGCAATGGAACAGGCTGCCCAGGGAGGTGGTTGACTTGCCTTCCCTCGAGGTGTTTAAGGCACAGGTGGATGAGGTACTGAGGGGAATGGTTGGACTTGATGATCTGGTGGGTCTCTTCCAACCTGGTGATTCTATGATTCTATAAGACTTGAGTTTTTTTGGTTGACTATGGATAAAGTTACTTTTTTGTTTGTTTGTTCCAAATGAACAATGTTTGTTTGTTCCAAATGAAATGTTCTCTTCCTAGCCTAGCTAAGGTATGTTAATGCTTAATAACTTTTGGAATTCAGTAGACATATGCATTTCAAGTTCTGAAAAAATTCCAGCTAATATATATTGACTACTACTATTCTGCAAACACAGAAGGTAGCTCAGACTGTGCCACAGGCCTTGGCACCATCTGTGTTGCCCTATAGATTCTCTCACTATGCAAATGGAGTGGTTTGGAGTTCCTGTTTCTGTCCACTATTAACCTCCTGTTCAAATCAAATTTTGAGGGCTTAAGGGAATTCTTCTCCTGTTGGTATATAAAGGAGCCATCTGTATGGCTTCTGTGAAATTCTGTACTGTACTTGAGACTATCAATGTCTTATTCAAAGATTTGTGCTAAGATTGACATAAATTCCTTTCCTGACAACAGTCGTGCTTCTAGAATACAGTTTTTTAGTGTGTTTGTATGCATGTGTGTATACGTATATGTTCACATATATGTTTAGTGTATATATAAAGTATTTTTATTCTTTTTGTTAGTGGATAACTATTGATGATAAATGCAAACAACTAGTTTGCATGTCTTCCTCAATGCTGCCTTGCATTTTTTGAGGCACTGTATGTATGAATGTATTTTATCTCACTAGAAATAATGTGGAGTAAAATGAATTAAAAACATCTGCATGACCTGGGAATGTTGGTCTGTAGTTGTTCACTACAATAGCTTAAATCCTTTTATCTTGTGCTGTATTTTGAAAGATTTTTTTTTTGCCTACGTTATCTGAAAGTAGAGCATGATAAAATACAGCAACTAATAGACTTCCTGTATTTTCTTGTCCAATTTTAATTAACTTAGTCACAACCACTTGCCTTCTTGGAGGAAGACATTAGGGAAGTTTTGAAAGAGGAAACTGGAACAGATATATTTCTCAAGGATGAAGACAACACTGTGTATAAAAGCTGCAATCAGGAGGTAATGTTACAATAATAACTTAAAATGGAAAATAACTGTTTTTAAAGAATATTTTTACATTTTTTTCTCTACAAAATATTTATTGCAGCACAACTCTTTTACAAAGGTCAGAAAATCACTGGTCCTAGATCCATGGGAAAAAGAAGAGATGGGTGCCCAGCTCCTCACTGATGATAATAGTTTAGATGTACAGGTAAATATTAAACTAATGAAGAGTATCACTGGCAGCAATATTAATATAGAACTGAGTATCTTTCATTCTGTCAGCTGGAATAAAATATTTGGATTGAGGCTAGATGTATAAATTTGGAAACTGAAAATCGCCTTCAGTTTTAAATGCTGCTCTAAGTATTTAAGCAGTACTTGAACAGTGGGCATGAATTAATGCATGAATTCTTCCTTCCAGGCCTTCAGAGCAGGGCTGGTAAAGTAATGTGGATGCTTTTCAGATTTACTGTTGGAGCAGTGCTAATTCCATGCTGGTTATCTACAAATATTAGGATATATGGCACACTGAATCTTCCTGTAATACCTCAGGAAGATGGCATTTTCCCCTGTGGTTTGCATGCTTGAGATGTTCCAAGGATACTGAAATGCATATCAGGCAGTGTGTTTTTCCTTTTCCTGCTTCATATAGTAGGAGAATATCAAGCACGTAGAAGATGAGGTTTGTGGGCTTCCTCTGCCTTGAAGGAATTTGAATACTTCTGCCTCACCAACCAAGACATTAAGTATTCAGAGGTGGGGCTGTTTTGGCCCCTCATTCCTTTAAAAAGTAGCTCAATATTTTACCAGTTGAGTGGTAGTGTAGACTAATCTTTAGTCATGTAATTTGTAGGAAAACTGTATTCTAATCTAGTTCTTAAACAATGTATGTATGTGTTTAATTCTGAAAGACCAAATGTCTGACTCTTGATCTGGTATAAATCTGTGTTTAGGGGCCAAAGTCCTTAAAAAGCACAGGCGCTTAAGTCATACCCTGTTCTGATTATTGTAGCTGTTTTTTTAAATTCCTGTTCTAAATGCCCCCTAGGCTCTGTGCCAAGCCTAGTTGTCTGCTGGCTGGGTGTTAGGTGCCCTGCCATCTAGTGGAAACTCACTACTTCCTCAAGAACGTCACAGTCTTGTGAGGAGCAGCATTGCTGCAGCCATGCAAAACAGAAACAAAATGCCCAGTGTACCCTTAGTAATGTCTTGTTATGACATGGTATATTGTGTACCATTGATGTTCGGGTAATTAAGCTAAAACCAAGAAACACTATGATGTTGTGGTATATTAAAGGCAGTGAACTGGGAAAAAAAATTCCTTCTTGTAATGAGGGATGCTAGGTCAACAGTAATATTTGCTCTTGGAAAGAGAGGTAATGGTGGTATCTGATTTGAAAATTAAAAATGTACCAATCCTTAAGTAGAAATCTTATGCCTGTGGGGTGGTAAGTTAGGAGTAAAGTGTGATGTAGAATAAATATGTAAAAGTAGCTTAAAGCAGGGTAATAGGGTGTTTTTGTAAGGGAACAAGTGTGTATGCCACTGCTACTCTCAGCTAATTTTGCTTATTTCTTCTGCTTTGCTATAGTGAAGCTGGATTGATTTAATTTTATATCCATAAACACAGTCAGTATATAAAACTCTTCTGAAATGATCAGTCTGTAGTGTGGTTTTATATGAAACTCTGCACTCAGTAAGGCTCAAATCATGCTAGCAGCTTCTTAGTAAATACTGAGCACAGTAAACCATGAATCCCCATATAGACCATTTTCATACTGTTCATTACTTTTTCGGATTCTTTCCTAGGGTCTTTATGATAGTGTTTGCTTTGTTTACATTTTGGCTTCTCTGATCACAGCTGGTGAAGATGTTTTTATTAAATACTGATTGTTATTCCTGTTCCCTACCCTCTTTTTTGTCAATAGTCAGAAAATGTCTATACCACATCTTTGTTAACAATTCCATTTTCGGAAATACATGACAACAGTAACCTGATATCAGAAAACCAAGATACAAATCCAGCAAACAAAGAAAATGCAGTAATTAAGAAGAAAATGAATGCATGTGCTTCAAAAAATGTCAAAACGGAGAAAGCTTCTCAGGTCTGGATGCAAAGAATGCTGTTAGTTTTGTTAACAGTTTAGCATAGAATTTCTTTTTGGTTTCTGTCTTGTCCTGGTATCTAGAATTGTTCAACTCGGTGATCTAGGTTTGGTCAGTGTTTTCATGATCCTTATTTCTTGTAAGCTGGTCATGTGTCCGTAAAGTTTTCATTCAAGATTTAAATGAGTAAGAGCGCATGTACAAAACAGGTTTGGATACCAACTCTAGCAGTAAGAAAACCTGACTTGCTGCCAACTAAACCTCTGTAGCAACTAAATTTCTCAAATTTGGCTGGTGCTTACTTCAAAATAAGCCCAATGGGGTATCTTTAAGCAAAGTTCATCCACAGCTTCTATTTGGTAATTATTCTTGTACATCTGTATACTTTCAGTCCTGTTAAAACTGTGGAATCCAGTTTTTCCTGTGTGTGTTATCTTGACTGCTGGTTTAGAGTGAGATTCTCTTTGACTTGGTACCTTTTCCACTTTGTGCCATAGGGAGTTAATGTATAAATTTTTACTGTCTTCTCAGAATAGCTACAGCTCTGTATTAATTTTAAAAATAAAAAGGCAGGGCAACTGGAGCCTAATCTTCCATGTCCCACTTAATTGCTTTAACGATTATGTGATTTTAAGTACAGACAACAGTATTACTTTCTGTTCCTTTCTTATGACCAAACCTCATTTGATTGTGATGTTCCAAAAAAAAAAAAAAAAAAAAAATTAACTGCTGTGAATTGCAGCAAAGGGGACTACATCTATAGTTCCCAGAACCGTGCTCTTAAGAATACTTTAAACGGGACCTTAGTCATAATTATACTCACAAACATTCACATTGAACCGTCTTTCTCTTTTTGCTCTTTCCCCTGAGAAATTCTCTTGCAGTTTAGTGGTCTCTTTAACCATGAGTCCCTTCCATGAACCAACTCTTGCTACATTTATAGAGAAACTAAAATGGCTAATTTGCTTTGTGCATCTATATGTAGAACTGATCCTTTGGATGAGTTTCTAGTTCTGTATGTGAAGGAGAGAATCTTGCGTTCTTCATCATTTGCTACAATCTGCTAGTGTCAGGTCCAAATTAGAACTGCTACAAATCAGCTTGAGATTCAGTATATTATGTGAACGTGCAGCATTTGCTTCATGGAAGAAGTAGACTATCAGCTCAATTATTCTTCCATTCATTATTTTTATTCCTAATTCCTTTGCTGTTTTTACTAAATTCCCAAAACATCTGACTGTTTTTTCACAGCTGCCACTTTGGCTCAGTGAAGTCCTTCCCTGTATTCTTTTTCAACTGCCAAACCTTTTTGCCTTCCTTGGTCTCTCCAGACAGCTACTAATTTTTCTGCTTGTTGAACTGCACACATTTAAAGGAGAAGATATCCAAAGAGATGACTTCATTAACTTTCCTTTTATGTATCAATTGTTGAACTATTCTCTTTTTAAGAGGGTTTTTTTTTTGTGTGTGTGTGTTAGAACTTAAAGTATATCATAGATGCATGGCTGAGGAGCTTGATTAAGGGATAAAAAGGGAGCTTTGTCACAGGTTTTAGGTATTGTGTTGTAGAACCTAATCCTTCTCAGTAAAATACAGTATTGCTAGACTTTCATGTTTTATTGATAGTTTGCAAGATCATATGAGCATTGTTCCAATATTTTAGTCAGTTAAAAGAATATTTTTAACCAAATTTTATTTTATACAGTCAAATTGTGAATGGGAAGCGGTGGTTTATGGAAAAACAGAAGACCAGCTTATCATGACTGAACAAGCAAGAAGATATCTGAGCACATACACAGCTACCAGCAGCACTTCAAGGGCTCTGATACTGTGATGGTCACAACAACTGACAACCATCTCTTTCCATTGAAACTGACACAATGTTGAAGGCGATTCCAGCACAATAGTGGTGAATTAAGTCTTTATTCTAAGACAGTCTGCCAAGGGAAACCTTAAAGCTACCTTGAAGCTTCCTTTCTTCTTTTGATTGACAAAGAACTGACACTGTGCTCTCATATTCTCCAAAAAGGGATAGTATTATACTAACAGTTCTGCAATTATTTTCTTAAAATGTTGTAAGAGTAACACCCTGAAGTATGATAAAGAATGGTAAAATACATTGCAGTACTGACAACATACAGTTTTTATGTCTATTTTTCATATTTATTCTTTTGATTCACATTGCTTTTTCTCTGTTAGTGCATTTTTAATATAGAGTAGGTTTATAGGTTGTTACAGGTTTCCAAATGAGCAGCATACAATACTGAATGTGCTTTCGCTTATGTAGCATTTTTCTAGTATATAAAGAAACACAATGGAAAGGAGTGTAAAGGAAGGATAGAAAGTTGCACTACTAATTTTTTTGGTATGCTGCAAAACAATGAAATTAACTACAGTGTTAAATATATTTATTTGCAAATGGTACTAGAAGTAGGCAAAGGGGGGTGAATTAGATTTTAGTGTAAAGCATCAGTATTTTCTTCATAAATCTCAAAATGAGATGATTGTTGAATGTATTGTACAGTATGTAGGAACAGGGGAAATTTTGTAAATTGGAAAGGAGTCTGTTTTTATAATTTATTTTCATTTTAAAGCTTAAATGTAGATATTTATATGTATGCAGGTTGTATAGAAGCCAATGTTGTTTCCTGTTAAAACAACTAAAATAAAAAAAGGACAAATTTAAGTATAGAACAGCAGAAGAATTACAGTGGTGAGGTGGAAAAATCTATACTGTATGTTACATCTACATAAAGATTGCACTATAACCCCTAAATCATGTTGGTCTACAAAATAATTACAAGGTATACCTGTATTATACAGCAACTATTCCTGTACCTTGGTTAAATATATTTAGAAATGAATGACAGAGTCCTATACGTGACTCAGGAGTACTTTGTCCTGCATAGGAACTATAAACTAATGCATTTTAAATATAGATTTTTATTTTTTAAAGAAACTTGGCACCTTGGGTCTCAAAACAATTGTATCTGCACTTAAGTTTGACCATTATATACTTACTAAGTGTTTGAAGAACAAAGAACATTCTTTTATTTATGAAAAATCTTTGTCCTTATTTAAAGGTATACAGGTCACAACAGTTGCATTAGTTGCCTATTTTAGGTATTTGCACTTATTTTATGTCTTTTTTTTTTTTTTTTTGAAGGAATGTTTTGGGTTGCTTTTGTTGTAGAGATTTTTATGTAGTTAATTTCGAGCAAGTTATAGTGGTGTGCTATCGATAAATACTGACAGGTAAACAGAATTGTACACTGTAGTTTTAGTTATTTATAATTCAAACACTCTTCCTCTCCACTCCCGGGTGTGCTGCTACAGATAGTGGCAGAATCGGCTTGCTGCTATGAGAGATGGAAAGAGCGAGCATCATATGCACTGTATGTAAACTTACAAAAATGACGTCAGGTTCTCTAGTTAACTTTATGAGATCAACCAGTACTATGCAGGGTGTGAAAAGTATTCCTATCACTTTAATATCACAGATGGTAGAGAATAATTTATTAATGGAGAATTTTAATGTGATGAGTGACACAAGGAAGGTCATGGGTTATTAAACTTTTTTAAACATCTCAAAGCTTATGCAGTCCTTGCTTTTAGGAGCTTTGTGATATGAAATATTTGCCTGCCTATGACAGTAGTAGGCATAAACATTTTACCAATTTTTAATTCACATCAAAATTTTTGGAAAGGGGAATCCTATATAAGCAAGGAGATCGGAAAATACCCATCATGCCAGGATTACTCCTTGCCTATGAAAATTTAGAGGATGCCATTGGAGTTCTTGGCAGTACTAAATTTAAGTGTAGAGTACCAAAATGGATTTAACAGCAACATTTAATGCTGGAGACAGCATTTAATTCACAGAAAATCAGATAAAACATTGGGAAAGAATGAATATCTAGAATCTGGGTGGTATATTTTAGTAGAAATGATATCACCAAAACTACCTATACCAAGTTTAAGCATAGATTTCTGGTAAGTAGTATTAATTTGTGTTGGTATTGGTTGGATCGTTCAGTTAACTCCTACTTTGTTGCTTTAGCAAGAAGGTTTTAATCTTTTGTATGTCAGGCATCTTTTATTACTTTTTGAATGTTGTGTGCATTTGCATTTCTTTCAGTTTATAAGTAGATTGTACATGCGGCAGCCAAACTTGCATGAAACCTAAATACATATTACTCCATATTTTTGTTCTAAGGTTTGACATAATGTACAACAAATGCCTTGTTTATCTTAGTTTTTGTTGTACTACAAAAATTTCTTTTATGTAAGAGAATCTCACATACAATACAGACCATATTAATGTCAGAAATAAAGCATCTATGTACCAGTTTACTGTACTTGCCTCTTATTTCTGAACTTAAACACTCAATGCTCCTTAAAGCAACGTGTATTGATGTGTGCATGTGAAACTGCAAGAAACTTTCCTTTCTAGACTGGGCAGAGACAAACCGTAATCATGGGAATCAGTGGTTTGCACAGCAGGATCGAGTCCCTTGACAATATGTGCTTCAACCCAACCTACCTGCCAGCCTACTTGTATTTGGTTAACAGTTTGTATTTGTCTTTCAAACCTTTAGCACAAATATTTATGTATAGGAGAAAATTTGAGGGGTGAAGAATTCTGCTAATGTAAAGCTTTTCTACATTCCTTTCACTTGTATTGCAGAAGTATTTTGGTATGTGTGCCTGGGTCTTGGGAGGTGAATGCAAGTGTAAGATGTGCAATATGACTTTATTTCCAAAGTAGTATCCACAAACATATGTTAATCTGAATAAATGTTAGACTTGCACTCTTTCATTTTGCTAGAAACATTGACATTCAATGGATAATATCTATTGCCTTTCCCAGTTTTGTGACAAAATATAAATGGCAAACAATTAAAATAAGTTCATTTGTTGACGGAAGAGGACAAGAGGGACTAACACAAGCCAGTTCTTCAGAAATATATCATGGCAATTTGTATCATCACTGGGGCTTTGCTGGGGTTCTGCTACAACCAGACTACTGTATGAATGTCATGCAGGCCTGCTCATGTTGGCATGCATGAAGTTCTCCATCACCTGGGACAAGTGAGGTGGGCTGACATCTGAAATGGAGACGAAATGTTAGGTAGATGAAAGTGAAGTCTTTAGTGATGCAACAAGTTCATTTTTTGCCATCAGTTTTGCTCAGTGAAAGAAAGTAGGACAGACAGCTAATAACCCAAACCTGGAAGGAACTGCAACCTGAAGTCTGATTATATGAAGACTCTGGAAGCTTTACTCATGAGCCTGGCCTTTACATGGAAAAAATGGTCTAAGTAATTGTTAAGAAGCCCAGTTCCTACTACTATTATTCCATCTTTATATGAGAAATCTTGTGAGTGAATCAAGCTTCATGAAATAAGGGTTTGAACACTGGATATTAACTGACTGTGGTTGCACAGTAACTGTGACCAAGGTCTAACACAATGCAGACAACAAAAATACTGAAGCTGATTCCTGCTTTTGATTTTGTGACAACCATTCAGGTAAAGAAAGGTTCAGTACCTAGGAAGAAAACACATCAATGTCTTTACAATAGACCTAATTAATTTTTTTTAATAGATTTCCTTGACCTTGGATAAGCTGAAGCTTTACAGACTTAAATGCTTCATTTCCCAAGGAAGCTGTGGATTCCTGTTTCTTTGCCAAAAGGTTGCTACAGCTCCAAGAGGGACCATATTGGTCTCTGTGAAATCTTCTGGAGAAAGCCAGCTCATGCCTTGAGTGGGCTGGGTTCTTGCTCTGCAGCTGAAGAGGATAGTTGTAGTTCTGCTAGCATGATGTGTTGGAAGAACAGGTAAGCTTTAGACATTTATACCTAATCTTAAATTTTGTGTAAAGTAAAAATCCGAATGTTTGTACCTACTATATTCCACCTCAATGATTATGAAGATCTCAGTAGTACAGCTTCTGTTTACATCTGGAGTAAGAGCTGTGCAGTATAGCATTCTTTGGTATTAACTGGTGTTGCTGGTTTGGTTTTCTTTTTTGATTTCATTTTCTCTTCTGCTGTCTTTGTTTTTTGTGAGCCATAGAAATGAAAGGAATCATTTGATGGTGGCTGCTGTTGGACTTAGTGATATAGTGATATAGGTCCCTGTTACAAAGGAGCTTCTATCTGCTTGCTACTGCCTTTTACAGAAATTTAGGGTAGTTCTTTGGGTTTATTTTTAGAGTATCTGAATTTTTGCCTAACTCCTGATTTCCTGTGTCATCACACCCTCTGACTGCAGAGAAGATGGACATAAGAATCATAGAATCATTAAGGTTAGAAAAAGTCTCTAAGATCATCTAGTCCAATGATCAGCCCAACACCACCATGTCTACTAAACCATGTCCCAAAGCTCCACATGTACACATTTTTTGAACACCTCCAGGGATGATGACTCCACCATCTCCCCATTGCTTCACCACTCATTCAGTAAATAGATGTTTCCTAGTAGCCAATCTAAACCTCCCCTGACCCTGTTCACAGCCTTAGCACCAGCAAGATGGGGATGGGCTGTGAATTGACTGGCAGTGATATATTGCTGCAACTGTCCTGTGTCAATCTGAGCGGAAAGGGGGCTTTTATCTATTGGAGGAAGGAGAATTTTGCTTATTCAGTATTTAGTCCCTTGCTGACTGTTGGCCAGTTGCTTGGTCTCAGTCTGTCCTTGTAATGGTAATATTTAGTGGCTGCACAACTAACAGAACACGTATGCTCTGCTTTAAAACAGTCTATCCCATACTTTAAGAAATATTTGCTCCATTTTCAGAAGATGCCAAGTTCTTACACCAGTAGGAACTGAAAAACATATAAAACACCCTTCCATCAACAGAAAATGCATAAGACAGGCGAAGAAAACCTAGAAAAAAAAAAGCTCATTGAAAGACCATGCTTATAAGAAGTGATATAAATCACCTCAAAAGCCTTGTAGGATCTATGTGAACAAAATGAACTATGTATACACATCAGATGGAAAGGCAAAGGTTGGGAAAGCAAGCAGCTTTGTAAATCAGAGCAGTTGAGGATGTGTCTGCATGTACACGTAGGGATGAGGTGGTTTGATCCACTTGTCTTGAAGCTGAGCGGCGTAAAGGAGCAGAGCATCCTTGTTTGCCTACTCCTCACCCCGGCAAGCATGTGTTTGTAGCACCTCAGTGCCAGAAAGAAAGTGCCCTGGTGCCAGGGCTTGGGCTGCACCACACAGTGAAGGGGAAACTGGTTAGCTGGGCTGAGCAGGGGGGGGGGCAAATAACAGGATAAATCAGCCACTGGCAATTTACAAATGAATGCCACGTTCTCCGTAGCCATACGGAAAGGAGCAGATCAGCAGTGTCTGGAGGGCCTGTGTCACCAGAAGTAGGCCAGTGTGTGCGTCGTCCTGCACTGGCAAACGGCCAGGCTTTGTGTGCTCCAGACACCAGATGGGGAGCAATTATGAGTGTGACAAGTGGGTCATCTGGCAGACACTCTGTGGACCTGCTGCTGCATAATTTTTGGCGGGAAGAGGAGAGCTTTTTCTTATCTTCCCTTTTTTCTTTTTTTTTTTTTTTTTTTCTGTTGTTAATACAAACCTCTCCTTAGCAAACTCCTCGTGACTGGATATGGAGCGTCCTGTGTTTGCTGAGTTTATGATTTTTTTTGTGCCCTTGCTGGTACTTACCAGAATCTAAGTGTTTTTCCTTGGCTAGAAGTAAGCAATGGTTACACTTGTGTTTGTACACCATGTAGTTCGCAAATACTGGCCTGCAGTGCCCTAGGCATGTCCCGGTGACTTGGCAAGCCAGGCTGGGGCAGGAGAACAATGGAGCCCCGGAAATCCTCAAGCATGGATCTGGTTGTCCAACTGGATGGGATCTGAAGGGAGAAACCAGCCCAGTGCTCTTCAAGGCTTCCCGCTTCCTCCTAGGGCCAAGTGGAGGGGGAGGACCTTTCAGCAGCTGGGGCCAAGATGGGACCTTGTCAGTTTGTCCTTTGACCATACTCACTGGCCTGTGAAAGAAGAGTTTTGTGAGCCTGGACAGATCAGCTTAGCTGGCTCCAGCTGAGTGTGACAATACAGCCCCTCCACAGAGAACCGGTTGCTAATTGCATTGAGCAAATGTGTAAAATTCATTACATCTTCTACTGCTTTTGTTTGGCTGGCTGGGGAAAAATTGCAAGGGTGGCCCAGGTTGCCCGAGGTCACGCTATCGGGGCACAGCTGGAGATGGTGAAGGTCCCAGCAGGCAAAGGGGCTCTGCTGGGACTGACCCCTGAGAGGAGAGCTGGTGCCTGGCTGGCAGCAGATGCTTCTACCCCCACAGAGTTCCTGAGGAGCTCAGTGACAGTGGGAGGCTTCTGACTACTTCCCTCAGCAGCAGCTCAGTAGTAAGCACAGGTAAAAACACTTGTTCTTCATGACAGAAGCTCTTGGTAGTTTTACATCTTAGGCTTCCTGGTAGTAAAGGTTTACCCCAAACTCATCAGAGTCTGTGTTTATAACCCAACCTGGCCCTGCATAAGTTAACATCATATTCATTGCCCTTGGGGAAAGTGAGAGTAAACACGTGTGATTCTTTCATTTCCAGCTTTAAATGAGCAGGTAACAACAAGGTAAGAAGATAAATGGTTGGACTTGATGATCCAGTGGGACTTTTCCAACCTAGTGATTCAATGATTCTATGAAATGTTATCCCGAAGGAAATTAGTGGTTGCAAGAGTAATTTTGGAAGAGAAGCACCTGCAGCCTCTGACTGTTCATCTTCCCCCTTCCGATGGTTCAATGCTGGCCCTGCAACAAGAACAGCTTGAACACCCCACTTCCAGCATTTTTCCCCGCCCCACAGCAGCTCATTTATGTGGGTGGAAAAGCCAGCACTGGGTCTGACTGTCAGCAGCAAACCTGATCTATCTCGTCCTTCTACCTTCTTCAAACTATATTGGTAGAGACAACTTGCCTTCATAGTGAGGCCATGTTCTGCAAAAGTGCCTGGAGCCAGCCCTGCTCAAAGAGTGAAAAATATAAATAATAAAAATGTTGGAAAACTTTATCTTGAGTGTGTAATGTCTGACTGTCATAGAATAAGAGAAGAAGATAATATTCATTTAGTTAAAATCTCTGGGGCTATATGAGCTGGTATTCTAAAGTGCCAGTACCCTGTGTGGCCCACAAGTGCTAATATCACCAAAACTGAGGACCTGCCTGTTGAGGAGATGTCTTGAGGTTTGAAGCTAAATCTATATATGCATTGACTCCTAAAGTTCAGGTAGTAACTGGACCAAAGTGCTTGCTTTTATAGTTTGGCATCTCTCCTCTCTTTCTCAGTATTCTGGTTTCTACCTCTGCTGATCACCCTGGTTAAGCTTACATGTATGTCTCCAACACAGCAGTGATTTATGTGCAGTAAAAAGATAATTTTCATAGAATCATAGAATAGTTAGGGTGGGAAGGGACCTCAAAGATCATCTAGTTCCAACACCCCTGCCATGGGAAGGGAGGGACACCCCACTAGATCAGGTTACCCAAGGCCCCATCCAACCTGGCCTTAAAAACCTCCAGGGATGGGACATCCACAACCTACCTTGGCAACCTGTTCCAGTGTCTCAACACTCTAACGGTGAATAAATTCTTCCTAATGTCTAATCTAAATCTGCCCCTCTCCAGTTTATAGCCATCTCCCCTTGTCTTGTCACCTCAAGTCCCTCCCCAGCTTTCTTGTGGCCCCTTTCAGGTACTGGAAGGTCTCTATAAGGTCTCCTCAGAGCGTTCTCTTCTCCAGGTAAACAAGCCCAACTCTCCCAGCAGGTTCAGGGAGGTTATTCTCCCTCTGTACTCAGCACTGGTGAGACCGCTTCTTGAATCCTGTGTTCAGTTCTGGGACCCTCATCACAAGAAGGATGTTGAGGTTCTGGAGCAAGTCCAGAGAAGAGCAACAAAGCTGTTGAAGGGGCTGGAGAACAGGCCCTGTGAGGAGCGGCTGAGAGAGCTGGGGTTGTTTAGCCTGGAGAAGAGGAAACTGAGAGGAGATCTCATTGCTCTCTACAACTACCTGAAAGGCGGTTGTAGGGAGGAGGTTGCTGGCCTCTTTTCCCAAGTGACAGGGGACAGGACAAGAGGGAATGGCCTCAAGCTCTGCCAGGGGAGATTTAGGCTAGACATTAGGAGGAAGTTTTTCACACAAAAGGTCATTGGGCATTGGAATAGGCTACCCAGGGAGGTGGTTGATTTACCTTCCCTGGAGGTGTTTAAGGCACGGGTGGATGAGGTCCTGAGGGACATGGTTTAGTGGCAGATAGGAATGGTTGGACTCAATGATCTTGTGGGTCTCTTCCAACCTGGTGATTCTATGATTCTCAGACTGTCCTCGTATGGAAAGTGCACCAGCCCTCAGATCATCTTTGTAGCCCTTCTCTGGACCCGTTCCAACAGCTCCATATCTTTCTTATGTTGAGGATTCCAGATCTGGCCACAGAGCTCCAGATGAGGTCTCACAAGAGAGGAATAGAGGGGCAGAAAGAGGGGCAGAAATTTTTAACCCTGGGAAACAAAGATGAGGCGGTGGTCTTCAAAGAAGCCCTTAATGCCTCTGGCTGCTGTGCAAACCGGGCCAGGCCCTGGTTCACGTGCTCACACTGATGGGTGTGCAAGCACTGCACATACAGGTCCACCCAGGCCTGAGAAGGCTCACAGGGCCACCTGCGGCACAGCCAGGAATGCCCTTGACCAAACATGGATGCAACCTGGGCTGAGCCATCCTTCTCCTTGGGGTCCCTGGCAAGGGACCACATGGCTGGTTGCTTCTCCTGGCCTGCAGGGAGGATTGACACAGGACAAAACAGGTGCTGGAGAGGCGGCAACCAGACTGTAGATGATTTACACCTGTGAGGTGACTCCTCTGTCACACCAGTGGAGTTTGTCTCATTTCTTCATTAATGGATTAACCTATTTTGAGCATGTTATAGACACCTAAATATCTTGACATCTTCTATTATGTCAACAATTAAAGAAATAACTGGCTAAGCTTGGAATTTTAGGTTTAACCATCATGATTAGAAAAATAGACATAGCAAGAGTCTAAGTGCTGATGAACACCATTTTCAAGAGTTCATTATGGATAAATATTTATTTACCCTGCCTTCAAATCTGATTGAAAAATCTACTTGCATCCTGACTTTCAAGGCCAAATCAGGTATCCAGTGTTATGAGGACTCTGGGATTGAGTTATAAAGAAGTTGGGTTGTGGTTTTCACATGAAAGGTTAATATCTCTATTGGAAAAAGTCAGTCACAGGACTTCGTGTGCAACCTAGCAGTTAAATACAGTTTTGCTAGGCTTGTCACTGCACTCTCAGGCTAAAGCAGCGTGTATCTTCTGCAGTTTTGCTATGTGTTTAGTTGTCCCTGTTACTCAGGGCGACTGCTTTGATGAGGATGCTGTTGCTTCCTGACCTCCTCCTTCACTCTTGTTTGGTTGCCTCAGCTGAGCAGATGGTTTTGCACCATCAGCTCCCAGTACGGCTGCTCCGAGGTCTCTCTGCTGAAAAATGCCTCGTCAGGGGTAGGGGGGAAAGACCGTGTATCCTGTGGGGCCCTTTGCATGTCTCTTCTGCTTTATGGTCCAGTGCACCCTCCCCTCAAAAGGGAGCATCAAGCAAATAGATGGGGTGTTGCCCTGTACTATTTCAGTGCTATGCAAACTGTGATGGTGCAGTGGGAAACTGTTCTAAAATAAAGCAAAGTAAACTGTTGGGGCAGGTGAATCTGCAGGGCAGGAGGTCTGATGGGGTGAAACATCTGGGCCTGGGGACTGCCATCGGTGTCTGCACTGATATCCTGCTGCTGGGTCAGCTCTGGGGCCCTTGGTGGCTCTGTAGGCTTCTTAGTACATGTTATAAACGATGTCATTTTCTGCAGTGAAGTCAGCCTGGCAGCTGAGAAGAGGGGCATCACTCACATGTGCTTCCATTTCATGTTTTCCTTTGAGCTAAGCTACTCACTTTCTGGGCCGTCATCTAAATTTATTAAATATTCAACTCTCTTTTTTTTCCTTCTAAATGTTCCACTTTTTGTTTTAGTGATCTGTGTGCCCACTCATTTAAATAATAGTTCTACCACTTAAAAAAAAAAAGGTTTCAATACAGTATAGGGTTGAGCTTGTGAGTAATCTACAGACTCAACACTGAAATTTTAAAAATCTCTTATTAAATAGTTATGGCTCTCTGACATCTGCATTGTTTGTAGAGTTCACACACAGGCTTTCATCTGAGAAAGCTGACTTGTTTCATTTTCTTTTGTGTGTGCATGTCCTGATACTGCAATTTTCCTGGCAGATGTGAAATTATTCTGCAAATGCCAATGTTTGAGTTAAAAATGTTTTCTGTGAAAAGTGTGTGATGTTCCCCGGGACAGCAAAATGTTTGTGATTTGCTCTTCTGGCAAACCTGTTTGCTATGGGATCTGTAAAGGGAGTACAAAAGAGGAAGGAAGGTGGGCAAAGCGTATCTGAGATTTTGATTCATGCATCAGTGGAAATTATTTTATATGGTAGACTAGCTTTAAATTCACTACAGTTTATTTAAATAAAGTGGTATGCAAAGGAATGCTGGGCGTTTCAGTGAGCAGCTCTGTCACGAAGATGTTTTTGAAATGGTGAGAAGAAACTAGAAATCTATTTTTGAAGCGAAGTATAAATTACTGTAAATGTGATGGACTGTCTTCATGCTGCCTATTTCAGCCAGGCCATTTCCCCGGTTAGTCGCTAGTTCCAGGGAACCCAAAATTGTTAAACTACATGAAACACATGCTTTCAGCTGCAGAGTTGACTTCTTTTCTGACTTCGATGGAAAAATGGAGCAGGTCACTTATTGTTTTAATCACTATTTCACATTTTCTGACAGTGCTCTGGAATTGACCAATGTCGCTTTTGGTACATTTTTCACCTGGAAAGTATATTGCAGATCCACATCCTCTTCCGAACTCATCCTAATATTTTTAACATGTACAAAGGGTTGGGTGTTTTTACAGGAATTCCCAGCAGAGGCCAGGCTGTTATGCCCCATTCCAGAAAAACATCTGTGTCGAGTCCCGCAGTGTGGATGGTGATCAAGAGGACACTCTTTGGTTGCTTGTTTTAAAGGTAGAAATTGCCCAAAATGGAAGACCAGACATGAGGCACCTTTTCACCAGAGCTGCAAGGGCATATGGGAAATGAGGCAGGAAGGGGGGACAAGCCACCCTCTAACAAAGGGCTTTCTCAAGTTGAAGTTGGTGCAGGATGCCAACACCATACATTTTCTTACCCTGGTGTATCCTAAAGTCTTTCCCTTGCAGTCCTGAGTCAGCTCCCTCAGCCTGGGCTCCTGCATCCTTGTGTAACCCACCTCAGGTCAGGCTGTACTTCTGTGTGCAGTTTCCAGAGATCTTGTCTGAGGTAAATTAAGTGACTTTGCTGTCAAGTGGTAGGACTGAAGATGGAGAATGCTTAGTTTTATTCTCTAGCAGAACCTTAGCAACCCTTAACGAGTCTCTGCCTTAGTGCTCTAATTTGATGGGAGGGAGAGAAGTGACACTGCTCACCTTCAAGGGCAGAGTGAAACTAAACATTGTGTTTGTAAAAGGCCTGAGGACAGATGTGTAAATGTGTGTCTAATGTCTAACCCCTCTTGCCACTGCCAGGACTTCTCTCTGAGTGACTGATGACAAACAACGATTCTATCACCCATAAAATATTGGAGCTACTCACACAGACTTACGGCCTCTCCCTGTCAGGAGAAAAATTTGGGTTCTTTGTCATCATATTTTTCAGTATTATAAGATCTGGCTTTACCTTGCACTGAACTTCCATGGAACTGTGTTCAGTTTTGGGCCCCTTGCTTCAAGAAAGATATTGAGGCTCTGGAGTGTGTCCAGAGAAGGGCAATAAAGCTGGTGAAAGGTCTGGAGCACAAGTCCTATGAGAAGCGTCTGAGGGACCTGGGCTTGTTTAGCCTTGAGAAGAGGAGGCTGAGGGGAGACCTTATTGCTCTCTATAACTACCTAAAAGGAGGTTGTGGTGGGGTGTGTGTTGGTCTCTTCTCCCAAGGAACAAGTGGTAGAACAAGAGGGAATGGCCTCAAGTTGCACCAGGGGATGTTTAGACTGGATATTGGGAAGAAATTCTTTACTCAAAGGGTTATCAGGCATCAAAATTTGCTGCCCACAGAAGTGGCTGATTCACCATCCCTGGAGGTATTTAAAAGATGAGTAGATGAGGTCCTCAGGAATATGGTTTAGTAGCAGAAATGTACAGTGGTACTCAATGATCTCAAAGGTCTTTTCCAAGCAAATGATTCTATGATTCTATGAAAATCTTCCCAAAAGCTTTTAAGTCACTGAGACTCATATGTTACCACATGCTACTTGTTTATTTTGTTGTTTTTTTTTTTTTTTTTAAGAATAGGACATATTTTATTTAAATGAATAAGATAAGTGTCTACTACAATACAAGAAATCTCCACAGCAGTTCCTGGAATACAGACAAATTGTTGTAAGTCTCTTTCTCTTGTAGACCCAAATTATAAATTAAATAAATAAGAAGAACATAAATACACATTTCAAGATACAGCGATTATTAAGTAGAAACATTAATCATCTCCTCTTCACCTCCCTCCTCATATTGCTTAAAGCTATTAATTAACAAATTAAATACTAAAATACAGCTCTCTCAACAGACAAAACTTTTACTGCCCTGGACTCTGTGACGGGCAGGTACCACAAGCACTCACCATCTTAATTACCTGAAACACAGCATATGGGCTATTGCCAGTGTTGTCCCATCTTTTCATTTTTGCTTTGCTTAGATTATGAGACACAAGGGCAATGCGTCAAGCTCTAATTTATAGGTGGAATGGGCCCCTGTGAGGGAAATGTTCTGGTGCTGTGCAGATGTGCAGCCTTCAACAGGCATCGTCATTACTCTTGCACAATGTGGCTGGTGACACATGGTCATTCCTGGGCCACCACTGCCCCCTCTCATTGCCCTGCCAGCAGCCAGGTCCCTTCAGTGTGGGGTTAATGAGGAGCTGTGTTCCACTCCTTTTCCAATAGGAAGGAAGGAAAACAGAAGAGTAAATCATCCTTCTCTCAGACTGCTGGGCCAGAGAATGACTTTTGCCTTGGGGAAGGAGGAGAGGAGATTCTGTGATCTGTAGCTGCAAGGCTGTCCTGCAGGTTATGCAGGTTCTGTGGAAGAAAGTACCTCAGTACTCACGGTTTGATCTGGCAGGGCACTTTGAAACACCAATCACTTGTCACATAGCAAGGTTTGATAAATGCGTGTTTGTAAACTTGCTCAGTTCTGACTCACTCATTATTTTAAAATTTCTACATCCTTTACTCCTGTCAGGAAACATCAAAGCTGAAGGGGAAAAGATTGGCATGTGTCATTCAACAAGCATATTGTAAGATCTGGGTTTTATCTCACATTGTGAGAAGAGGACAAGCAGTGGTACAGAATGATTGGGATTTAATGGCACTCTGTAATTGAACCATTGCTTTGCATGAATACACAGACTTCTTGGTTGGCTTTTCTTGTTGTGAGACTGAGCTGATTCAGACAGGACATGTGTAATGTTAAACGGGCCAGCAGTAGTTTTGGCATTGAGTCAACATATCATTTTAGTGGGATACTTGGGATTTTAGTATATTGCAACAAAGAAAGGCCAGTGAGTTGCATCACATTCACCATTTTTACCTTAGCCTTTCTCCCACCATTCTGAGGCAATGGCAACAAATAATAAAAAGGATATAATTTTCCTGGATGAGCTGTGCTGTGTCTCTCCCCTCATTGATTCTAGAGCACCTTGTCCTGGCTAAAGGAGCCTTATCAGTCTGCCTCAAAGGCATTGTTTGTTGCCCCCAGGTACTCTGACTTCTTCTTGTGCTTCATCCACATCTTCCTCAGGAGGCTAGGTGTCCCGTATAGGCTGCCTCCAGTCAGTGGTAGGGAAGCTTCTGCTCCTGGTGGCAGAGTCAGGTCATACTCAGCCGTCTTTCTCCAGCGCTGCCTGTGGCTAACAAATAAAGCAGAGACGTGTAAAGTATTAATCTCTGAGGCCCTTCTCCCATGCTTGTGACCACTAGCCATTGACAACCAAGGGCTGCCTGTTTGCAAAGGTTAGCCCGTGGCTTGCCTGTGCCTGGGACTGGCAAGTCCATGGTGGGCAGGGGCTGTGCAAGGCAGGGGGCTTGGACACCACAGCTGCCCACTCCCTGATGCCCTTGCTCCCCTTAAAGTCCATTCTGACTTGCTCTCAGGGTGAACACTCACATGACGTGATGGGCTACAAGTGGGACTGATGCTAGGTACATCTTCTATAGCGTTTGCCACCAGAGAAAAAGCTGGTTGGTGCCCTGGGGGCTGAGCTGTGTCATAGACTCATAAAATCATGGAATTACCAGGTTGGGAAAGACCCACTGGATCATCAAGCCCAACCATTCCTATCAAACGCTAAACCATGCCCCCCAGTGCCTCATCCACCTGTCTCTTAAACACCTCCAGAGAAAGTGACTCAACCACCTCCCTGGGCAGTCTCTGCCAGTGGCCAATGACCCTTTCTCTGAAAACCTTTTTTCTAATGTTCAGCCTAACCCTTCCCTGGTGGAGACTGAGTCCTTCCACCTAAGCCCTGGGGAACATGTGGCAGCATCTAGGTCATATGAGCTGCATGTGGTTGAGGGGGCTATGCTGGCTTACATTGTCTGAGGGAGATAAATGTCTCTGTGTAAAAACTGGAAGGACGCTGTGACAATGAGCTTGTAACTGACCCTCAGGTGGCAACTAAAGTATCACCCAGATCCATGTCTTGGTTAACTGTATACTGATGAGTGCATTTGCACTATGGTAGAGCTGTTCCTTTGTTAGACTTAAAGACAATAAAGCTTCGTTTAAAAATATTTAACTACCTTTTCTAAACTGCCTTAGAGCAAATATTATAGTTTTCTTAAGAGGAAAATACTTAAATTTTGGATCTAAATGCTTTTCTTTCTAGTGATAAAACAAAGCTGAAACCGGCACTTGGGGCAGCTGTATAAACAGCCACGGCTGACGATATAATCAGCACATCCTTTAGTTGATCTCTCCCTGCCCTTGGGAAGCAAGTGGCTTGGCTTTATTATAAATCACTGAGGTTTTACACCTGTGATTCAGAGGAGCATTTGAGCATTTATTTGTGTTTCTGGTGAAAGGGAGACCCATGGTAAAGGTGCCCCGTTCCCTTCCTTGTCTGGTAGCACCACACACACAGCTCCCTGCGCCCGGGTGGAGGGGTGGGAAGGGACTTACTCATCTGTAGGAGTTCTGTTCCCTGTGGGGGAGCCTGTGACAGCCACTGCTTTTGCTCTGACCTGAGCAACTGGTGATGGTGGAAACTGCAGGAGGAAAAAGCACATCATTAGGAAATACCACAGTTGAGTAGGGACCTCAGGTTTTTCTGAGGAAGAGGCTGGTTTAGGAAAACAAATAAGTAACTTAAATCTCAACAAGAGAAAGCAGGATGGCTAAGAACCTGACAGCCTAACTCTTACCCACATAAATACCAATCGCACATCGGAATGGCCTAACTGAGCTCAGTGCAGCACTCATATGAGCAAGAATTATACCTGCCATTGAAGAAGGGAGGCTTGCAGGACTTTTTATTCCCTAGTTTTCACGTCTAGCTTCCCAAGGAAGCAAGCCCTACTGCAGACTGAGCAGCTTGCCTCTTGCAGCCCTTCCTTCACAGGCTGCCCTTACATCTGTTTGATCCATCGCTGTCACTTGCATATTCAGAAATGTTTCATTGAGTGCTGCTCTGTGGCATGGGGGTTCCTGGCTCATGCCCCAGTTCTGCCACAGCCCCAGGAGTGCCTAACCATCAATGTCCTCCTTGTTCCACTTGATCAAAGTTTTCCCACAAGAACTGAGTTGCATTTTCTCATTTTGAGGCCACTGAGACTGGCATATCCTCCAAGATGGTAAGCTAAAGCGTGGGTTGCCCAGAAACAGTGAAAAAGGTCAAAAATTGTGATGTGCTGTCATCATTTCAGGCAATAAACACAGTGACTGATGTTACTGGCAATACTGAAAAAATTCTTCACATTATTGTCAATATTATAACAGGTCTTAAGCTGCCTAGGATTATTTTACCTGGAATTAATCTGAGACTGGATATGTTTAGTTTGTGCTCTGCAAGTAAACCAAGACTTAAAGATGTTTGAAATCACTATTGCAAGCATTTGAAATTTAACTGGGTTAATTAGGTGCAGTTAGTTTCATCTCACCAAATGTCATTAATTTTGACCATCCTTCAATACTCCACAGTGATTTTTCTTGACTGTAGCCCACCTACCAGCTAGCATGCATATTGCAGACATCCAAAAGTGCATTTGAAACCATAAAGTTTCTATAGCTTCATCTGATGTTGGTCAGAAATGTTTTGAAGGATTATTTTCTATTTGAAGATCTATTTTTTTGTAAATTATAGAGACTTAGAAAATCGGGTTTTTGGTAAAAAAAGAAGAGAGGGAAAATGTTTTAGTGAAGCCCAGTCGTTCTTAACCAAAACATTTTTGCATCTGCACTATAGAACAAATATTCAGGTTTTGTATGATGATTTTCCCATCAATTCTTCATTGACATTTTTGATTGATCCAATTATCTTGTCAGGATGGCATTCTGCAGAATATTAATTATTTGATATTTAATGCTTTCCCAGTTTGTGAAATTCTTTGAAAAACGAGAGGCTAAATCTTCTCAGATCTTGCATGAGTTTCCCCATGCAAGTGGCTGAGCATCCACGACAGCATCCTGCTTGTTTCCAGCCTACATCACTTCCTCAGTTCCCGGAGAGGCAGCTGTCCTATGCTGCTCTCTGCTCCCAGCTAAGGAGCTTCTGGCATAAATTATATCTCAAAGCCTAATGAAGACTTTAAAACCTGCACATGCTGTGACAGACTGACATGCTATTAAATGTGGGACATTTTGACAGATAGTAGGTTTTAAGATGCATCAGACAGTGGTAGCTGGTTTGCTGTATTCACTTACTGAAGATTTCCCATCCAACAGGTGATTGCAGGACTTGGATGACTCTTGTTCAGTAAGTCCTACTGCAAAGTAAAAGAAACGTGGTGTGATCAGTAACACTGGCATTGGCACAGCTTGCATCAAAAGCAGTTAAGCCCAGATATGAAGAGAGTCCACCTTCAGGTTATGGTCCCACTAGGTTTCACTACAGCCTAAACTGCAGAAGTTTCTTTATTATGATCATCTATTGTGATGTCAAAAGTAGGTGATTTTTGGAATTGTTTGTCATTCTGGAAAGTCACTTATCTGCTTTTTAAATGAGATTTTGAGCTGTCTTTAGCAGACCAAGCTAGGGGGGAGCCCTAACTCTCTGAGAACACTCACGTATATGTACCTAAGAAGTGCAATCCTACCCACTTCTCCTCAGCAGAGGTTGGGTAACGCAGTTTTTGTCTGTCTTAGAGCCCCACTGCCAGGTTCATCCTGCCTGGGAGTTTATTCATCTTTCTAGATTGCCCTGGAGAATTATTCTTACCTGGGCAGCAATGTCTGCTACATCCACTCCACCACAGGGAGGGATTTCAGCCTTTCTGTCTGCCTGTCTGCTCTCCAGGCCTGAGGATAGTAGAGAGTGCTGCTTATAAAACTGTCTCCAGCATGATTTCACAGTCAGAACTGTCTTCTCTTTTTGGGCCAATATTTGATCATGATAAATATGTTAACTAGCCTCTCCCTTCCTGCTCCCCCTTGCTCCAGTAATTTCGTTAGGTACCCAACTGTATCCATCATGTCAAAGTTTAATTCAATTAGCTCCTCTCATCTTGCATATTAGGTACTAACAAAATTCAGCAAGTGGCTCCAGGCATCAGTGCTTCAATTAATGGCCATATTTTTTCTTCTTTTTTTTTTTTTTTTGGTGTGTGTGTTTGTTCTTGTATTGACTTTGCATTGACTGATATTTCCCTTCTGTCTACCTCTCTTCTTATTAGATACAGAAAGTGTTCTAGCAAAGTTTTAGCGAAATATGTAAGAAAAAGTAAAGCCTCACCACTTCAGATTCTCAAGTTGTGCTTTACCAAATCAGAAGTCTCTTTAATATTCAACAATACTTGTCTATGGAGCAAGCATGGAAAACACTACAGACAACTATTTCCAGTAAGAAAGTTGAAATATAATTTTGAAGGATGAAATTTATGTGGAGGTCACATTTGTGCAGAAAACAGATGCCACATATCCATGTATACACCTCACTTCATATCACACTATGCTGAGTCTCCAGCTGTTGGGAAATAGCTGGAGAAACCTTTCTGGGCTCTCTCATAGCACTCTACTCTCTGTGTAGGTATGATTAGTTCAGTGTGTACTGAAACTGGAAGGTACACCACAACATAGCAAGGAGCTATGTTTACAAGTATTTGTAAAGTCTTCTACTTTCCTGCCCTTAAATGCTGCATTTGTAAAGTGAGGCACTCAGAAGTTATAAAACACCAGAATTGGACCAAAGTTATTTCATCCTCCAAGGATATAGAATTGTGATTTAGTCTCTGATTTGTGACCAGAAATCATTTTTCCATGGACTTTCTGCTTCACTGATATAGACAGTGTTCACTCAGAAAGCAGTTATTTATGCCTAGCTTTCATTGCTCAGTACACAGTCCTGTACCTACTTTCCCCACCAATGAACCCTCTGAGGACATAACTGTTGCTATTTTTATGGAGTTTTCTGTACTGCTGATCACTGTGGTCATCAGCTGCACAGATGTTTTAAAAAGGCAACTGCTTTACCTTCTGAGAATAAGAGGTTACCTCAGGGAAACAGAGGTAGGCGCTGAGTTTAAGACTATAAATTCTTGGTAATCCAGTTTTTAAGGGGCTTCAGCAAGAAGCAGTACTGTGGGTAGACAGCATAGTCTTTAGTGGCAGCAGGTATCGAGTGCTCCTGGGAGTCAAAGCCAGAGACGTGAAGCAGGCACCCAGAAAAGGGGCATACATTGGCTGTGTGAGGTGACAAGCATCATGTGGAGCCTGGTGGCAGTGATGGGCCGACGTCAGGGAGCAATTGCAGGAGATGACCTATCGTGGTCCCTGAGCACCTCCTGTACTGAGGGGAGCAGGGGTCCGACAAGCAGCCTTGTCATGCTGTCCAAGCTTTGGCAGCCCTGCAGTAGCTCTGTTCTCTTGTCCAGATCCTCCTGGTGAATTTTTCCCACCCCATTCCCTCCCTGCACTACTCAGTCAGCCTCTTCTGTTTCTCCTTTGTTCTCAGTTCTTCCCTTTTACTGTACAGTCTAATTTAACCTTAGATTCTCCCTCTTTTACATTCAGCATCCTAGTTTCTTCATGCCCTTTCTCCCCTTATGAGAACTGTTTCCCTCTTTCCAGCTCTTCTTGATGGATTCCTACATCTTTTCTCCAGTTTGCACCTATCTGTCACCCTCTACCTCTTGTTTCGTTTTGCAGCAGAGACGAACAGTTCCTTCTTTTTAGCCTGGAGGAGACTGAGGGGAGACCTTATTGCTCTCTACAAGTACCTAACGGGAGGTTGCAGGGAGGTTGGTCTCTTCTCCCAAATGACAGGTGATAGGGAATGGTGTCAAGCTACATCAGGGGAAGTTTAGATTGGACATTAAGAAAAATTTCTTTACAGAAAGGGTTATCAAGCACTGGCAGAGGCTGCCCAGGGAGGTGGTTGGGTCACCATCCCTGGAGGTGTTTAAAAAGCAGGTAGATGAGGTGCTTGGTGACATGGCTTAGTCGTAGACAGGTACAGTTATTGCTGATAATGTTTAAGGTCTTTTCCAACCTCATGATTCTACGATTCTTTGTGCCTCACTGGCTCTCTGCTATCTACTACCCCATAGCTGGTCCCAGCTACTCCTCCTCCTGTCCCTGCTCCAGCCCCTAAGCCCCAGCTCTTTGTTCAGCCATTTCTTGGTTCTGGTGCCAGTTTGAGATCTCTCCTAACGGTCCCAAGCTCAGTTTGTTCTTTCTCAGTTTCCAAGACCTTGCACTTGTCTGGTCTGTGTTCAAATGTGATGGCTTACGAGCACTGCAGCTGCAGACTGGTGGTGTGAAGAACATGTGCCTTCATTATAGTATCTGTTTTACAGATTTAGCAACTTTTAGCAGGTCAGCATCCAATGTCTCTACCAGCCATGTGCCATATGGGATTTTTGTTCAAAGGCTTATGACTTGATTGCATCTGGTTGTTTTTTCAAGGGAGAGCAAAAGATGCATTTTTGATTAAAAAGCCACTCCTTGCCAAACTGCATGGCTCAGCTCCAGCTTTGACCTTTCAAACATAACACACCAGCACTGGAGTAGCTGAATGACCAGTCTATCTGTGTTTGCTCATTTCCGTGGTTTTGCATTGAAAAAACTCTGTTATTCCTTTGTAGGTCCTTGCAAATATGCTGAATAAGTTTTGGCTGAGAAAACAAAGTCATGTCAGTGACAGACATTCATAATCTAAAATTTCATCCCCAATAATAATGTTCTGGCAAATTCTAAGTGGGGATCTTATATAATAAGACTACTCAGGCCAATTCAGTAATATGCAATCTATAATCTCTAAAATATCGTCAGCCTTTGAAAAGGGAGCATTTATGACTCTGAACAAACTCAGTTTATGACTTTGAATAAAGAAAAAGCTCTGCAATGCCCTAGTCATTATCTCATTAATTCCACTGGATATTTTAAGTGTGGAAGAATCTTTCAGGTACATAACAAACTGCCTGCTTCACTGCAAACTGGAACACTGTGTTATCCAAAAACGTTCTGAAGCCACAGAGGAATAAAACCATTTCTGCAGACTTACCATGATGGGCAGTGCCCTTGGCAGAGCAGGGTCCACGCTGCCTGCTCTGCAGGTGGCCCAGGCCCCGCACATCATCTTCACTGTACAGCACATGGAAGAGATCACTCTGGTGGGGCTGGAGCGTCTCTGTCCTGTGGGGCCGATGATCTGCGATGGCTATCACCTACAGGGAAGAGGCAAAACCATCCCGTTATATCTCACCTTGGATATTAGGTAAGCTGTCAAATTTACAGTGGAGCAACATGGCATTTGCTCTTTCTGCTGCTTTCCCGTCACCCAAAGGGGATTTTGTTGGGTGAGGACTGTGGGATTTGTGTGGTTTTGTGTAACTTCTGCCTCCATGCATGCAATGTATAGAAGTACAGAAAAATCAAGTGTGATCTCTCTGAGACCCAGCTACTTAGTCACACCTTTCTGTCTTCTCCTCAGGAGACTGAAATCTGGCCCTTTTCAAGATCTACTAAGTAGGAAGTGCCTTTGAGACAGCTTAAATTTAATTTCTTATTGCATCATATCTTGAACAATCAATTAAACCTGTGCAATGTGAATTACAAATGCTATTTATTTATTTTAGCCTAATCTGAGACCTAAGAGGGGGTTTCTCGTAGTTCTGTGGATTTTGACACACAGCCTAACACAGTACCTGCTTCATAAGATCTTCAGGGTATGCCCGCTGTTAAGTTAAAGTCAAAGGGACTACTCATGTCCTTGAAGACAACCAAAAGGAAGCCTAAGACAGGGTCCAGCTCTACTGACCATGAATCTGGCACTGCCTGGCGGAGCCAAGCCCCTGCATTGTTCCAATAATTCAGAAATGATAGCGGTGCTGGTGCTGAGAAGTCTCCTGATACTGCTCAAGCAGTTGGCATTGGCTTTCTCCCAGCAGCCCCTGGACCAGTTCCAGGACCTCCTCATTGTTCTGCAGCAGCTCCAGGCAGGCTGCAGGCTTCTGTGTCCATGCATGCCCTGACCATTCGAACCTTGCAAGCTGCTTACCAGAGAGAGACATCACCCTCCATCACCACAGCAACATACGCGGAGTCACTCACCTTCATTATAAATACAATGAAGCTGCAGTTGGTAGAGTCTCTCATGACAGACTTTGTAGTCTGTGTCATGTGAACCAAGCTCTTCTGGTTTTCAAGAGACACTACAAAGTTCATATTTCCCATGAGCTCTGGAAATATGCAAAGTGCTCTGTGTCACACTCAGGCTTCTTTGGTGTGCGATAGAAAATGTCCTGCTGCTACTGAGACACCTGAGGTCACTTCTTTTGCATGGCCATGGAAAGAGCATTTTTGGAGTAGGATGCTGCCTGCAGTCATATCTAATCCTGAAAGTGGCTTATTTGATCAGGGTAAAACACTACGAACTTGAAACTGAACAATCTTCCTATGTGTTGCAGAGGATCACACAGTTTGGGGAAAGGAAGCAGGATTTCTAACTCCACTAATAGCAGGAATTATTTAGGCACATTTCCCATGCTTTTGAGAGTCCTTGTTACATGTTGTATCAGTAATGCCAAAATGCCTTCAAGCAGAAGAATCTGTATAAGTAAGTTACACTGCCATTTTCCATTACATCTGCAGACAACAGCACAGTCTCTATTACACATCTTCAGTGAACACCTTTGTTTGCAGCATTTGGCCATAGCTCACTTCTGGATTTCCTTATCTCTTAATACAAGATTTCACTGTGACTTCGGCTACCTCACCCATTACTGTAATATATAAAGACTTATTTAGGTCAGGAAACTAAACCTGCTGTAGTGCAGTTTTGATCTCAACTGGAGCTGACATTTCTCTAGGGTACTTAGGGTAAGGCAGAAGGATCAGCTGGAAGTCATTTTCCTTTTCCAGACATACCAGGAAATTTAAATCTGTGTGAATGGCAGAGTCAGCCAAACTACTCAGAATTATTAAACTGCTCCCTAAAATACTACTGGTCTTAGAACCTGTAAGTCCCTTGCCTGGCTCAGTCTGTTTGCAGGGTGTTGACTCTGAATTCAGAGCTCAGCAAAGTCTCCATTTTGTGGAATTCACCACCTGGCATCCCGGCTGTCAGAATTAGCTGTGTTAAGCAGAGGGCACGGAGGACACAAGAGGGTTGCAGATCAGCACAGGGACTTGTTCTAACCAAGGTCTCCTGGATCCAAGATCCCACTGTCAAACCAACAACCAACCAGAAAAGGTGACAATTAAGCATCTGGCTTTGGATAAGAATTTGAAGCTTAGAGGACAAACAACGAAGTGTTAGTTAAGGAAATGCCAGATTTGTAGAGTTAAGCTCTTTTTGATGGTCTAATTCTTAATGTGGCAATTCTAGCATACATAGAGGAATTTGCCATTTTTCTGCAAAATAGCCAGGTACCGGTGCCCAGACTGGTTTTATAGTTCTAGCCAAAGGACTGTGGGATTTGGAGAGCAAAGGAAAAGAATGGAAGTATCTACTGTCCCTGGAAATGACTCTTAACAGGCCAATAGGAACTGCAAAAAAATGTATTTGTGAAACATTCAATTAAGAAAAAGGTATTTCCCCTTTTTCTCACTCTTCCACAGTCAGGATCATGTTTTTGGGATGGGTTCTTGAATGTCATGGAAATTACCCCCCACGCTCAGTCATTTGAAAGTTAAACCACTCTAATGCTACACTGCTTGAGTATTTCTGACATAAAAAAAAAAAGTCTGGCAGATGTTCACCTTGCTTGCTATTTTCATCCCTGATGAGGATTAAAGTTGTGTATCCACTGCAATCACCAGAGCAGAAGATTTCATGTTAGATGAGGTACTTCTGCAGCACTGGCTGCAGGTGCAGAGGTAAAAGCGAAAAACAATCATTCTGCTACTTTTGTGCAGGTCTAGAAATTGGCAATCACAACTTCCTCACAGGCACATATGTTCCACTACGTGCTATTTATTTGAATGCCTATGCATGAGCTGTAAGTAGCTGCATCACACTGAGGAAGGGGAATGCACAAGTCTAAGAGGTGCCTGTGCCAGTTGCTTTGGTCTGAGAGTCTTGCTTGTTTTCTTAGCTGGGACTGCAGACTGCTCCTCAAGCTCAGTGCTCCCACTGCTAATAGGATGCTGCCTGCATCATGACTAAGGGCCAATCAAAGGGCACCTTTAATTGGGGTCAGGAAAGCCCCAAAGGAAAAAAAAAATCCTCCAAAAATACAGCAGCAAACCAGGGACTTTCTTAACTTATTTCTTTAGACCTTTATGAGTATAATGCTACTACAACAGCTGATTCAAACCAAAGCAAATATTAGAGGCTCACACTCAGCAGAAACAAGAACTAGCTGCTGAAATTCAGAACATGATAACAGACATACAGGTGCCCCAGATTTCAGTGAGAGCTAGCTGAAAAATTTGCAACTGAATAGTTTTATGAGAAAATCTTGGTTAGAAATCTGGGCATTTTGTTGGAAAAGTATCTATTTTGAAAAAACTTGCGGAATTAACTGAGCATTCTATTTCATTATGACAGAATAGTTCACTTTTTGGTTTGGACTTTTTTGCTATTTTTGTAATACATGACAAACAAAATATACCAAAGTCATAAGAAATAAAAAAGTGGTATCTCAAAATGTCTTAGCAGCACTCTTCTTATCTCCAGCACTCTGACTTTCATCTTAATTTGGAATGAAGAGTAATTTTGAAAACTCAGCCTTAATTACGGGACAAAACTGAGATTTTCATAATTTCAGAAAAATACACGTATACATAGTTTCTACTCAAACACCACAGGAGTCTATTGACCCTTCCTAGGGACAATGCTAGGCGTCCTGTGTGGTATTTGGATCCTATGAGCTGCTTTAATAACCAAGAGAGGAGATGGGAAAGAATATTGAGAGGTTTATTCCAGTGCACGGATAAGTGTGGTAAGCAGGGGTTACCTGTGGTGCTGTGGGGAGGTCAGGGAATCAGGAATAAGAAGAGAAAGCTGTTTACAAATAAGGAGGGGACTGGCAAGTGGGATAAGGCACGGGAAAAGGAAAGGCCATGGAGCAAAATGCTGCAACAAAGTGCTAGAGAATAGACAGGTCTGTAGTGAGAAAAAAATGCTGTGGCAGAAGAGTTTCAAAATTTGTAAAAAGTGCTTTGATATGTACGAGAGGCAGAGGCCATCATTCCTGCAAGTCAGAACTGCAACAAAGGGATCGTGGAAGGACTGACCTGCCTTCAAGCTCCGCCAGGGAAGGTTTAGGCTGACCATTAGGAAAAAAAATTTTCACAGCAAGGGTCATTGGGCACTGGAACAGGCTGCCCAGGTTGGGGGTTGAGTCACCTTCCCTGGAGGTGTTTAAGGGATGGGTGGATGAGGTGCCGAGGGACATGGTTTAGTGTTTGATAGGAACGGTTGGACTTGATGATCCGGTGGGTCTGTTCCAACCTGGTGATTCTATGATTCTATTCTGTGAAGGGGTTGTGTTATGTGTCAAGTGAATTTAAGGAGGGAAAACTGTCTCTGAAGACAGGAAACCTCACGCCCATGTGTCAAAGTGTTGAGACTTGGAAAAAAATATTCTCAGAGCATGAAAAACATTCCATTCTTTGAATCTGGGGGGTACCTCACCTGCAGGGACCAGGTAACACTCTGGCTGTGCCTTCTGTACCGGTACACTGGTGGTGAGTGTAGGTCAGGCAAGTACCTCTGGGATCAAGGGACAGAAATTCTCCTGTGGCTCCCTCAGAGCCATCTTTTTGAGTCAAGGTTAGAGTCCATTGCTTGATGGGTCCCTCCTAAATTCACTGGGGATACTGACTCACTCCTCAACTAACACATGTATGTATTCATATGATTTGTTTGCTTTTCCTTCCTGCCTGTCCCTCTGTCACTGTTATTAGAGATTTACGGATAAGAGCCAAGTCTGTGATTCCCTCAGATGACCTATGTTGATAAGCTGCTATGTTCATTTTGATGGACCCTGCACAAACAGACCTTTTTTTTTAAGTTTCAACATGCTTCTGTAAATAAACTGTAGCCTTACAGATACTCCCCTTTCTGTTTTCCTCCCCACTCCCAGCATCAGACACTGACGTACTTCTTTGCCCTGAAAGATCTCCTTCACATTCATCCACAACATTTTTAAAGATAAGTGTAGCCAACTCGAATTTAAAAAAAAAAAAAGAAAAAAGTGAGATTTTTCTTACACTCTTTGTTAGGATGTGCTGTGTACTTTTGGCTCGTCTTCGGGCAGGACTACATGCTGTGAGAAGAAGAACAGGAATACAGTCAGGATGCAGTGGAGGGCGACAAGACAAGTTTATGTGTGCCTCTGAAAGTCCTCCGTGAGAATCCATTGGGGCCATGGTGGGGAGGAGAGGAAGAAGAAAGGGTTTAAGGATTCCAGATGAAACAACCCAAAACAAAGCCCTTTTTAATGTCATCTCTGAGACCATATTCTAGCTGTACAATACAGACATCCACAGGCACAGGGCAGCAGCCTTCCCCAAGTTTCTCCACTACTCCCATAGGCTTCTGCAAGGAAACATCCTCCGCCTTCCTGAGTTTTGATCTAGACTCCCACCTGCCAATGATTCAGAAGGAAATGATCTTCTCTTTCCATCCAGTCACTTTTGACCACGACTAGCGTACACATTAACTTTGGAGAGTCCTATCATTTTACCTAGGCGGGGATTTTTTCAATAAGCTCAAACTGCTTCATGACATCATTTCAGTTTTACTGCACGGTGTCCAAAGCACAACATTTGCACTAAACCTAGTCTTTTCTTTTTGGTCCTCAAAATTACCTGTTCAGTTCTTTAAAATGGGGTATTTTGCTTGAAGCCTGCTTCTAAATTTTATTTCTTAGACCCACAAAGACAGCAAAATCACAGGCAAAGCAGAATCACTAGCCACTGGATGCACAAGATGCTAGGAAAACAAGCCAAGATTTTGACTGGACTGAAGTGATTTGTTTTGGGTGCAACTTTTTTTGGACAAAGTGAAGATTGTTTAAACATCTCTCATTTCAATTTGACTTGAAACTGGCCTGAAAAACTCACTGATACTCCCACCTCTCCCTCTCATCATATCATACCCTTTGCCCTTCAAAATGATTACCCTCCTCTGTGTTCAGGATACAGGAGTTACGACAACAGGATTTAGCAGCCAGTGACAGAAACAGGCCTGCAAAATACTGCCAGATTTGGAGAATTAACTCCAATTGTAAAGGCTAACTCTGAGGGCAAGACATGTGAATGGGAGTTTCCTATTCGAGCTCCTTGTATTGTCTAAAGGCTTTGAAGAGCCAGGAAGGTTTGTTATGGGATGATGGGTGACTCTTACTCTCTAGGTGAACTTTCCTTTATGTTTTTATCATCCATTCATCTGCAGGAGTTGCAGCAATCGTCATTGTTATGTTTTGGTGTCTGTAGAGAGTTTTGAAGCTGTGGAAGCAGCTGGAGTTCACTCAAGGCTGCTCATTTCTGCAGTCAAACTCCACTGACAGCAGGCGTAACAAGTGAATGGGCTTTCCAGGGCCCTTGTCCAAGCAGAGCTGAGAGCGGGACCAGAGTTACTCTTCTTAGACGGCTTGTGTTTGTCTAAAAGCCACCCCACGATACCCCAGTGAGGATGTAAGTGCTGAGTATTAGGACTCCACTGGCTAGAAACAAGATTTTGGGCAATGTGAAACAAGACCGTTACACTGAAGGTGATCAGTCTCGTCCAGGGTCCCTGCCAGTGACCGGTTCCAACACAAGGTGCTTCCACACTGAACTCATCGCCAAGTAAGTTATCTGCCTGGATAAAGCTTGAGAGTGTGCTAAGCTGTCAGTTTGATTGTGGTCTGTTTTGCACAGCATGATATCCTCAGGGATCCCTACTGCTTTTTCCTGCATGACATGATTCATATTTTAAGCTACGGAGAATGTGTATGTAATGAAGGTGCAGTTTTTTTCCTAGGAATATGTTGTAACTTGCTTTTGAAGCTTCAGCAATTACGCTTGCTTTTGGAATTTCACTGTCTGAGGACTAAATTAATTGTTCATAAGCAAAAGACTCAAGCACAGAAAAGTTCAGTGATGCAAGAAATCATATTCATATCCCTCTTGTATTGGCTGTATTTTACTGGGTAGTATAAGAACCAGAGTTTATACAGATTTCTACCAGAACCAAGTACTGTTGTGATTTTAGTGGTGCCCAGGCTGTTGGACAAGGAACAAGAAACAAATGTGCCCAGGTAATAAATTCACCTGTTTTCAGTGTACGTATGATTCACAGTCCAACTCACTGCCTGTTGTCTGCCATGTGAGGGGCAAATGGCTTACAGGGGCTAGAGAAAGGCAAAGCATGAAAGGGAAGTCACAGCACCAGCAAACATGCAATTACTTGAATGGCCATTTAATGAAGAGTGAATTGCTGAGGTAGCCAGAAGTGACCCACTCGTGCAGGAAACACAAAGGCAGCAATGCAAACAGTGGGGCTGCAGGGCTCTCCCTGCAACCTTGATTTTCTGCAGGGACTGGGAGTAGGAAAGGAAGAATGAATCCTCACAGCTGATGTTTCTGGATTTGCCTGCAAAAGGATGTTTGTATGTACAGCCCAGCTTTCAGGCAACAAAAAGAATTACAGTGATGGTTCACTTTGTCATTTCCACTTATATTCTGAAATTAAGCAGCTGAGAGCTCGTGCTTGCAGCTTGCAAGTAAAGATCTGATCTGGCCCCACAATTTATTTTCGCTGCTTTTACCTGCTTTCTTTTTCTTATTGCTGAAATATGCAGCTATTGAGTTTAAACTAATTTGCTCAATCAAATGCAGACTCGGCTTTGTCCGGTTCTTAATCTTCATTGCAAGCAATTAATGTTAATCATGCATTCATTTCCAGGGCATGGCTTTGGAAATGTTCCATTTATTGAGCCAGCAGACTTAAATTCAACATTCATGCAGTTCACCCAGTTCATCTAAGCTGCTAACTGCTTGCAGAACTTCATTTTCTTTTCTATTACACAGAATAACCACACAGTTGCAAGCTGTCACTTTAGCAATTACCTCATAGGTATATCAACACCGATTCCAGATCTCCTAATTTTGCCAGCACAAAGTTTTTACACAGCCACAATGTCGAAGCACCTGCACAGATTAGCTCCAGAAACAAGCAGTGAACGCTAGACTGCCAGCAGAGCATGGCACGGAAGAACAGATGAGCTGCTCACTTCAAAAATTTCCTTCATGCTAAACACCGCATCCATCTAAAAGACAACACCGTAGCAGTTGTTACAGTTTTGATGTACTCACATTTGGATGAAATCACAGTGGTGAAAACTTCTAAATTTTCATCGCTGCAGCTGTAAATCTGGTGCATTTTCCACCTCTCCCTCCTGACTGCCTTTCAGCTTCATGCAACTGCTCTGAACTTCTGGTAAATAGGTTTCACTAATCCAATCTGGCTCTGTGATCATTGTCCAGATCTACAAAGGACAGACATGCTGTGATCTCATCTCATTCCATATTCTTCATTGCAACATTTTCTGCTCCCATCTGCCTTTCTATGAATACTATTAATACAAAGATTTAATTTAGCTGTTACTTAACCCTCAATTCAGATAAGAGCATTTTATTTTATGTCTCCTTTTACCAGTTTAGAGTATCCTCTGTAATAATTTGCTGACAATTAAAGTCTGCTTTCTGCAGCCAATGTATAAGCAAATAAATATTTACAGAAGTACTGCAAGGATATTTGACAGAAGTTGGGCTAACATTTGTCAGTTTTAACACATTTATCACAAAAATTTGTTCCTCACATACAATAAGGAGTTGATTCTACATACATTAAGAAAAACATTTTCTGTTTTACCTTTTCAGGTCATTAACTAGTACCTGAATCCTGGGCACTTCAGTGTAAAATTTCAAATGCAGGTGACCAAAGAAGGGCATGTCAGGCAGACATACATAGGTCTATATACTCCTACAGTTCAGAAGCTGGGGGTGGGGGGGGCAGATGGCTCAGTCATAGATGGGATCCTAAGTGCCTTTGTGGTTCTGGGGCCTAATTCCATATTTACACACTTCAATAAAGGGTCTTCTTGATAAAGCTTTTCATTCCATAACAGTCCCATCAGAAATTGTTCCTTTCCATGGCTACAAATTCACTTTCAAGTGTGAATAATGATATTCAATTATATCAGTCTGATGAATACCCCTCATTACTACCATGTGTGTACAATTAACACAAAAACTAGCGCTGTCTTCTCCTATAGATGTCTGGCACCAACAGTCCCAGATGGAAAGTGCCAGCAGATATGGGTATGACCGTCATATTCATGCATATTTCTTCTTTGAAATAATAAATATTGGTCAAACATACATCCTAAGCCCAGAAGCATTTTGGCTGAGTGGAAGGTGTCCCCATTTCAAGAAAGGAACTAGTGAAGAGAAGTTGGTATCACTTGTCATCTCCCAGGGCAGCCTCCTGCTGTCCAGGAGCAGCAAAGCCACTGCAGGGCCAGGGGCATTGTCCCCGGAGAGTGCGCTGTGTTTGAAATGGGAGGCGGGATGGTAATATGATCGAGCAAAAGTTCAATTAGTTTTTGATTTATTGCTCCACATGTTCTACTTGTATGACTGATGTCATTAACATCAGGCTTGGCTGGCGTGTTCATCTGTCCCTGCCCAGCTCCTTCTGAAGGCGCACACACTCAACAGATGGGGAGCTGCACGGGCACGAATGTAATTATTTATCCCCCTATTGTTCCTTTGTCAAGCAATCAAGCCAAATCCATTACCCACCGAGAAAAAGATCAGCGCACCATCCATTCATCAGTGAATGAAGCAGAGGCGGTTATGTAGGGAGGCTTTAAAGCTTTCAAAAGGATAAAAAAAAATAATGAAGAGCAACACTGAATAGTTGACCAAAAAAAAAAAAAAGCTATAACAAATCTAACTCACCCTTTATTTCACCTTTGGATACTGAGACTCCTGTGAGATGAGACACTTTTGGATCTGAGTCATTGTTTTACTAGTTACAGGTATACTTGAAGATATTTTAAAATCATAGCTGGGGTTTAACATTAGAACAAATGTTTCATGTTCCATTGCTTGAGAGGTGGTGCGGATGTGGAAACTGAAGTGAGCTGGTTATCAGCTGGCACTCACTGTGTCATGGATTGGGTTTGGAGCAGGTAGGCTTTGAACACCTACCTTTACAAAGGACATGATGCTCTAGAGATGAGTCACCCTGTGAAGAGATCTGACAAGGCTCTCACGCTTCCAGACAGAAAAATAAGGCTCAGGACAGTCAATATAATCTGTTTAATTTGGGAATGAATTTTCCCCTGTGCATAAAACGGAGTTTGCTGCTTCCTTTTACCTAGATTCATTACTATGAATGCTTTTGGTTTTGCAGGAAATCTTCATGTGGCTTCAGGAGAACTGCACATATTGGGCTGCTTTTTTTTTCTAGTTGTCGGTGAGTTACTTTGGACAAATGTCTTGGTTTAACTATCTATAAAATAGAGGATACCTGCCAAGAAAGTGTACTATAAAGTTCAACTGCATGCAACCTGCTGAAGAAAAGTAGGGTAGAAATTTTAGACTTGAGGAAGATGCTCTCCACAATGCCCAACTCAGGGGCTGCTTGCAGGGTGACATCAGACAATTCCACACGGTATCCCCCTTCAGCTCCCTACTGACCTAGCAATAGTCCAGTCTTGGGTGGAAGCAGGAAACCAAATATGTATTGACCCTTCTCCCAAGTGACAGGGGACAAGAGGAAATGGCCTCAAGCTCTGCCAGGAGAGGTTTAGGCTGGACATTAGGAGAAACTTTTTCACAGAAAGGGTCCTTGGTCACTGGAACAGGCTACCCGGGGAAGTGGTTGATTCACCTTCCTGGAGGTGTTTAAGGTGCAGGTGGATGAGGTGCTAAGGGGCATGGTTTAGTATTTGATAGGAATGGTTGGACTCGATGATCCGATGGGTCTCTTCCAACCTGGTTATTCTATGATTCTATGTAGTCACTTTTTGTTTCCCAAACTACATAAAATATCTAGAAACTAGGTTCATTTCCCCCCCTCAGTGCTAGTAATAAATAAACTATTATTTTAATTCACATGATGCCACTGCAGCCACGAGAAGACCCCAAACATTTTTTTCACCAGGTTATGTATTTGACTGAAGACTTCTGAGTCAATATGTCGAATCTAAATTCCTTACCACGGGTTGTAATGTAGCTGTTGTAGTTGTTTACCAAATACCTGAACTCCCTGTGTTGCAGTAAAGAATGAAAACATTTGCTGGTGGAAGAACTTGGTGACCAAAGGTTAATGGGGACAAGTGAGAAGGAGGAGGACAACTCAGGACACAGGAACAGACATACAGTGTCTGACAAAACTTCCATCTAACCTGAACTGCAGCTCTGGGACAGGGAAGGTATTTGACTTTTAGGAATGTGGGTAGAAAGTAAGGAGAGGTGGAAAAGGAGAAGAGGCAGATGTTGAGGATGAGATATAAATAATCGATTAAAAGAGCATAATGATCAGTGAATCTTGTCAACACGGCAGAAAATCCTGTAAGTTGGCAACATGTCCCTCTAGGGAGGCAGTGGGGCTGCTTTTCCCACATTTCAGCCACATTTAGAGAAATAAAAGATATTTGCTTGTCCTGCTTACCAACTATGCCAGAGCCGGTAAGCTTAAAAGGAATCCAGTAAAAACAGATGTGAATTATGGTCACAAAACATGTAATTAAACCGTAAGTGATTTAAGAGAAGTATCAGAAACCTTATTTTTCCTGGTCTTCATAAAAAAATGCAGCATTCCATGCAGCATTCTTCAAGTGAAGTCAGTGGGAAGGATCCCAGTACTTTCAGTGAATGCAGGGAATATTGCCAAGGGATTCCCTGGCTCACAGAAGACAGAGCTGTTTGCAAGGCAAGTCTCTGACTCCTCCCTGGATCTTATACTCCGTTGCGTAAGAGGCGAATCTAATCCATACTGAGCCACTTGAGCCTATTTCTTACTGTTAGCTGGGCAATATGATAAGGATAAATCGCTGGTATTTTTGGAGTAGGATTGTGTACGCACAATTAACCATTTAAAAATAAGACAGGATAAAAGTGCACATGCACGCTGCAGACGTTTACTCTGAAACCTTTCTGTATGATGCAATACAAGAGGTGTTTTTTGAGAAGAAAATAACTTTTTTTTCTCATTTTAGGGCCAAAGAATTGCAACTGCCCATGACTGAAAATTAAAACTAACAGCAATAGCAAAACATAAAGTGAGCTTGTCATACCTAGTCTGTTATTTTCCTCTAAATGAAGAGAAGAGAGAGACAGATATGCAGTCAACAACTTCACCTCATTCTTCCAGACTAGTAAAACTAGTCCAAAATTAAAGTAGCGCTGCCTGGCTGAAAGGCCTACGAATAAGTAGAAGACTTTTCAAAAGCAATATTTCAATTCCAGTATCTGGTTGAAAGCTGCTGTGACAGATTTTACCCAAACGAGAATGATATGATCGAGGCATTTAGAAACATTCTGAAGTTTACATTCACTATAGAGAATGTAAGTCTTGTGCAGTTTGAAAGGGCAAAAACACAGACTCCTTTGCTAACCAGGAAAGACCAGCCAGACCGGGGAGCCAGGTTGAAAGCATCTCTCCCTCTTCCAGTTACAGAAGATACTGCAGATACTGAGAGAAAAAGCCAGGCCTGGTGATTCCTCCTAAAAATGGTTACATATAGATAATTAGACATTCACAAACTTGCCCTAAGCTTGTAAAACACACTTGAGTAATTCCACACAATGATCAGTGAGAAGCACAATGCCCAGCACTGCGAGGTTCAAGTCCCACAGAGCTGGTGCCAGCAGCAGGGATTGCACTGAGCCAGCATTAAAGAGAGGGCCAGGCTGAGCACGTGGAGGCTTAACAAGCTTTCATACGCTGGTCGTGTACTGGTAATCCACAGATTAAAAATGTCAACAACAGAGCGATATGTCCAAATTGGGCTGTAACAATAGCTTATTAAGATAATTAACTTTAATTACATTTGTCCTTAATGTATTAATTTTTCAAGTAAATTGACCAGTGAAGTCTTTATTACCCTGATAAATCACAGTAATTTTTGGATGGGGATTTTTTCACTCCAAATTTTTTCCTTTAAGATTTTAAGATTATTTTGACTATCGGTTCCTGATGTGCACATAACCATTTTTTGGACAACCAAGCACACTTATTGAAACTCATCCTGTGTTTCATGAATCTTTGCACTAGTAGCCGTCTTGCTGCAACTGCAGACTATGCCTCACACCATATGGAGGAAAATCCACTGCTTGGGTAACCAGGCACAAACTGCTTAGGATTCCTGAACTGTCACCTTACTTGTCTCTAGTGTGTCCTCACAGAGCCACCAAGCTCCTTTTGCTGCATGCAGCATACGTGCTCGGCAGGATGAATGTCTTTGGAGGGTATCAAAACAGCATTGCTTTCCCTGGTTTAAGTTCTTGGTGAAAATGAGATAAAACTTAAAACAAGGACCATCACTATTGGCACTTGGAGAACCCAGTGCTAGAAACTTAGAAAAAAGGAATAGAAAGTAGGAGAAGTGGCACTAAGGCACAGAAGCGGGATCAAATTTATGAGGCCACTTTTGATCCACATTTAAGTACGGTGCCTGTGGTAAGCTGCAAGATAGCACAGTTGATGACACGGTGACAAAGGAGGTCTTAGGGTACACTGGGAGCACCAGTATGGAATTGTGTCTTAGAAATATGAGACTTTTGATGTAGCTTTTTTTGTGACAAGCATGTTAAATGGCCATACACCGTATGGCTATGAGTCTGGAAGGGGAAACTTCTTGACTCCCTCCGATGCCAATTATCCTAAGAAAGGTTTTGGAGAGATGAAGCAAGTTATCTTATTTCCTTGCTGGTTTGGTCTTTGGCCTCTCTACAGATGCTGCCAGCAGGAGCGTCAAAGATATTCTCTTTTAAGTACCTGACTTGTTTCTAGGAATCTGATTAAAGTAGATCACCTCAGATAACAACAGGAATTAATGCTGCAAATACATAGGAGAGGATTTTCAAGCTTATAAGCTACATAGAGGTCAGTCCCTTTCAAGTCACGCAGCCTCTGAGATCTTTGATTTTCGTAGAACTGATGATCCTTTTCCTCTGTCCTATTAGCCTTTACACTTAAACCTCAGTTCAGGCTGCAATCTCTTCGGTTGCTCTGTTCCCTACATGGCAAGTAACTGTACAGAGGTAAACCTGGGAGAGAAAACCAAAAGGCGAGAGGAAATAGTTTTGGGGGGCTTTGCAATAGACATGGCACATTCTCCTTAATAACTACATAGTTTTAGATTCTACATCCTTCCTGGTTTCTACAATGTTTTGTAAAATGCGTATTCTCATCTTAGATGTTCCTCTACGTCTGATGTCTCTATATCCTCTCAACTTGGTCGACCAAAAAGTTGTAGACTCCTAGATCCTAGCTCTCCAACTTTTTATACTGTCTGTAACCATATTATATATAACATCTCAGTTGTAAGCAATCGTATTCTTATATCTCCGCACACCACAGTTTTTTTACCGATGCCTCTTTTGCTATGCACATGCAGGTGCCTGCAGTGGAGGAAAGGCTTAGACCTTTAGCACCCATCAGCCACCCCTGTGCTGCCTTTGTTCAGTGGGTTGGCATTTCCAGTTCTACTCTTGTAGGTAGGTCCCTCAATAGCGCTTTGCAGTTGGTGACATTATCAATTCTGACATCAGAAGTCACTAGCAGTTACTTTACTATTGAAATCTGCCCCCTAGCTCTATGCTCACTCCTACCAACTGAGTAGTTTTAATTTTAGGTCTCCCATTTAAAACACAAACAAAATAGGTATGAAGTGTGTCAGCTTGACCACACCAGCAACTAAACCTAGGAGTTGGTTACATGAAGGTTGTGGGATGTCCTCCTCTAGGATGTCCTAACTGCCTGAAATGCGAGTGGTGCCACCATGAGTGTGTCTGAATGGGACCTGCCTGCTCCATAAGAGGGAGTAGAGGGAACACTGAAGTGCCACTGCTCACAGCACAGCACTGACATGGCTTCAACCTTCCCTGGCTTGGAAAACCAACTCTGGAGAAGGACTGATCCACCGAAACAAGTGTTACAGAGGCTCTGAGGCTTTAGTAGTGCATGGCAAATGCAATTCAGGCTCTGCTCATATTAATTCCTATTTCTCGCTGCTCAGATAAGCACACGGTGATAGCTTTCTTGAGGCAGGGAAGTGTCCATTGGAGAATGGATTACAACCAACTCTCACACATAAACTACTGAGCAACCATCTAATGGTCACTAGGAGATACCACGGGGCTGTGCTGGTCACCCAGAGGTGAAAAGACTTTTTTTGTCTGTCTGCATCCCTAAAGCTTTCAAACTCCTGATCAAGGGGAAAGGTCCAATCTAAATGACCATTAATCTTCCTTAAGGTGAAAAGGTCGGAGGAGCAAGTTATTCAATGTTAACTGTTTTTTATGCCAGCAAAAAAGTGTCTTTATTTCCAGTACTGTCTTAAAATACACAGCAACAGTTAAACATCCAAACCTTCACAGTGATATTTTCGAAAGTGACATCAGCTTTCAGATAAATGACAATGTCCACACACGGTGTCAGCCCCCCACAGCTGTGTCCTTAGCCACACCAACAATACCACACAATGGCATCCTTAAACCCCATAAAGGCAAGTGACAATGCCACAGAATGAAGCGATAACACATTGGAGCTGCTGACAATCAGTCCTTAACATGTGTTATCCATTGACTGCAGGTGTAAATCAGCATTTCAATGTCAAGTTGCTAATTTAAGGCTGTATGGTCAAACACCCAAATAGCCTGTCCCAGGAAAAGCACAAGTGCATTGTTAAAGCTGGTCAAAGTCACTGGAAGTCAGGGAACACAGAGCAAAAGTTCCACATCAATAAATCAGTGATTGTGCTATGATAGATATATATATATATATATATATATATATTTCATGGTACAGTCATATCAGATTAAACATTTGCCAGAGCTCAGAGGACAGTGTGGGCACAGCCTTAATTCTGTTACTACTCTGCTGATTTTGGTGTGCTGCCAGCATACCCGGCTGCAGAACTGAACTCCGTGGCTCTACAGTGATATCAATTAACACTGCTCTGCAGAGGATATGGGTCACATTTCCTCTGCTTTCACTTAACTGTGCCACCTCACGGGTGTGCACTTTTCCCCCTTTAATTCCCATGGTTAGAGAAAAAAGGAAAATATCTGCTGCCACTTGCAGTGTTTAAAGTTCTGAAAACTGAGTATGTGTAATATTTCAAAAGAAATCAAAGACTGCAAGTATTTTTTTCATCCCTTCTTGTATTACTAGGAAAGCAGTAAACTTAAGTCCCTGATTAACATTCCATTGAGCTGTGTCAAATAGTTCTTCCTCTTATTGTTATTATTTGGCTGCACAACATTTTCTACCAACTTACTCATGGCAGATGTTTCAGTGCAATGGGGAGAAAATGAAAGGCATTTTAGTGGGTTACTTAATGTGAGCCTACAATGGGCAAAATATCAAACTACCTTCAGAAACATTGCATTTAAGTGAACTGCAGCCTTCCTGATGACAGCCCAGGTTCTGGGAGGGGTTTTTTTGTCCGTTTCACTGTGAAATTCAGAGCAACAGTAGAAGCTTCTCCTTATTTTCATGGACACATAAAAAATATGCACGAAGCATTTTGTAAAAAACTGAGTGATTTCTCATATGTACACTGCAGGTAAGCACTGTCTGTGGGTAATAAGGCAAGCGTAAAGAGAGCCGAGATCCCGGCAAGTTCAGTAACTGACAGTCCCACCACAGCACGGCTCATAGAGGAACCTCTTCTGCAGGTGGCCTGGTGATGAGTTAAAGATGGAATCAGGCTTCAAGGCAGGATTAGCAGGAGTGGGTAAGTGTGCAAGACCCTGCTCTCACTGCCCAGGACACTGCGACAGACAAGTGGTGTGTGTAACTCTGTGTCAGCTACTGTTCCTGGAGAAATCAGGAAAATGGCCTAACCATTGCATTGTATCAGGTTGCCCTTGTCCCTTCTGCACAGACACACTTAATGCAGTGATGGATTGATAAGGATGGAGCTGCTGAATCAAAGGCATACTGCACGTGTCCTGGAGCACTGTGATGCTTAAGCCGATTTACTCAGGGGTTATGGGAAGCACCTAGACAAAGCTTGGCTGTGTCTCTTTTAACCTCTGCACTCCCTCATCCATTTTTCAGGCCTCAGGAAGATGGAAAACAAACCACAAGACAGAAGATGACAACCTTGCCACATTAAGTGAAGATGGTACAAGAAGGAATGAGTGCACACACTAACCTACCTGTGATTTCTTCCAAGTTTATTCACACAGGATGATGGTGAGAGTTTTTGCGGATTTAGGTGCTTTGGTTATGTATTTTTTGCTTCATCCTCTTTTTACTTCAACAGCTAGGAAAATCAGCACGAGAATGGGAAGACGCAAGGGAAGAGAGGGGCTGGACAAACTATTGTACCGGCTACTCTAGGTACCAAGCTCTCAGCACCTTGTGAGGGGAGCAGGCTTTCCATTTTGTACTCCAGGAAAAACTACACCTGCCGGTAAACTATTTTCACCAGCATTACACATGCACTTGTTCATACCTGCTCCCCAAAGCTATTCTTATCACTGAAGATGGACTGAGTGAGCATCCAGATTAGCTAGGGTGCACTTTGTGTTTATCTGCACAGAACTCAGAGAACACAAGACCAGGGGGAGAAGTAGCAGGTCAGTGCCCACAGCGCAAATTTTGAACGTGGTAACTCCTACTTTAATAGGAGTCGCTAAAGCCTCTTCAAACCATTCTTCTGTTGTGACTGAGTATCTGCCACTTATGCTTACTTTAAACCTATTCAGAAACCGTGATCTAGATAAACTAAGAATTTATTCTTCTTTATATGAAACCTGACAAATCCTTTTACATAGTTACAGCTATGTAAGGCAGAAAGTAGGTCTCTGACTCCACAAGGGAGAAGAGACTCAATCAACTCCTACTGCTAACTAGTACATAAAAGGACTGATAATATTGTTGTCATGAAATACATAATACTACTTACAACTATGGACTGGTTATGCAGAGTGAGGCAGGCACAAATGGTCTTAAACAGTCACAGAAATACTGTGCAGTAGTTTGAATGCTTTTATTTTGGGAATCCCTCCACCACTGCTCTTGGTTGTCACCTACAACACAATGGCTTTGTCTGCACAGCACCAAGATCATCAGGCAAATGACTTTAAAGGAAGAATCACAATGGTCTGTGAAGGTAGTGAAAGTCTACTTTCTCTGAATGGTTTTGGTTCAGTTACTTTATAGGATTCAAGTTAACATGCCGGATTTAAACAATGCACTCACACACTTTCAATCAAGTTTGTGTTTATAGCAAGCACAATATTATTTGTTATTTGCATTCAGTACCATCTTAAAGGAATAACACATTTGTCATGGAGGGCTTGAGTGATAGAGCAGTAACAGAAGCCACAAGAACAAACTGTCCAGATTTCACACACATGCCCCACCTCTGCCAGGCACTGACAGTTATAGTGTCACCCCAGCTCCCCATACAAATGCAGGTTCATGGGCACAAAATAGGTATGTTCAAAGATACAGATATATTTGACCAAGTAGGTTGTCTCAGAACAGAGCAATTTAGTATGATAATACATGAAAAACCCTGGGTAACTGTTCAGTTGTGAATAAAACCACCATTGCCCAGCAGCCAGGGAGTGACTCCCTGTCACATTATCCACTATCACTATTTTAAAGACACTGTGAGGCGACTTGATCTCCCTTGATTTTTCTTCAGAAAATTTCCACTAGTAGCTAATAATTGGTGGTAGGAGAACACTTACGTACCCGATGTCTGTGAGTGAGATTTCACAACAAGTTTAAGCCAGTTGAAGACCCTTATGCTGCCAAAAGGTGGTAGAGAACAGAAATGGCCCTTCTTACAGCACCATCTGCTTATGTTGGATTAGGTATTACATCAAACTCTTTGTCTCATCTATAAAATAGAGATTAATTCCACTGTATTGGTGTGTGTGCGTGTGAATCTTAATTTAAAAACCAGCAAGAGCTCTATGTTATCTGGGATAGGAAGTTAAGTGCAAGGTTCTGTCAGTTGAAAATGCAGTCTAATAATAACTGCCATACTGGTATAAATGGCAAATAACAAGTGTGCTGGAAGAAAATACCCTACCTTCCTAACTAACCCATGAAAGTACTTTGCTGCAGTGATGAAATCCACATATTGTCCAGTTCTCCAGAAAGTATATTCTCTCCAACACAGCATGGCTGCCATGAATTAGGCTCCTAGAAATAAGATTCTCTCTTCAGAACTCTACACTGCTATCCCAGCCTGAAGAAAGACAGAAGTGGAAAGATGAAAGATTATATACAAAAGGGTTTGACAACTTTTTTTTTCCCCAGTATGTCAGCTTTGCACAACACAGTAAAGTGAATCCCTTACTATTACAACATAAGCCTTTGTGACACAGGTTCTTGTGGGCAATTTCAGCAGTGGACAAGATTCAGAAGGACATGGAAACCAAATGTGTGTCCCAGCCCAGGCAAGGCATACTGGCATCACAGTTCCTATGGCCACTAAACCCATTCTGAGGTTAAACCCAAAATCTCCAGTCTTCAAGCAGTATCCATCCATTTGTTTTAGCAGCATTAGAATAGATGCAATGTCAATGCACAGAACACATCTGTGGTCAGAGTCTAAGACAGCACTTGCTTTATCAGACAAACACAAGAATGCAAAGGCATAAGAACACAGCCTTCTACTTCAGCAGACTGATTGAAAAGTGCTCCCTCCCTAGTAGAAAGAGTAAGCACAACAGAAGTTACGGGGTTCTTCTCACGTTTGTCTTGTGCTGTGGTAGCTGCATGAATCAGATGCTGAAATAGTCCAACATGAAGTGGAACCTAATTTGAATGAACTGTACACAAAACCATGTGCACTTTTTAAAAAAAGAAAAATAGCATTACAATTTTAGTTTCATTTCTCTCTTTCCCACTTCCCTGTCTCAGGTGACAGTCAACCAGCTGGTTAACAGCTCCGAACGCGCACACTCATTCCTACATTTAACTAGCGCTCCCAGAGGGGCACTGTGCAGCCATACGCTACACCATCAACTTTTAATATTGAACCACAGCATGTTGCCACTTCCTTAAGCTGGTGGCCTCCCTCTGAGTGACAGCACCTGCAGGAGCTCAGCAGAAGCAATTGCTTCACAGAGAAGCAAGATACAGTTGGTATCTTCTTTCCACACAACCGAAAGGGAAGCTGTTGCTTCCAGGGACAAAATCACCATGATGGATGATGTCTTGCTGTTAGGTGGTTCCTCCTAAGTATGTCCACACTTTGCTTTTGCTCCTCCTCCTAATGCTTTATATAGATTTTAAAAGGCATGATAAATTGCTGACAATAAATGTCATGTTTTCAACCCAAAGCAAACTTCCAGGAAGCCTTTTCCAAACATGTATGAAGCGTGCAGTTTTTTTCTGAACCAAACAATAAAAAGCCTTCTGGTTCAAGAGCTGCCTTAGTGTGGCCAGGTGGTAAAAAGATGACAAAGTAGAACAGAATACAGCAAACTGATTTTTTTCCAGACGGTAACTCCCTTTCCCTATTTAAAAAAGCCCCGAATTATTTCTTAAACAGTACGACTTTTGAAGACAAAATCACAGACTATTTTAATGAAAAAAGTAATTTGTAAAATTATTTGGAATATACCTTATATCATTTTCCCAACTTTTACCACCTCTAAAGCACAAGAAATCTTCAGTAAAGTAAGAAGTCTGCTTCAAGCTTTATGCAAGTTAATACCACTGACTACCAAGTAAGAAAAAAAGACCCACAGCCAAGACTTCACTTTAGAGCACTACTTAGAAAAAGATTAATTGCTTGACCTTTTGGCAGTGTACAATGGAACAGAAGTCAAAGACACACAAGTTCTTCCATTCTCTAAACAATTTCAGCCCAATATCTATAAGAAATTACCTTTGTGTCAGAACAGAGCACACTTTTCGGAACAAAATGTTTAAGCTAATAAAGCTTCATGGAAGCCTCAAAGAGGGCAGATAAGTCTTCCTCTGTTTGGGAACGTGGTGATAGTTTAGTCACTCTCTCCTGCAAGATTAAAATAAAAATGGATTCCAGAAAGTTGCCAATAAAATTAATCAAACAGTAGCTGAACTGTGTGCCCTTGTACTAACGCCCTTCACAGAAAATAATATGCTTTTGCAAATAAGTAATCAAGTAATTAAGGTTGAAGCACCATCGGTTCCACAGTACTTTCAAGAATATATTAGTTTAAATTGCCTATAATTAAATACACAGAAGCAAGATTAAAATACATTTCAGTTGCAAAGTCAAGTACTTCAAACGCTGGTCTCGTCAGTCACAGATGTCCGTACTGGCGGGTAGTATCCTGGGAATACCGTCCATTTAAAATTCATTCACTGGCATTGGAATTTAGAGGTCAATTTTTAGGGACCAAGATTTTCAAAATACAACATCTCTCAAAACCCTGGGACTGCCACAGATGGGGAGAGCAAACAATGCTTGCAACTCAGGCTCCAAAAAAAGAGACACAGCAAGGGACAGTACCAAAACTGCTTAATAAACAGTCTTTGAACCAGAATACTAAATAGCTGTGGTTGGTCTTCATTTGACAGTGATTCAACAGAATTTTCTGGTGCTGAAGTCCCACAGACTGAAACTAAGGTACATGCTTCACTGCTCTGCTTGAAAAAACAACCACAAAGGCAGGGACAGCAATTCAGAAGAAGCCCACACTACCGAGGATGAGGAGCGGTATTACTGTAGGTATTGTTACTGCAGAAACACTTGGCTGAAAGGGTTTAACATTAATGTACTCAGACTTGTTATGATTAGTACTTTTATGCTTTCAAGAATCAACAATTTTGACAGTTATTGAAAGACTGGAGAGAGTCACAAACATCTGCGAAGACAGAGGCTAGGCCTACACTAGGAACGTGTTATCTTTACATGAACACAGTGTTATTTTGGCAAGGTGGAGTTTTCTTGTGCTGCAATCTGTTTCAAGATCTCACTTGTGGAAGAGGCTGTCCCAGTAAAAGCTCTGAATTTTTTCACATTCAAGACAGTGGATGTCATTTGCTAGGGGCCTTGCCTTGTATGTTGAGTGGGATGCTTGGAGAAGGGGCTCCTCCAGCCCTGTGCCTTGGGGGTGGCTCATCTCAGCCAGCCTCCTGAACGGAGCACACACCACTGCTGCAGTGCAATGCTGCAGCCGCTCCACTTCCCTCTCAACCCACAAGGCTGTGATTTGTGGACAGGCTGGATGTGGTTACACAGCAAGACAGACCACTGCACTGTGCGCTTAACATGTGAAATATCAGTCTAGCATTGTGAGGAAGCCAGCTGTGACAGCTCATGGTCTTGCTAGCATGGTTAGTATGGCTTGTGATGAGTCTGAAAAGTGCAGCTTTGTGTGTATAACTTCACCTACACGAGAAGTTTTGCTGGTGCAGCAATAGCAATCAAATGATACATCTTTCCCCATCCCTGAGCAGCACTCCTACACCCAAAACCTAAGATTATTCTATGTTGTTTTGAAACCAAATGGAAAATTCAGACAATGCTAGGGCAAAAGTATGAGTTTTCTTCAGACTCACAAGATGGAAAACATAACAACTTGGAGATCAAGCACTCAGCAAATTCATCAGGCTTATATTAGGACACTCTGGGCCAAATTACAGTTTTGTAGTCCTGTGCATCGAGACGGACAGTGTTATCTGTAAAGTCACACAGGGTGACAGAATACAATCACCCTGACAGACTGCAGCATTTCCCAGCTATATCGACAGAAGGTTCCAAATAGATGCTCCTCCTGTATGCCCTGACACAGAGGCCCCAGCACTCCCTCTGCACAAGCTGGCTGACATTTGTTGCTGCCAGGACAGCAAGGCCTCAACTCACCCAGTCTGATTCAGTGCATTCTGGTATTGCTCCAAAAATGAGCCACTCGTGGTTTGTCAGTGGTTCGGCTTCATTGTAGACGTCCCTAGGATGTCTGCAGGGGCGGGTAAGCTAGAGAACAGCCCTTCCACTGTCTCTCATTTTCAGTCCTCTCTATCTCCCCTCAAACACCATTGCAGGGCTGATCACCTTAGACCTTGGGACAACATCTTCTTTGCTAGACTCGCTTATGTCTGTAAACAGGATCACCTTAAATAAACTCACTCAGAATAAAATTTTGTTTAAACTTTAAGTAAAAATGTTTGTCCAAGTAGAGTTCCCAGCACAAATACCAGCAGTTAGAGTACACTAGTTTTGCTTTCCTGCAGCCTGTACTTCACAACGTGGAATAAACCCTGCACACCTGTTAGTGCTATCAGCACTGCACTACAACTGCCTTGTTGAATGTGAATGGATTGCTGCTGTATTCCAAAGAAAATCTACTGCAAATGGAAAAGAAAAAATATACTGAAGATTAAACTGTATGGACTACCTCTGTGGGTAATAATGGGCTATTAAGGACTACCAATACATTTTCATCATGCTACAACTCATAAACAAAAATTAGGTTCAAGAAACTATTAGGTCATCTCATTTTACACAGTGCAATTAATCCTCAATGCCATCAGACAACACTAAATGAATTAAAAGTCAATTTGAGCTAAGCTAACAAACAAGCAAAAAAACCTGCAACATCTTTTGGTGAAGAACCTTCCCTAGCTATGCAAAACATGCCTTCAATGAGATGTTATGCTTATTATGACCCAAATGCAGTTGTTATAATGGAATATATTTATCAAAACAAACCTCTAGAATACCCCGTAACAATTTACACGCATAATCCAGTTGATGGGCACACAGAGACCTTAGTCTTCTTCCTGGCTTTGCTACTGCTCTGCTGTGTGTGATCCTAAATAGTCGCACCACTGTGTCATTTTCTCAAGTATAAAATAGGAATATTAATACTTACAATCTGTTTTAAATTGCTTTGAGATTCATAAATGAGAAGAACTAAACATGGTAAGAGGTACCGCTGTAAAAAGTGAATAAGCTTTCAGCCTACAAAATTTTCTTTTTTTTCTCTTAGTGATTATTTCCTATGCTAATAATAAATCCTAAGTAGATGGAACAGTCCTCATCATATGGATCAAACTGTCTTTTTACAAGGAAGATACTGGATTTTGCTTTCAGAGTGGTGTGCTGCTTTTCGCAGCGCCTTTGTGAGTGCTGAAACAATAAAGGGTATTACAAGTTTAATCTGTATCATCCCAGGGGACCTTATTTCAAATTCTGATGGGGGTCAATGGAACAAAAAAGCCATCTGGGAAGAAAAGTGCAACTTCTCAATATGGAAGAGCTTAATGCAAAGCGAGCTTGATTGGTCTTACCAGGTAGCTCTCGGTATTAAGGCTTTATCTACAACTCATCTTGCATACATAATCAACAGAGACAGTTATGAAAAAGCAGCATCTCCTACAAGACCAAAGAGCTGTGAAAAACATCCTCTTTTTTTTAAAATGTAACGTTAAAAAAAGCCCCAAATACCTAGCCATTCTTTCTGAATCCATGCGAAGAACAGACTGCAGAATGCACTCCACCTCACTGAAAAGAAAAGCTTAAACAGTTCGTAGAAACAAAGTACAGTCGATTATCCATAATTTTCTCCATTTTAATTGTTTCCATATATGACTAGAAATAACATTTGCTTGAGAAGAAACACTTCTGCTTTTTCAAAAATATGTTCTATTTTGTTTGACAAGAAAAACTGTTTTGCTTTCTGTCTTACCTGAGGCAGTGTGCCTTTGACTAATGCAGGGATGTCTGCTTTAGAATAACCAATTGCAGCTAAGCCATCATCAACATTCAGATCAAACAGGAATTTCCGGAGTGTGTCTGCCAAAATAAATCCCGCATCTTTGATTCTGGCAGTGCGGATGTCAGCTCCTAAAATAAGACATAATGCCTTGACTGTAGGGTGGAGAGAGCGGAGGAAGCCTGTTCTGGCCTTAATTTAATCATAATATCAGCTGAATACATATCCATACATAACAGTGACTGTCTGAAAAGGAACATGAAATAAAAAGGGGAATCAGTCTTCATTTTACAGTTAGAATAGTTTGTAAGAGGTGAAATGAAACAAGACCAGGAGAAGCAGGTAACTGCTGCCAGAAAGACTAACTGTCACATGAGGTTAAGTTCCTTTCCTTCTGTGCTTACAGGGAGAAGAACTTTCCAGTCTGACTAACTGCTGGGAGGGAAGAAGTGAATGCATGAACGTCAATGTTATTTATTTTTATGGACAGTGTGCCAAATGCTAAGGCCTTGAGTTTGCTGACATCTAGAGGACACTGAAACCACTTACTATTCTGTTATATTGTGCATTCAAAGAGAGGACCTAGAACATATTGGCAGAGACAGACCGGAGATGGCAGGGCTGTGTTCAAGGGGATATGTAAATCCTAAACTTAATGCTACATGAATATATGCTCACCTGTGTAGAATAATGTAGAACTGAAGAGCAGGAACTGGTGTCTTTGAAACATGTACTGAACAATAATGGAAGCATCAATATAGAATGAAAAGAGCATCAATATTTCTTACAGAACAGCTTTCTTCCCCTTCTTCAATGAATAGTCAGGACTTGCTTAAAAGTAATAATAAAACCACGCCCAAATAGAAGACACAGGTTCCTCCATAAGATTTCTTTTCAAAGTAAGATGAGCTAAATTTGTTCTCTGTGTAACCTTAATGATGCTACACCAGAACCATGTTAGGTCTGAGTGCCTTACTGCAAGATGAGTAAGAGCACAACACAGCTACCGGAAAAATATTTCCTGTGATCCTCACACAGTTCAGTGTAACATTCAAATGGGATTGAGTGAACATGAGAATGACAAGCTCATTTGAGGAACTTGGATATCTGGGTAGTAAGACCAGCAGTACTGTAGTAGATAATGTCTGGGAGAAATTAATAAATAAGTTATGACAGAATGTTTTACAATGCCTTAAGCTGTTGGGATTATGCCATACAGTTTGAGTTTACCCTGGGTTTTGCTGTAGAGGAGTAATGGGGACATAAATCTAGTACCTTCAGGTAGTAAAGTAAAAGGGAAGGGAAGGAAATAAAAAAAGGACAGTAAACATGAAGGGCAGCTTTAAAATATTGCTATAGTTCTAGTACTTTCTTTTTCCTCTACCTAAAGGACACAACAGTCTTTGATTGCACTTAGAAAATTTCTGGCCACATGTACACCTATTCCAACTGTTTAAGAATCCACCCAGGGAGGTATTAAGCTTTTTCTGGCTGTACCCAAATTCACAGCTGTACATACACACAACATAACTATTTAGTAATCTGCTTCATGTCATAAAATACCTTCTTAGTCATTGCATCTGGCAACACGACAGATTTGAATCAGCTACTGTAGTCAGTTGGACTCTGGACTGGAATCAGAAGTAAACAACCCAGGCAGGAATGAATAAATTAAATTCCATGTGACATGTATATGGCAGAGTCCCTTTACCACAATGCAGATAATAATGTAGTTTAAATTTCTATTGTGAAAATTATCAGAGATTTTAAAAAGAGAATTTATGGCAGCAGTTCATATCACAAAACCTAGCGGTGTTTTAAAATCAAGAAGCCAAAGTTCAAATTCTCTGATATGCAGTGCTGGTCAGTTATCCAGAAACATTTTCTCGACCTACTTTGAGTTGTGTTATTGCTGTAGGAACAGTGACATTTTGTAGCTAGTATATAGTTCCAACTAGGTTTATGTTCTGGATTTGACCACAGTCAGGACTGCATACTCTGTAGGAACAAATTCATAGCCAACGTATATAAAATAAATGGGATTTTCTCAGATGTAGATTTTCTGACCATGTTGTTTTACATTCTCTTTAAAAGACTGATATTTTCATTGTCTATATAAAAGCCCTACTCTTTCTTGAAACCAACAATGCTTTCAGGTTACTTATACAAGGAAGTCACACATGTGATTGGATTGCTGTGATCTGCGTACAGAAGGTTGACCATACAAGGGACCGAACACAAATTTTCCAAATACCAGGAGAGTTCTCACAAATCACTTTCTCTCTACACTGCTGCACAATGTGACTGTGATTGCTCATTAACAAGCATGAGCATTAGCAGCAGTTTAGCTACAGAACAGAATCTGGTGCAGACAAAAATCCTGAACTTAGCTATAAATAAATTAGTTCACCATGGAGCCATGCTGTCACAGCTAGACTGCTAACAGCTCCCAGATTACATCATTGAAAGCTTGTTTATTAATTATAGACAGTCATGCTGTGTGTGCAATGAAGAGGTATCCTTTCCCTAGGACACCTTCTGGTGAGGGGTTGCACAGATGCACTGTATGAAAAGGTAACCTTTAAACGAGCTATCAGCTTGCAGCATTTACCTTTATTCTGCTAAGGAGCAGAAAAGGCCACTTTGTTCATTAACCCACTTCTCAGCCATAACAGATGTGTCCACAGAACAACTACTCTGTGTCTTCCCTTGACATTGGCCATGGAGAAATTCTAGCACCTAAAAAAAAAGCTCATGCCTGCATTCAAAAAGAGCAAAACCCAGAGATGTGTGCCACGGAAAAAGGGCAGGAGTGACTCAGAATGTCACACTGCAGGAAATTCATCAGGCAAAATGCTTCCTTTTTGCTAAGAGGTACACCCAAGTACTGGTTTATTTTATGGCGTCTACTCTAAAGTAACTACTCTCCATAAAGTACCAAGAGAGATGTCAATCACAGCTACTCTCTTCCAATTCATAACAGACCTACAGTTTTTTCACCTGCCCAGTTTTCTAGCCAAGAAGCAGATATTTCCAGCTTGTTTCTCTAATTACATCACCCAATATAAAAATTTAGCATTATTCTACTTAAGTTTGCATTATGTTTAACTCAGACTTCAAAATCTTGTTTTTTAAACTTAAAAACTCTGTGACAACCAACAACAATTGCTTGCACGCATATTTTACCCCTCATTTTAGAAAGAATTCCATTTGTATGAGTAAGTTGCATCCACAGATTCCTACCTAGTATCTCTGCAGCTTCCAAGTGCCGCTCAGGGTGTACCTGTGCCGTGAAAGCAAAAACTGCTGGAGATGTCAGCACCACAGAAAGGCCATGAGGCTGGAGGCAAAGGGGAAAGATAAAAAAGAATAATCACATCAACAGGACATGTACTTTAAACTTCAATGTGTTTTAATGCTCATTAATGTGAGAAAACAGAGAAATGAAATGTGTAATATGAAAACAAAGATAAATCAAGTTTTACCACTAAAGAGTGATCCACTTTATAATCCTTTGGTTTGTAAGTTTTCACCAAACCAGAAATAGGGTAAGACATTCCATGGCTGGAACAGAGAGTAGACAGAAAGTGGTTAGGGCAGCTCTCCTGGCATCTCAAAAGTTTGCATTCAGTCCCTTGTGGGGTCAGTCATCTCTATGCAAGTCTCTTAGGTACAGACACTGAAAGGGTATATAGGTATGGTATGGATATTGGGTACAGACAATCCTCACTCCTCTGCATCTTGGGGACCTAACTGTAAAAACTATCTCCTTACTTAGTGAATATGAAGTCATATTATTCCACTGACTGGACTGAAAGATGCTCAGTTACTGAAGTAATATAGATATGTCAAAACCAGCATAATCTCCACCCCTAACTGAACACACTGTCTGAGAAAAATAAACATTAATTTTCAAGTCTAATTAAAGAGTGGATTTGCTCAAACAAAAGGAATGAAAGGAACGTCTCTGAAGAGAATGATTGCTAATAACTTCTCCACACAATTAGGCTTTGCTCCTCTGAGATTTTCACCCATATGAAACTACACTGCCTTGCAGTATTAATTACAGCTTATTTCAGCCTGCTGAATGCTTGCCCCACAGACCAACTTACAGACAATTGCACCAGCTCAGTGATGGCACAAGATTATCTTGTTGCTGTCTCACTGCAGAACAGCTGGCATGAAATCCAACATTTTAAATGCCATCGATGGTTTTATTTTTCATAACTACAGTTTTTACTATCAAGGAAGGTAAAGAAAGCCATGTTATATAGTTTTCACACGATTGGATTTGAGTATCACAATCTAGAATACACAATCCTCATACACATAAATCGCAAATGCTCATCAATTTCTCTCAATGAGGCTACAGGCCAGGCTACAATGTCTTACTACATATTCAGCAACAAAGGCAGCGATGTCTTTGGCAATCTGAAACAAACACTGGCTAGAAGCTGACCTTGGGTGAGATTAATATTTTTCTGTACTCACCAGAGATGAACACCAGCATTGCCAAAGCCAATACCTGCAAAAGCACTTGCTAGGTGCATGTTGGCTCTGGCTTCACGGTCTTCAGGGTTTCTGACGGCTCTGTGCACCATGGAGACAACAGTACCAGTTAATTCACAAACAGCTTGGTAATTCAGGATGGAGAAGGGAGAGAGGGTTTCTTTATGGACAAGTATATAAAAACCTCTAAGATAAGATGAGATGAAAACACTGGGAATAGGATCAATCTACACTTCAGTCAGAGAATGAATCCACTTCTGGATCAGTAAGTAGATCTAACTGGCTCAGTGAAGGGCAAGTTTCCCGTCACTTTTCAAAAAACTGGGTTAATAGAGAGTATTTAGCCATATTCACCTCAGTGGCAGTTTCAACAATTCCACTTAGGAGCTTCAGAAATAATAAGGTTGGACTTGATCTCAAAGGTCTTTTCCAACCAAATGATTCTGTGATACACATGGCTCCCAGATCACTCTAGCTTTCTCACCACCTTATCAGCTGGTGGTCTGGGCCCCACTATCTGTGTGGGAAGAGGACGGGGATCCTTGCCTTCCTATGCATCGGACCACTTGCGTAGTTTGACAGCTTGGAGAAAAATTCTCATGAGTAGATTCCCCATGAACAAAAACCAACTACTTTTTGCTCTATTTAACAGAAATCCAGGGCCAAAGCCAAAAGTTTAAGGTAGTAGTTTGCCTTATTTTAGCCAAAAATTCAAGTTCTTCTGTGCATCCCTTCTTGGGCACTGGAGACTGAACATACTGCAAAGGGTTACTTGTTAAACTTATTACCTTTTCAAGTATTTAGCCACAATGCGCAGAGCATGAAGAGCCCAGACATCACTGATGGGGTTGCTGCCTTGGTAAGCTGGTCGGTTGATTGGATTTGAAGGGCATGGACTGCGCATGTTGTAAGGAAGAGCAGTGTATGATTCTAGAGCATGGCTAAATGAAAGATTAAAAATTTAATTATTTCAGTGGGAGAGCTGCATTTTACTGCTCTGCTGCCCCTTGAATGCAGGTTCTTCTCATTTACTTCTGGTGTCTAACAGCTGCCAAACCCAGAAATACTATCCCACAGGCAACTGAGAGAACACTGTGTGGGCACCTCCAAAGTGCTTCACTTTCCAACAGACACACAGCAGGCAATCCAAACACCGTCACAATTTATCAGATCACATCGTGCTTAAAGTTGGGTTGGATGAACTGGCATCTTGGGAAGTAACACTTCTCAGTGAAGAGCACTGTGCATCTGCAATGGGTGTGTTTCACACACAACAACAATTGTATGAGGCCTTAGCACTGGAAGCATTGTAAACCACTTTTCTTTTAAAAGGATTGATCTTTAAAAAATTGGGAGTGTGATATTTAAGCTAAGTGGAACTAATAAGAATCTCATTTCCCGGATACTCGTGAATTTGACTAAATAAAGAAGGGGAACTGCTTCCATTCCTACATCTAGATGAACAAAACTACAGACAAACCATTTCCATTTATGATAAATGCCTCAGTTCTATTACAGACACTGTAGTTCAGGACATTTTAACAAGCTTGAGAAATCACATAGCTCCATTATACATCTATTACTTAAATATACATAGCACCCAAAACCAGAGTAAACTCCGACCCTCCGAATAGAAACTTCCAAGCATTTTGTGCAGTTAAAAGCTGTACAGGTTTAAAATGAAGGAAATGTGCCCAAGTGAGAAGTACATTATGAGAGAGGTTCTGATGATGGTCATAACTGGGATGAGACATGCCACAAGCCACATCTCACAAGCCTTCACAAATTTTTGTTGTCAAATTGTGGATTTTATCAAAAAATCCTTGTTCTCTATTCTTTGCCAAGTCTGTGGGACATGTTAAACACTGTTGCAATTGTGAGCAGTCATTGAAGATAGTCTCTCCCTTCCCTGACGACCAAAACACTGAAAGCAAATGGCTTCTCCAGTGCACTGCAAAAGCATTAAAACTTCAGCAAATATGTGATTTGCTTCCATACATTTTGAGGCAGGTAATGAAATTAAGTAAGAGGAAAGTATAACACAGACCACCTTAACAAGAGCAGGAAAGGGAGAAGAAAAGATGATAATCCTTTTCTGCTCCTAAAATATATTTTTTCCTACAATTATCATAGTGAAAATACAAAATTATAATAAATTCAATAACAGCCTACACAGAAAACTCACCAAAGCACATCAAAGCCACTGTTGGCCACTATTCGCTCAGGCATAGACAGTGTGTGTAAAGGGTCAATGATGCCTAATGTTGGCTTAATGGCTCTTGAAGCAATACCTGCAACACACAAGTAAGTAAAATGAGTTAAAGATCTTTTGCAATAAAATAAGAAAAGACAATCCTAAGGTTTGAAACATAATAATAATGAGAGGTAATCATTTGAATACATGAAGAGAAAAGACAAAAGAGAAGGCAGAGCAAGAAGTATCTATTAATCTAAGTCTTACTGATGATAAAGTCTCTGTAAATGAATTATGAATTGAGACTGTTGCCTGAAGTGAATTATACCAGACAATGTTCTGTCTCCATTTGTAACCCTTCCTGCCTGGCCTATACTTCGAAAATGTCTATGCTGAATGGCATCTGCAATATTATTCTTAGATTTGTATCTTCTGTGAACAATCAGAAGGCACGACTGGTTTGTGTCTGCAATCCATTGCTGTTGCTTAATGCTGTCTTCGGCATCTGTAATATGCCTTCCTGTTATGGTTAAGGGGGCACAGATGTAGCTTACAAAAAAAACCAGACATAGACAGGCTGATCGACTACATATAGACTAGAAAACTCTGAGCTATGGTTAGAGCTCCTTAGCACATCCATTTGGGTCCCAAGTACCACGTGGCACACAAAATCCAGATGTTTAGAACTAAAATCTCAAGAAGGCTATGAAGCTTAAGATGACAATTTAGGCCTAATCTTTATTTGGCAAGGATGAAAAGCCAAAGGAAGACAGTGTCCCTCACTCACACAGCATCTCAAGCCTGAGGTTTCAAAAGCCAGGAACAGAAACATTTGGTTGTAATTATACAACAAAGAAATAGAAGTCTTAAAAGTAGAAAGAAAAAGACAGAGGAAATAAGTAACAGTTGGTTGACCCTGAATATAAGTAGAAATTTCCTTTGCAATTAACATTTTCTGCCATTTAAGAACTTGAAAGATTTTAGTTTCCTGTTTTGCCTTCAAACTATAATCCACTATATTACATAGACGTTTGATTATGCTAATATGTTATAAATTTAATTCATAAAGGAAACCTTTAATCTTTTCAAATGTGCCTGTGTTGGTTCAATTAAACAAAATGACACCTCAAAAGTCACGCAGTATCTTCTTCTTTCATGGCACAGAAATAATGAAGATATTGGAAAAGCAATTGTCTTGAATAGTAGACAAAAAAATTTCTCACCAGTTTTCACTTTTAGTTCTTTGAAGTCAAAAATGGCAACACCAGTGGTTTCACTTCCAGTTCCACTTGTTGTTGGAACTTAAAAGGAAGAACAGAGATAACAACAAACAATAAGTAATATGCACTATTGCAAACTAAATAAATAAAACCACAATAGCTGCACTACCAAAAATACATGATCCAGGAAATCCCAGAGGTATCCCAAATCCAAAGTCTGAGGTCAAAGAGAAACTGACACTTTGATCTCTTTTCTCACCAAAAGGAGTCCAACTTTGCTAAACAAGGCAAACTAATCACAAACCCTCTGATTTTACTTGCACTGAAGTAAGCAGCAAAATTGCTGCTGCGTACAAGTAGAGAAGTAAGCCCACAGGATGGTGAAGCAGTGGTGGTAAACTAATTTCAGCAAAAATATTGTATGCAGAGTGTAGAATGACTACTGTTCTCCTAACCCTCACCCTCCACACCCTGCCTTCCTGCTTTACCTGCAATTAGTGGCTTGAGAGGCACAGTGACAGGCTTCCCTTTCCCAATAGGAGCATTGACGTAGTCCAAGAAGTCTGATGCAGGGCTGGCTGCATACAGGTTGGCAGCTTTGCAGGTGTCAATGACAGACCCTCCTCCAACAGCAACATAGGCATCAAACTCTCCCTTTTTAGCAAATTCAATGGCATCCAGGAAACTTGGAAAACAAGAAAAGTGTTCTGATTTAGGCTGGAGATTAGGAGGAAGTTTTTCACAGAAAGGGTCATTGGGCATTGGAATAGGCTGCCCAGGGAGGTGGTTGATTCACCTTCTCTGGAGGGGTTTAAGGCACGGGTGGATGAGGTCCTGAGGGACTTGGTTTAGTGTTAGGTAGGAATGGTTGGACTAGAAGATCCAATGGGTCCCTTCCAACCTGGTTGTTCTATGATTCTATGATTAGTCAGGAGAACTGAGCAACTGGTAGTTGCGATACAATAGAACAACTGACTATTAAGACCAGTGCACAGGTCAACAGGAGGTGTTTAACCAGCTGTATGGCATGCTCTAAGAGCATAGGCACTAATTTGAGAAGCAGAGTGTCAGAAGCAGTACCTTTGGTCTGTTGGTTCCACCCGGACATTATCATACATCTGAAAGTTTATACCATATCTTGCCAAGGAATCCAACACTGTATTCACAGGAGGCAGCTGGGAGAGGTTTTTATCTGTCATCAAACAGACTTTTCTAGCACCAAGATTCTGCAGGTCCTACAATAACAATGAAATCAAAACCAAAACAACTTGAATAAAATCATACACTGAACTATTTAAATACTAATCCAAATCAACGGAACCATGTAATAATTTTAAAAAACCCAACAGCCCCCAAATAGTCGATTATTGTAAAATTTTTAGAACAGTATCAGATAAAGAAAACAAGGATTAACCACATACATATAGAATTCAGAAGACAGCATAAAATATAATGTTTTCAAACTTAGATCGTTGAAGTCTTATGATAGAAGAAAACTAATCATAAAGATGTTGCACAAGTGAAAAACACATGGAACCACCTAAGACTACAAAAAATGCAAAATATTTTTAAAATACTTTTTCCTACACAATTCCTGTGACATAAAAAGACTTTTCCATAGTTTAAGTCTCCCCAAACTGCCTACAAAAGGATGACATTAAAATATTGAAAATCTAACATTAATTTATTGCTGAAAAATAAAAATCAGGTGGGAAAAAGAAGAAAAATAATTCTAGATCCTAATCTTTACCAAGTTGATTGACAATGGCTATTTAATACATGCAATTCTGAATAATCCTATTGCTGTCAGACAATTCTGTGTAACTTATTTTAATATCTATTAATTTACTTTGTGAACTTTCAAAGAAGAAGAGAACTGTCAATGCCATAGATGCCAAGAAAAGTGGAGAAATGATGAATTAAAACACACATTTAATAGGATAACTGGCACAAAGTACTCAGGTGATTCATCTCACATTTTGTTTGATGAAACAAAAATTCTGCACTCTCACAGTGCAAACTAAGAGCTGAATAAATATCCAAATAATTCAATGGAAAGTCTCTGGTACCTTTTAATGAGCACGAGAAGAGACAAAAATGATCTTGAGAAAATCTTTGTGTGCCACTGAATTCAAAACTTCTTGAATTAAATTCCCCGTCAGAGAAAAATACTGTTGCATAATCCTGGTAAATCATCAGCTAAGCTCCATTTCACATATTTACTTACACCACAGCAACACTGTTGTAACATGCTTCTTTACTGAGCAGTATTTTCTGACCTTTTTACACTGGTATAGAATCATAGAATAATAGAATCACCAGGTTGGAAGAGACCCATCAGATCATCGAGTCCAGCCATTCCTATCAAACACTAAACCATGTCCCTCAGGACCTTGTCTACCCGTGCCTTAAACACCTCCAGGGAAGGTGACTCAATCACCTCCCTGGGCAGCCTATTCCAATGCCCAATGACCCTTGCCGTGATAAACTTCCTCCTAATGTCCAGCCTGAATCAACCCTGGTGGAGCTTGAGGCCATTCCCTCTTGTCCTGTCCCCTGTCACTTGGGAGAAGAGCCCAGCTCCCTCCTCTCCACAACCTCCTTTCAGGTAGTTGTAGAGAGCAATGAGGTCTCCTCTCAGCCTCTTCTTCTCCAGGCTAAACAACCCCAGCTCTCTCAGCCGCTCCTCATAGGGCCTGTTCTCCAGCCCCTTCACCAGCCTCGTTGCTCTATATATGACTACATGTAGTGCAAAGCAGTGGAGATTCAGACACATCATATATAAGTTACCCCTTATGAAATGGATTGATTGCACTCACAGTCCTTTAGAAAATAACTTTTCATTGGTGATGGAATTGGACTATGGAAGCTTACCATGCCAATCTCTTTCGTAACTCCTTCTCCATATCGGATGTTTGAAATGGCCATCTACAAAAAAAAAAAAGAATATTTTTTTCCTGGGACAAAAAAGAGAAATGGTATCTAGTTCCAAGCAGTCAAAGTGAAATACACGTATTTACTAATAGAAATATTTGTTAAATGACATATTTGGACTTACACAAAATACTACTTCTAAATAAAATATATTTTATTATTAAATCTACCTCAAATGCATAGTCTGTATTCCTCAGGGCAGGCTGTTCAGGAACTGGAATGGAAAATAAATAGTAAAATTAGGGAATAGAAAGTGACTTTACTTTGCATCTCACTACTAGAGTTGGCAGATTCCTTTGCTTTTAAAATCACTGATACATTTTCATAGGTCATCTTGGCTTGTCTAGGTAAGTTACCTATTTTATTCCACGTTGTTGGTGAGATTAAGTGAACCAAGTACTTAATTTGGTTCATATAGTTAATCAAAAAAGGTGTGTCTTGTCTTTTTTTTTTTGAGAATTAATTTTTTTGAGAATTAATTAAAAACTGAGTAAATTACTAGGAAGTGTGCATTAGAATTTGTTATCAATCTGCAAGGACCAGAACAGCACGTAGTTAGTAGAAATGAGTATCTGCAGAGCATGCAGGCTGCCTACCTACCAGCTGACAGGTGTTATGAATGTGTAGGGGCTTCATGATAACTGTGAGAACAACTTTTAAGACAAATCCTTGAGACATCCTCCGTATGCACTCACATAGAGAACATCTTGTGTACGTGTGAGAGTAATACCAACAGGTGTTTACACTTCTTTTTACTTCTGCCTAGCCCTGAATTTGCAGGTCAAACTGAATTGCATACTTGAAAATTAAGGAACTGCATGCATTGCCAATAAGAGGAATTTCAGTATGAATTGGTGTATTACTATCAACTTTATTTAGTAGAAAAGATATTTACAGGGATATTACTTCAGTCACATCCTCCTTCTGCTATGATATTTTTACATAAATTACTACAAAACTTTTAATTTCTTGTATATCCTGATTTTGCCACAGTGAAAATAAGTGCATCAACTGAAACAGCCTATTCTGCTCCAAGAAAAGATCAGATGAGGCATTCTACTCTTCCTGCTGAAGTCACGCCTTCTGTCTGCTACATTAATTGAAAATATGCAATTTGGATTCAGATCCAATGAGTGAAGCCATGATAATGAGTCTTAGAGACACTCTGGGGTGCACTGAAGCACTGACCCACAACAGTAACAGATAGATGTATTAAAATCCTTTATGTGTTTTCTATTCAAGGTCAGGCCAGCTGCTATCAGCTCTTTCATTGCCATCTCTTGCCAGGCTGTACATGTTTGACCTCTCCTGGAGTCTGAGTCTGCTGTACTCACAATCATTAATTTGACAGGCTAAGAACATGTCCAAGCCATTTACTCTCTTCCTTTCTGATACTATAACAGATGCCCTGCTGTTATATTCTTGAGCAAAACCTAACTTTCAGGAAGAATTTTACCATGTTAAAAAATTGCAACATTTCCTCAAACACTACCCAGAAACACAATGAACATTTCTTTTCTGCTACAGTCACTGTTAAATCTATCCCCACTATTCAGAGACTTAATGAACTGATACCATCATGCTAGATTATAGACTCAACTGCTGCCTAAAACTGCAGAGGTGTTTCTTAACTAAGACTTCTATTTAGCAAGTACTTAGTTTGAATTGACTGAGTGGGTCATTAAGGAGATAAGCAGAAGAATGTGATTCTGTTTCTCAGCTGCGATATTGTCTTACTGTAAGATGGCTTTGGGCAAAACAAATATGTGAACATATCTATAGCTTTTAAATTTTTAAACTGGTAATTCTTTACAAAGTGTCATGAAAACAAGCCACTCAGAATTTTATGCTGCTGAAATTATGGCCCAAAACACTAATTTGTACTGGATCTGGAAACTGAACAGCAAACAGATAGCTATTCCCACAGCCTCCCTACAGTCAATGCCAACAGAAATTCCTCGCAGACTGACTCAGTGACTTGGCGCGGCTCTCCTGCTCTTACTCCACAACCCTGGCCTAGGCGAGCTGCACACTTGGGACTGACTGTAGAAAAAAACCTACAGAAATTATATTCCCTAAACCAAAGCACATCTTTGTGAACAGCTTGTTTTTAACCATATTACTTCTCTAATGTAACAGATGTGTATTTTTTCCCCTCAGAAGCAGATCTAAAGTTGAGATGACTCAGGTGATGACCACAGCAGTACCAGCCAGAGCAAATTTCTGATCAGTGTGCCTCTTGGAAAGGGGAGGGAGAGATAGGAAGCATTGGTTGTGGCTTACACACGAACACTCCTTCTCTCCAGTAATAACCACCACCATTGTACAGCTGCAAAGTTAACAGCTTTCCAGTACTTAAAGTTGGTCTACCAGAAAGCTGGAGAAAGTCTCTGCATCAGGGAGTGGAGTGACTGAACAAGGGGTAACATTTTAAGCTCAAAGAGAGTAGTTTTAGATTAGATATTAGGAAGAAATGTTTTGCTGCGAGGCTGGTGAGACACTGGAACAGGTTGCCCTGAGAAGTCACAGACTGCCCATCCCTGGAGGTATTCAAGATCAGGCTGGAGGCTTTGAGCATACTGACCTAGTAGAAGCTGTCCCTGCCCATGGCAGGGTGGTTGGAACTAGTTGATCTTTAAGGTCCCTTCCAACCCAAATCACCGTATTAATCTATGAGAACAGTTAAATATTGGAATCATCTCTCCAGGGAACTGGCAGATGAGTCTGCACTGGACACTTTCAATGCTCAGATTGGCAGGTTGCTGGGCCATCTCACTTAAACTATGTATTACCCAAAACAGTTAGACCAGATGATCCTTGAGGTCCATTCCAACTGAGCATTTGATGATTTGATAAACACTGACAGGCTGAGAGTTGGACTTGTTCAGCCCAGGGAAGAGAAGGCCCTGAGATGTTATAGTAGTGTTCCATTCTATGAGAAGAAGCCTCGCACCCACTCCTTCTGCCCAGGTTACACCAATACTTCAGTTCTGGGCCCCAAGAAGGATGTTGAGGCTCTGGAGCAAGTCCAGAGAAGGGCAATGAAGCTGGTGAAGGGGCTGGAGAACAGGCCTTATGAGGAATGGCTGAGAGAGCTGGGGTTGTTTAGCCTGGAGAAGGCTGAGGGGAGACCTTATTGCTCTCTAAAACCACCTGAAAGGAGGTTGTAAGGAGGAGGCAGCTGACCTCTTCTCCCAAGTGACAGGGGACAGGACAAGAGGGAATGGCCTCAAGCTCCGCCAGGGAGGTTCAGACCAGATATCAGGAAAAAATTTTTGACAGAAAGGATCATCGAGCAGTGGCAGAGGCTGCCCAGGGAAGTGGCTGAGTCACCATCCCTGGAGGTGCTCAGGGACATGGTTTAGTGGCAGACAGGAATGGTTGGACTCGATGACTCCGGGGGTCTTTTCCAACCTAACTCTATGACACCTATGGGGCCACAGTCTCCTACTGGACTCCTTTGGAGACACGAATTAAGTCTTACCTTGGGAATAAGTGTGGGAATGGCTCGGGCACCGACATCTGGTTAACGAAAAGGAAAACGCAGGGTTAAAAGCAAAGTGAAAAACAACGCGGAAACCCCAACCAGCCCTCGGCCCCCGTGCGGCCGCCCCAAGGGGCTCGTTCCGGGCGCACCAAGGAGCCCCAAGGCGGCCGCCGGCTTCTGTCTGGGCCCCGGGCGGCCCCGGGCACTCACGCCGCTCGCTGCAGCTGCCGCAGGAGCCGCACGGCGCCCGCCCGGCCTGCCGCCATCCCGCCGCACCGCCCAGCATGGGGGCGGACCGGCCGCCGCGACTCGGGCCTGGGGGCGGCGGAGGGCCGTGCGGGTCGGAAGGGACGTTAAACATCAGCCAGGCGAGGCCGCATCCAGCCTGACCTTGAACACCTCCAGGGATGGGGCAGCCACAGCTTCCCTGGGCAACCTGTGCCAGAGCCTCCCCACTCTCATAGTGAAGAAATTCATCCTTATGTCTACTCTAAATCTGCCCCTCTCTAGTTTATATCCATTCCCCCTCATCCTATCACTACAAGCCTTTGTAAATGGTCCCTCCCCAGCTTTCTTGTAGCCCCTGCAGGTACTGGAAGGTCACTATAAGGTCTCCTCAGAGCCTTCTCTTCTCCAGGCTGAACAAACCCAACTCTTTCAGCCTGTCCTCATATGGAATGCGCTCCAGACCTCTAATCATCTTTTGTAGCCCTCCTTTGGACCTGTTCCAGCAGCTCCATATCCTTCTTATGTTGAGGATCCCAGAACTGGACACAAAACTCCAGATGAGGTCTCACAAGAGAGGAATAGAGGGGCAGAATCACCTCCCTCGATCTGCTGCCCACGTTTCTTTTGATGCAGCCCAGCATGGCCTTCTGGGCTGGGAGCACATGCTGTCAGCTCACTAGAATCATAGAACAACCGGGTTTGGAAGAGACCCATCGGATCATCCAGTCCAACCATTCCTATCAAACACTAAACCATGTCCCTCAGGACCTCATCCACCCGTGCCTTAAACACCACCAGGGAAGGTGACTCAACCCCCTCCCTGGGCATCCTATTCCAATGCCCAATGACCCTCTCCGTGAAAAACTTCCTCCTAATCTCTAGCCTGAATCTCCCCTGGCAGAGCTTGAGGCCATTCCCTCTTGTCCTGTCCCCTGTCATGTGTAGCTTTCAATCAACCAGCACCCCCAAGTGTACCTCCGCAGGGCAGCTCTCAATCACATCATCCCCCATCATATACTGAAATCAGGCATTGCCCTGATCCAGGTGTAGGACCTTGCACTTGGCCTTGTTGAACCTCAAGAGGTTCTCAGAGGCCCACTTCTCCAGCCTGTCCAGGTCCCTCTGGAACAATTCCTGGAACAAATCATGGAACAGATCTTTCTAGAAACTGGAGCACATGGAAGTGATTAGTAGCAGCCAGCATGACTTTGCCAGGGACAGGTCCTGTCTGACCAATCTAGTGGTTTTCTAAAATAGTGTAACCACAGCAGCAGACACAGGAAAATCAATGGATGTGATCTCTCTGGACTTCTGTAAAGCATTTGACACTACCCCTCATGACATCCTTCTCTCTGAATTGGAGAGATACGGACTTGGACCTGATGAGATGCGTCTCAAAGTCCTGAGGGAACTGGACAATGTGGTCACCAAGCCATTCTCCATGATATTTGAAAAGTCATGGCAATCAGAAGTGAAGACCCTGGTGACTGGAAGAAAAGTAACATTGTGCCCATTTTCAAAAAGGGTAGAAAAGATGACTCAGAACTACCAACCTGTCAGCCTCACCTATGTGCCTGGGAAGATCATGGAAGAGATCCTCCTAGAAGCTGTGCTAAACCACACGGGGGACAGGGAGGTGATTAATGGCAGCCAGCGTGGCTTCACTAGAGACAAATCTTGTCTGACCAACCCAGTGGCTGTCTGAGATGGGGTAACTACAGCAGTGGACACAGGTAAACCAATGCGTGTGATCTATCTGGACTCCTGTAAAGCCTTTGACACGGCCCCCAACGACATCCTTCTGTCTTAATTGGGGAGAGATGGATTTATTGGGTGGGCTGTTTGGTGGATAAGAAACTGGTTGGATGGTTGTATTCAGAGAGTAGTGGACAATGTCTTGATGTCCAGATGGAGATCTGTCACAAGTGGTGTCCCTCAGGGGTCCATACTGGGACCAGTGCTGTTTAGTATCTTCATCAATCATATAGTCAGCAAGACTGAGTGCACCCTTCGCAAATTTACAGATGACACCAAGCTGTGTGGTGCAGTTGCCATACCAGAAAGACAAAGGTGTCATCCAGAGGGACCTGGACAGGCTGGAGAATTAGGCCTGTATGAACTTCATGAGGTTCAAGGCCAAGTGCAACATCCTACACCTGAATTGGGGCAATCTGCAATTTCAGTATAGGATGGGGGATGATGTGGTTAAGAGCAGCCCTGTAGTTCTTGGGGACTTGGACTTGCAGGACTTGAGGATGCTGATTCATAAAAAGATTGACAATGTGCACTTGCAGCCAAGAAGGCCAACCGTATCCAGGGCTATATCAAAAGAAGTGTGTCCAGCAGGTTGAGGGTGGTGATTCTACCCCTCTTCCTCGTGAGACTTCATCTGGAGTATTGTTTCCAGTTCTAGAATCCTCATCATAAGGATTTAGCTTCTAATGTTAAGGATTCCAGAGGATACCTGGATAAGGATGCAGCCTTACGCAGAGGTTTGTGTTCAGGCTGCGACTCTACTGAACTGCTACAGAATGAGACAACAGAACTCTTACAGTCACCTAGCTTTTCAAAAACTAATTTGCAGCAAGATATTACATTACCATTTACTTGAGATTGCTGAAACTTATTTTCCTGCCCCAGAAACAGCACCAGTACAGTAGCTAAGCCACACATTGGGGCAGAACTTTTTTTTTTTTTTAAGAGTATGGGAGACACTACAAGGTTCAAAAGAATAACAAGAAGTCGGAAATAATTTTCAACATCTGCTGTCAAACTGCTTAGTGAAGAAAACCACTGAAATTATTTCTATGAAATGACTGATTACTGTTAGTATAGGTGGAAAATAATGTTTTAACCTGCTGCTCAATATAAACATTTTTTGACTAATTCAATGGCTAGCCACCAGCTTTGGCTTCTTTATTTAATCCACTGAAATCTTTAGGAAATCCATACAATTTCTTGGGCCCTGCAATGAAGTAAGTTTTCATGTTTCTTTTAGAACTGAGCCCGAATATCACAGAGGCAGAAGTTGACTTACAGAGCGAGAGCTCCACCACGAGGCCATTTGCCGAGAGCAGAGAGCCTTTTGACCGAGCAGGCTGTTACACCACCGTTAACATTCCACCCAATCCCACCTACCTGAGCAAGGGGCAACTTGCCCAGCTTCAGTGCTGTCTGGAAATGCTGCAGCCGCAGCTAGCCACGAAGCAACATCACCTGGCCGCCCCCGTGAAACTCCCAGCCTGCGGGGAAGTGGGACTCCTGACCCCCTCGATCCACCACCAGCACCCCCGGACAGGGAACACAGCCCTCCCCAATCGCCAGCCAAGAGACAAACGCTGGACATTCTCAAAAAGCTGCGGCATATTTATTGACAAACGAGTGTGGGAATAGAGCACGGGGCAGGAGGCTGGCAGTGACAGTCCCTTCCCACGCCTCGGCGGGGAACTCCAGCCCCGTGCCCACACAGTCCCTCACGCCTTCTTCCTCTTGCCACCGCTCATGCTGCTGCTCGGGGGTCGCTGCTGCGGCTGCCGCCGGGCTCCGCTCTTCTTGCCGCTGCGGCCGACCCGCTGCTGCCGGCGGCCGCGCTTCCCCCGCTGCGACTGCTTCTTTTTGCCCTTGGCGGCGGCCGCCTCGGCTTCTTCCTGGCGCAGCTGCTTGTTGACGGCGCGGGTGATGTCAAGGACCGGCTTCTTGCTGCCCATGTCCCGCAGCATCTCCAGCTGCCGGCTGCGCTCGGCCGCCAGGTTGCCCAGGAGCGGCTCGAAGCGGCGCTTCTTTCCGCCGCTGCGGGACGGCGGCTCCGCCGGCTCCTTGGGCAGCCGGGGCTGGAAGCGGCCGAGCGAGGCGGTGGAAACGCGAGCGACGCGGGCGACTCGTCCCAGCTCCTCGCGGCTCTGGTGGCCGGTGGGGTGCAGCGGCGCGGCGGGGACGGCCGAGCCGGCCCGGTGCGCCCGGGCCAGGTTGCGCAGGCGGTTCAGCTCGTTGCGGGCCACCCGCTCCCGCTTCTCCCGCCGCAGCCGGGCGAACTGGTCCTCCTCCGGGTCGGCGCCCTCGGGCACCTCGGCCAGCCACGCCCGGGCCGGGTCGCCTCCCGCTCGCTTGTACCCCCAGCGCCGCCTCCACTCCTTGGCCTGCTCGTCCCACACCAGCGACGTCTTCTTGCGCCGCCGGATGCCCTTCAGCCGCGCGAACTGCTCCCACCGGGTCGGCGGCCGCGGCCGCGGCGGCGGCTTCTCCCTCGGCAGGCGGAAGGCGGGCTCGGGCAGCTGGGCCACCAGCGGCCCTCCGGCCCCACCGGCGCGCTCGGCCGGCAGCTCCCAGAGCCGCGACACCAGCAGCTGCACGTTGTCGCGGGCCAGAGCCCGCAGCAGCGCCTCCCGCCGCGGCCCGGCCCCGCGCAGCCCCGCCGCCGGCGGCGGGTTGCGGTCCAGCGCCAGCAGGTTGCCCAGATCGAACTCCAGCTCCAGCTCCTTCTCCACCGTGACGCTCCGCCGCTTCTCCGCCTCCTGCTCCTCGGCGGCAGCCAACACCTCCTCCACCCGCACGGCCGCCATGGCGGCGCGCGTCGGGCCTGGCCGCTCCGCGCACGTGGGGGCTGCTCCCGCCGGAAGCGCGACGCAGGGCTTTTCCGGTCCGGCGCGCCGCACGCCCGCCGCGATGCCTGCCGGGAGATGTAGTTCCGGGGCTGCCGGACGTTCCTTCCGTTTTCTCCCGGTGTTAGTTCTTATCGGTGCCTCTCAGGGGACGCCCTGGCTGAGGGGCAGGCGCTTCCAACGGTGCCGATGGGCTCATAGAATCACAGAAAGGTTTGGGTTGGAAGGGACATTAAAGATCGCCTATTTCCAAGCCCCCTGCCGTGGGCATGGACATCCCACTAGTCCTGGCTGCCCAAGGCCCCGTCTAACCCGGACTTGATCCAGGGATGGGGCAGCCACAGCTTCCCTAGGCAACTTGTGTCAGTGCCTCAGCACTCTCATTTTGAAGAAATTCTTCCTAATGTATAGTCTAAATGTAGCCACTTTCAATTTAAAGCCACCCCTCCTCATCCTGTCACTACAAACATTTGTAAACAATCCTTCCCCAGCTTTCCCAGAGCTCTTTCAGTTCTGGAAGGTTGCTATAAGGTCTCCCCAGAGCCTTCTCCTCTCCAGGCTGAACAAACTGAACTCTGTCAGCCTATCCTCATAGCAGAGTTGCTCCAGCACTCCAATTATTTCTGTGGCCTCCTGTGGATCCTTTCGAACAGCTCCACGTTGGCCAAGGCAAATGGCAAAATGGCATCTTAGCTTGTATCAGAAACAACATGGCCAGCAGGTCCAGGGATGTTATTCTGCCCTTGTACTTGGCACTGGTGAGACCGCACCTTGAATACTGTGTTCAGATCTGGGCCCCTCACTGCAAGAAGGATGTTGAGGCTCTGGAGTGTATCCAGAGAAGAGCAATGAAGCTGGTGAAGGGGCTGGAGAACAAGTCTTATGAGGAGCAGCTGAGGGAACTGTGATTGTTTAGCCTGGAGAAGAGAAGGCTGCGGGGAGACCTCGTTGCTCTCTGCAACTACCTGAAGGGAGGTTGTAGAGAGGAGGGAGCTGGCCTCTTCTTCCAAGTGACAGGGGACAGGACAAGGGGGAATGGCCTCAAGCTGCACCAGAGGAGATTCAAGCTGGACAACAGGAAAAAGATTTTGACAAAAAGGACCATCAGGCACTGTCAGAGGCTGCCCAGGGAGGTGGTTGAGTCACCATTCCTGGAGGTATTTAAAAGATGGGTATACATGGCACTCAGGGGCATGGTTTAGTGGTAGATAGGAATGATTTGACTTGATGATCTAAGAGGTCTTTTCCAACCTAGCCATTCTATGATTCTGTTTTGGCTGGGGCTGACCCAAACTTCCTGCCTCCACCCCAAGTGGTATTGAGGTGGAAAATGGGTGGAAGGAACATGTGGGTGAGGGGAGGCACACACCAAAAGCATGCTCAGAGGTGCAGAGAGACACCTCTGCCTGCATAAGGGGCATGCCATGGCCTTCAACACCGAGCAGGCCTGAGACTGAGAAATGGGAAAAAACTTTTTACAAGGGTTTTAGGTTTTTTAAGTATCATATTGTTATGTCTGACAGCCATTGCTGTAGAGCAGTGCCTGTAAGTGCTGGTTGCAGGACCAAAATTTGAGTATTGCAGCTCCACAGAGAGCGGCACAGGTCTTGTGGGTAAGTCTGCCTGCAGAGAATTGAAGGGAGGAATATACATCATCTCGAAAGCGATGTTACTAGGACATGTCTCATCAGGCATTATTATCAGTGAGGGGATCAGGTGGTACTGCATGCGCTCAGAGGTCAGCTGGGTCAAAGGTACCTCCATGCTATTTTAAGCAGATGAGCTATGGAAGAATCCTTTTATAGCTATAGAGTGATTCATCTTGAATAGCCATGACATTTTGAACTGATCCCTGGTGCTCTAAAACCAAACTTGTGAGACCCAAGGAAAGTGGTGGGAGTTTTTATACTAGGTACAATTTTCTGTGAAGTTATGTCACATCTCTGCCTTTACATAACGTTGGGAGTGATAGAAATGATTCCTAGTTTAATGCCACAACAGTATTGTTGGAATGAAAATAAAATGCCAGCCTTGTAAAATGAAGACAAATAGTAGATTCTCAGATTGTAATGCCTAGAAACTTATACTTTTTCAGCCTAACTATGATAAAGTCTTTTTCTGTTTTTTTTCAAGTCAGTAGTTCTGGGCATGACATGTATACTACGGATCAGCAAAGTCCCTGTGCCTTTAAACCCAGGCCTGATGGCACAGACAGTTTTCCCTTTTACCACAAGATGGCATTGCGCCGGATAATAATTTGTTCCCTGTCGTGCACAGTTTATACTTTCACCTGGAACTACAGATAAAATTAACTTTAAAGACAATTCTTTGAAGAAATGTGTGAGCACTGTTTAGATCTAGGCATAAATTTATACTTTTGAACTGCAAGGTCCACATTTTCAGCAATCTGGTCAATACCTTTACACTGATCCCTATGCCCTCCTATCCTATCCTTACAGAGCTAACTATCTGAGGATTTTTTTCTGGATTTCATTTCTACAAAGCCCAGAAGCCTTCAGGTAAATGTCTGGGACTGAGAGGACATGATTAGTAATACCTGTTACACTTCCAAAGTTGCTTTAAGCGCTAACAATTACTGCGTATCAATGGAATGACAGAAGGACTGCATGCCATAAGTTGTTAATTTTGTTTTAACTGTTAGCATGAACCTGCTAAGGAAAGAGAAAAAGAATCTTGGAAGGTAAAAATTACTTTCTGGCAACTGCTGTATAGAACTGAATTCCAGCCTCTTTATGTGTTCCAGAAATTGTCATTTACTGTATGTTCAGTCCCAGCGCAGTAAAGGGCCCTATTCATTTATTCAATTGCTTCATTTGCAGTAGTAGCTTAATAGGGGCACCCTTATGATTACTGGATTAGGGATAGGAAATTCTGTATTTGGTCTCAGATGAGCTTAAAGGTGATTTTTTTTAATGGCTTTTTTACTCCTTTTACTGATCTTTCTTGTGGATTTCATTGTTTCCAGCAATGAACTGATCCTGTGTATTCAGTCTCTACGTACCTAATTGAACAGTAACAATTATAATCAACAGAGGAAATCTGTTACTGCTTTCACATTGGGTTGGGTTTTTTTTCTGTTGATGAAAATCCCACTTTCATGAAATGAGTGAGATCTTTGAAACATGTCACAGGTAGATATTACAACAAATTCTTAAGGTTATTTCAAATACCATGAAAGAATCATCTAGATAGAATAAACCAGAGAGTCATTTAGAGAATAATTTAGAGAATAATTCTGAAAAACTTCTTGCATAATTTTAAGGGTCCAAACTACTAAAGAACATGGGAGAAACCCCGACCAAACGAAACTCTTGGATGGTTTTGCTGTAGGCCTTGGCAGACTCAGTTTTAACTTATTGCAAGCTGAAATTTCATGGTCTTGGTATAGACCTCCTCCTGTTGTGCTTAAGAAATATCTGCATGGTTTACGAACAATGCAAAACTCCTTCTCATGTTAGCATGGGACTTATCTGAAGAAGCAGCTGTATTTGGCTGTGCTTTAAGTGTCCTCAGCACAATGTTGTCTCCTAGTGAAGCCTGGCTACAAAATCATTACTGCAGTAAATAGCAATGTTGTATTATTCAGGCAGGACATATCTGAGTTTGTGATTTCACAGCGTTGTTGGGACAGTGGCAGTTGGAGGAATATTTGAATGGATTCATAAACCAAATGATATTTATAAATAATGTCATGGATATTTGGGGAAATTATCCCATTGTGAGACATGGCTTCTGAGATGCTTACCATAGTAATCATAGCCACACTTCGAGCCTGTAGCTCCTGGTTTGGAGCTGAGAATTACAAGCAGGCACACAGCTTCCGCTAGGTGAATAGGTACTGATGAAAATTCAGGCTTTTGAAAGGATGAAAGGGTGAGATCAATGTTGAGTTATAGAAATAACTGTTGGGAAATAAATGTTTTTATTACATCATGTTTGCTTCAGCTTTCTTAATAGACTTTTTCAGCATTTTTTAAAAAAGGATAATTTCTTAGAAATGTTCATTTATTTTGATAATCTCTGCTTTGGCATTTCTAATTTTAGAATCTCAGATACTCAATTTCTGAAACTGCCTCTGGCTGGATTTGTGAGTGCTCAACCAGAAGACTTGAAAGTAGTTATCCTCAGCTTTGGGTACTTGCAATCCATAGACACTTAGACTGATTTCACCCTTTTTCTCTCTTTCCCTGGAGTTTTCTGTCTCTTCAGTGTGAACAATAGAAAATACATGTCATGATGGGCTTGTATGTCCTTAATTCTTTACTGTTTACTTACTTTCTTTATTGTGAGATGATCTGACATAAATCGGATGCTGTTGCAAAGTGCAAGCTTTCTTTGGGGTGAAGAAGACTATAGGATTTTGGATTGTTTGTTGTTTTTTTTTTAACCACAGTTGAGGTTTGCATGAAAACCATAAGATGGCAGAGTGTAATTCACAGAAATGCTTGTCCAAAAGTTAATAGAAAGCATATCACAGGCTGTATTTGATACACCAAAAAGCCTAAAGCATCATTGTGATAAACTGTTAGTTTTGTTTTTCGGTTGAAAAAGAATTAGGGAATTATCCCATTTAACTTTTATTTTTCTGATTTCTGTTCACCTCTGCTACAGCTTTAAGTCTGTGTTTGATAGGAACAGTGCTAATATATGATATTAGTGTCTCACTGTTAGTGATACCATTAACTTAAATATACACATCAAACTTTTCGCCAATTACCTCTGGATGGCAGTAGATGTAGTTACAAGATGATTCAACCAATTCATGAGCCTGCTGTGAGGATCATTATGAACAATGCTTTTATCAGGAAAATCCAAAGTGCCTTTAATTTTGGCAAACAGTAGAAAGTGTCCTTAAAATAACCGTGCTACATCTAAATAATTTCTTTCTACTGACTTCGTTCAGCACACTTTGAAGTAAAACATATGTTGTAGGATTTCTTCCTGTAAAGAAGAAGTTGTTTGCTCACTGATGCTAAATTAAGTGCAACACTTTGTGGAACAAATTCTGTTTCCCATTACATTTTTTACCCCTCTAAAATGTATTTAATCTTATTTCCTGGGACATATAAGTGCTCTTGCTGTCCAAATAGTGAAGCGTAGGCATGAAAATTCGGCTAAGCAAAGACTCTTCCCTATTCACTCATCCATGTAATGTGAACAAGCTGTAAGGAATAGAAAAATTGTTGAGACCTGAGCCACTATCTTTTATCAAATACTAGGACTGACTTCAGCAGTATGGCAAAAATATGCCTAGTAGTGACAGGTTTTACTCTTCAAGAAAGAGTTAAATTACTGATTCTGGTTAATGGGTAGTTCCTTCTCCTGTTTTCACTAATGTAAGGTCATACTGGAAATATGCTATGGGACATGCCTAATTCTAAGCAAGTTTTATTGATTTTGATGATATTCTTTCTACTCATGTGCTTAAAACCATTTCTAGTTGATTTGTAAGTAAGCAGGATTAGATTTCCTGTCCAAAGTCTTAATGTGATTTTAGCACAATGCCACATTTGTGAAAATCCATGAAGATGAAACTCAAGATGCTGTAGCTCAAATTCCCAAACATAAGACTGGGTAGTTGGGAATGCAGTTATAAGTGCGTACTAAGTGGAACCTGATTTTTGATTCAGAAGCCAGAACCTAGATAGCTGGTGAAGTAGCAAGGAAATCTGGATGACTGCAGGCATTATGGCAAGTGATTGGTAGACCATAATCTCTTTTGATCGATTGACTGGCTGTGACTGTGTGGTTTCACTGAACTGATTATGGGTAAACAAAAAATAGCTTAAGCTAATTTGAGGCCTTCCCAAGTGCTTGATGCCTATCTTGCTATGCATTAGGGAATCAGGCTGAAAACAGATTGTGATGTGTTTTGCTTTTTTTATGAGCTTTACAGTGACCTGATTTCTTGGAGAAAGTTTTCTTGTAGCATGATCTTAGTATTAGAAATACCGGCAATGGTGTGGCTTGCTTTTGTTTGGTGGTTTTTTTTAGGATAATTTAAAGAACAGAGTGATAACTTTATCACACCGTGATGGAAAGAACAGCAACGTAGTAACATGTTCTTATTCCAGGGTCAGTCCTTCTTATCACCTGTCTAGAGCAGACCTACTTTTTGGCATAAGATTACTTCTATAAGTTTAGAAAAAAAGCCATGGAACATATTTCCTTCTTTTACATGAAATCTGTCACGCACAGAGATTTGCCCTGGTTTTAGTCTACCCTTTGTAACCAGAACAAAAATCGTTTCTTTATTCTTGGGTTAGGTTCACCTTTGGAAATATCTCTGATGTTGGGAATGAAAAGGAACATTTAAGTCTTCATCTATGACACAAAGGACGTGCCATAATCACTCCTGATTTTTGACAGAAGGACACAAGGCAAATAAAATCAAACTAAGATTTCAATGCTGTGAATCTGTGTCTGCAGACAGTGACAGGGGCAGCTCCCATATTCTAATGCCTTTGTGAATCAGAAACAATCCATCTTCAGGACTGGCCTTATAAGAAGCTTCCTGAGCCACATTTTCAGTAGAAAATCTCAGCCTTTTATGCACATGTAAAAATAATATGATTAAGCCTATGCAGACATAGGAGAAATTTGAATATTCGTTTTTGCCAGAGGAAAGAAAACATGAGACCTGATCTCAAAGCAAAACAGAGCAGTGCATTTAGGACCATGACTCTTCAGTGGCTTCCTGGGAAACCTTCAGCCTGGGACTAGGCATACATTCAGGCATCGTTTCATACACGAGCAGCAACAATTTCATGCACCACAAACACCTAATTCCTCTCCCAGTGTCTGCTGGATGACATGGGGATGTGTGCTGAAATACTGCTTGTCAAAGATTGTCTTCAAAGCCTTAGCACTTCTTGGCAGTCAGCAAGGAAGTGGGTCTCCAAGCCTGACTTGTAACCTTTTATTCTCCACATTTCCATTCTCCAGTGAGGCTGTTCAGTCCTCAATGTATTTTCAAACTGTTTTGTTCTTAAAGCTACCTTTAACACTAGTGCGATGAAATATACTTTGAAGGTGGTGTGATGAGGAGTGGGGAATGTCATACATGCAGGTTCTGCTACAAAGCAGCAAAGTTGTGTGAGCAACTGGCTCCCACAAGCTATTTGGATAATGTACACTGTAGGTGTCCAAGTAGAAGATATTAACAGCTGCACCTCAAATTTGATATTTCCATTATGTTGGTGGCAGTCGGGTCAAGGTGTTACTAATACATTTTCAGTTGACAGTTATGAATGAAAGGGCAAAAAGCCTTGGTTTAGATCTTTTTGTAGACAGGAATATGGTATTTTATAGGTTCAATGCGAGATATTAGAGAGGTTTTCAACCACGTGTAATGACAGGTTACTCATGCAAGACCACAATCATCTGTAAATTTGAATGAGTTTGTACCTAGGATATATGTTGTGGTTCAGAGTAAATTAGAGTAATTCTGTTAAACAAATATTTTTCATTTCAAATGTCATACAGCCTAAGGCTGTGACTCTACGTCATTACCCAGTAATAACAGATTTGGTTAAAATAGTTTATGCACAGAAAAATAACTCCTAGAGATTAACACAGTAAATTCACAGGTTTTAGAACATGCTCACAAGGTGGTTGAATCACCATAGCCAAGGGGGGGGTAGCTTCTGGGATGGGATGGGAGTGTGAATGCGTGGCTAGGTGTTCAAGAGGGAACAGCAATCTCTCAAACTGGCTTGGTCCCTGAGGGAATTAGCCACAGTTTGACTCAGAAGTGGGGGTAGCTTCACTTGGAGGAGCAATTGTGGTTCATGCCTACGGTAGCTTACCAAACCTCTTCTTGAAGAAGTCTGTTCTGTAAAGGTGGCATAACTGTTCCTGTGGCAGCAAAAATTTTCTCTATCTGCTCCTGTAGCAACAAAAGTTCTCAACGTGGTGCATTAAGGGAAACTGACAACAATTTGGGGTTACCTTATTGTGATATACTATAAAATAAAGCAGTTACTACACAGATCACTCAGTAATTTCTGCAAAGGGTTTAGGACCATCTCAGAGGAGCCGGGGTAGGGATAACTGGGAGCAGGAATGATGTTGGACCACCACAAGGTGACTTCCCCGCTGCTGCTGAAGAAGAGTCCTCAGAGCTGGGGCAGGAAATTCCCTGTCCTAATTTGCAGTCAGAACTCTTGAGTCCTTGTAGGGAACAAGTGATTCTCTGAGCTGTTCAGAGTCTCCCTTGAGTTGCCACAAAACCAAATCAGCTGTTCTGCATAGTGCATCCTTATTCTTTCAGTTTTCTGCAGTGTGCCTCTGATCATCAGCTACTGCTGTATAGGAAAAGGGTCAAACTTGCAAAATAGGATAGAATCTCAGTTTCCAAAATCCTTCTGCAGGCACTGTGGGAATTGCTTGGTCTGTAATTTTCCTCAGTTACTAAGGAAATTTTCAGGCATGGGCAAGGCATTTCTGTGGGCAGCAGTAGTTAGGAGTAACAATGAAATGAAAATAAAGAAATATTTTCACATTGTAAGTGGAAGGGACAAAGGAAATATTTGTTTCTTTAGCCAAAGGTGAATGACTGGTTTCATCTACAATACTATTAACTCTTGATTTAAAACCTGCAGATGTCTAATCCAACTCATGTTCAGTCTTCGCTACCAGGACTACCTGTTAGCTCAAAGTGCTGTATGGTAGTGTTTTATGGGCTGTGCTACTGTTTCTTCCTCCTTTCTCTATTGTATCTACGGGGATGGACATTTACGTTCTCTAGCTGCCAAAATGTCCCCTGTTCTGAGGAGAGACACCTTCCTTTTCTCTTGAGGATTATCCTGCACCAGCCTCCTCTGTAGGCTTCCCAGTGCTTGCCTTGCTCCCTACAGATCCATCCAGAGTGCCCTGAAAGTGTTCCACAAAACCTGCCACCTGGAGTCTTGTTTTATTCTCATTCTTCTCTTTTCCCTCTGTTGATCCTCCTTTGCAGCATTAGTACAGACGTCCCAGTTACATCTCCAAGGCCTGTTATTTCTTTTGTGTTTACTTACTTGCTCTTGTATTTGAAGCTGTTCTTCACAGTCTCTCCTCTGCCCTGATCATGTCTGTTAGTATTTCTAGTTATTTCTGAGATGTACTGAGCTTGAATTCTCCTGTTTTATAGGGAAAACGTGGTCCAACCATACTCTGGAGTAGTTTGTTGGTGAACAGAACAGCTGTGTGCTGTGGAAGGTGTGTCAGACTGTGTTTCTTCTGCTGGTCTACAGAGCACTCTCGTGGATCTGGAAAAAGTACTTACTAAATTGCACAAGTAAGCCAGGCTTAACTTTTCTATAGTGCACTGATATGAATGGTGGGATCCGTTTAAATGGTGTGGTAATTGGGAGAAACAGGTGGTGGTAAGTTTGAGAAAGAGTTGGTGGTAAGTTTGAGAAAGAGTTGAGTTGTGAATCAAGTTTATGACTCAACTCTTATTGATGTCACCAGTCAGTTAGAGGATCATGGAAAATCCCAGCTGTACATGTGGTGTGGGCAGTGAAACATTGGAAAGCAGTTACTTTTCTCTCAATTGGTAAGGCCTTTCCTGGGCTTTGTATCCTATGTCGATGAAAATCTAGGCATCTACAAGTGGGGAGTAGAGGAAAGAAGAGGAAAGCTAAGTGGAAAAATACTTCATAAATGAGTTTTAGAGGATCAGTAGGGAAGGAGGAGAGAAACATCTCTTTAAGTGAATGGTTTGAATGATTACAGCTTTTTCCTTCACTCTAATTTACTCAAGCTGTGAGAAACAGCTCTCGATAAAGCATATTCTCATTATAGTTTTGTTGATTAGAGAAAGGAAAAAACCTGTTGATGGTTTAGGACTGGACTGAGTATGTTCACAGATCCTGGGAGATGCTCTTGTTCTGGCTATGGGTTATTTCGATGGAAATATCTAACATTAAGCCTGTGTTTTCTCAATAAACCGTTTAAATTCAAACAACATGAACAAAGAGAAGAGTAGGTGGCTACTATCAAACACCTTATTTGCTAAAAAGACTAGTTTTATATCTGAAATTCAAAGGTAAATGTTCATCTTTTCAATGTATTCAGCAGTTGGTCTTCAAGGTGGTGTGAGATCTTTTTCTCACATATAGGAAAAATACATGTTGAATGCAATATTGATTGCTGTCCTCTTCTAAAAAATAATGAATCTTGCATTTATACCTTTACATCTGAGTTTGTGTTTTCCACATAAAGTACACTATTTTAAAATTACATACACAGAGGAATAAAAAATGCTTGTAAACCTATCTCCCACCTACCTTCAGCTAGGTACAATTGTTTTGCAAGCTAACTGCCTACTTTTTCCTTTGTTTGGATTCTGAAATTTAAACCTAGGCAGATAAAATTAAGCATGAATTTAAGAACTCATGAACTAGAGCTTCAGTTCTTTCATTTTAGAAACCCATCATATTTTTTTAACAGCTTGGCTGAGATGTGATTGAACAGGACACAGGCTATGATTCTGAGTTGTTTTCATTATAATTTTAGAAAAATCAACAGGTTGCTGCAAACTTGCTTTTTGCAAAATGCCCAGATTTACAAGTCCCTGAGATCACTTGAAATACTTCTTCATTCTGCTGTCTTTCAGAGTTGTGGCATGAGAGTTTTTAAGGAAAAGTTGCTTTCAGATTATGCTTCTGTTTAAAAAGGAATGAGATTATAGAGCTTTCAGAAACCAGAAGACATATTTTAAGTCCTTAGCAAGGTTCTGCTGTAGCAGCACTAAAATCATGCCATTACATTATTGTTGTATTAGGACAGAGAAGAGCAAAATCTAGCCAGGTTTTCCATGTGTGTAGGGCAGTGAGTGGGGCTTGCTAGGATAATGAGAGCTAATGCTAGACAACAGCTGTTCAAACAAACCATGATAAGTTGGCTACTACCTTGCCTCATCACTCAGCTTCTTCTTTAGCTGATTTACATGGGAAAACTGTTGTTTGCAGGCTGATTCAGGAAGGTATTCAGGCACATGAAGTGTCCCACTGATCTCAGGTTTTGAAGCGAGGTATGTATTTAACTGCAGGCTTTGAACATAAGATACTCTGATAGTGTTTCTCAATGGGTAAAAAAAAGGAAAGGCCCTGCATTCTTACTGTGGCATCAAAATGAAGGGATGTATGTACCAACAGAGCATGGATCATTAGATGCTTATCTTGTTTCGGTTTACATGTCTTATTGGAAGTGCCCCACAAAGAAACTTTGTGTATTTATTCTTATCATGAACCTGAAAGAAGAAAAGTGGAAGTGTGCAAATACCTTGTGTGTTACTTAATAACCCCGCCATGCAACTTCCAGCGTTTCTTAATGATTTTTTTTCTCTGCTAACATTAATATAACAGAGGCCTTGTATAACTGCTGTTCATGTACACGACTTTATAAGAACTGACATGCAAGAGGCCAAATAATATGTTAATTACCTCTTGTTGAAATGTGCTGTTGTGACCTTTTTCTACATGGTACAAACTACTTTTTTTGCAGTGTCTAAAGAAGTTATTTAAATGCATTATGAAAGCTATGCAGGGCTTGATCCCCAAAGCTTTTATGAACCAAATCTCTCAGTGTTACAGTACAGGTCTACAGCCTGATCCTTGACAGGTGTGGCATGACATTACTTGGATAACATGAGCTTTGCCAGCTATCTGAGCTTTGCTTTTGTGCACAGGTCGTCATTGGGACTCACTAGAGACCTACATCTTTACAGTGTCATGCTGAAAGGTTTCTCTGCAGAGTTTGTTTCTGAGGGCACAGTTAGGGCATGAATAGTTAGGTACAAGGATATTAGCAATTGTCTGAGTACCTGCAAGGTACAGTTAGGTACACTTAAGAGGGTACAATTAAGGTAAGCCATTGAAAAAGTTATGTAATGTGGAAAAAAAGTCTTGCAGATACTCAGACAATTATTAATATCTCTGTAACTTGCTTTGCATACCCACACGGGCACTGTGAGCCCTCAGCTAGGTAGTTCTTTCTAGCTCTTCCCACAAATTCCTTGGGCTCTTTAAAAGTTTCCCTGAGAGAACACGTTGGTGTTTGCAGACTGGAAGGATTGAGATGAGAATTCAAAAATCACACACTTGAAGCAGTGCCAATGGAAAGGACCTCCATAAACTGCAGTGATTATAATTGTGCCTCTCACCCATCCTTGTCTGTTACTGTTTCTCTAGACTCTTTGTTCTTATTACTGTTCTCCGAAAGCTTTCAACTATGCCTACATATTGCTTAGGGTTTGATAACCCAAATGAAAGTCAGTAGCATAGTTCCTAGGTCTTGCAAATGCCCATTCCTTTTCTTACACCAAAGAATAAGACTAGTGGGGTTTATTTTCAGCATCACAGGCTGTTGCTTCATATTCAGTTAATCAGTCAGTATAACATCTTGTTGCTTAGTGAGAAGTTCCCCCTTACAGAATACAACACAGTGCACAGTATAGTATGGAACAGTAGACAACTAGTTGATATTAGATTCAACTGAGAACAGTGAGCTGAGCATATTAACTCTTGGCAGTGATGAAGGCCTCATGACAACATTAATTTTCCTGATGTCATACTTACATGTAATATCAGAATAATATTGAATGTGTAGAGCAAGTGAAGAACAAAACAGCAAACAGAACGTGTGAAAACACGTGAATCCTTCACTCAGAAATGAAACTTATCAGGTTTAATAAGGCCAAATGCTGGGTCCTGCACTTGGGGTGCAACGACCCTGTGCAGTGCTACAGACTAGGAGAAGTCTGGCTAGAAACGTGCCTGGAGGAGAAGGACCTGGGGGTATTGGTTGACGGTGACTGAACATTAGCCACCAGTGTGCCCAGGTGGCCAAGAAGGCCAACGGCATCTTGGCTTGGATCAGAAATGGTGTGACCAGTAAGTCCAGGGAGGTTATTCTGCCCCTGGACTTGGCACTGGTGAGACCACACCTCAAATCCTGTGTTCAGTTCTGGAGCCCCCACCACAAGAAGGTTGTTGAGGCTCTGGAGTGTGTCCAGAGAAGAACTATGAAGCTGGTGAAGGGGCTGGAGAACAAGTCTTAAGAGGAGTGGCTGAGAGAGCTGGGGTTTAGCCTAGAGAAGAGGAGGCTGAGGGGAGACCTCATTGCTCTCTACAACTACCAGTCAGGAGATCGTATAGAGCAGGGAGCTGACCACTTCTCCCAAATGACAAGGGACAGGACAAGAGGGAATGGCCTCAAACTCTGCCAGGGGAGGTTCAGACTGGACATCAGAAAAAAAAAAATGACAGAAAAGGTCCTCAGGCACCGGCTGAGGCTGCCCAGGGAAGTAGTTGAGTCACCTTCCCTGGAGGTATTTACAAGATGGGTGGATGAGGTGCTCAGGAACATGGTTTAGTGTTTGATAGGAATGGTTGGACTCGATGATCCTGTGGGTCTTTTCCAACCTGGTGAGTCTGTGATTCCGTGAAACTGGCAGGGAATTTGGAGAAATGACCGCAAAGCTTCAGCATTTTCTGGGGTGCTGCCTAGAGATGGCAGGGTGAGCGGTCTCTCTGGCTGCCACAAACAGCAAGTCCCATAGTACTGGTGGTGATCAACAAAACTTTCTTGTGGAATCACAAGTAGATCACAAACTTTTCAACAAAGACATTTAGAAATGTCAAGAATGCTGCAATTGACAACAGAATGTCACTTGGAGAAAAGCACATCTTGACACCAAAGCAGATGGTAGATGAGACAATTGAGCATTATGTCATGTAGCTGTACAATAAAGTGAAGTTGAATGAATTTGAACAGCTACCAGCCTTATTAGTGAATTAATTATTTGTCTTCTAACATATCTCCAGGTAAAAAGAGGGTACAGGAAACTCCTCTGCCATGAACAGCTGGGGCTGGCAGGACCTAATGAAAAACTATGCTCTGCTCCTTTTTATAAATTCAGAACTGATGCCGGAACTGTCTTTCAATAAGAAGGCTGAAGTTGTCAGAGTTTTAAAAGGGTTGCCTCGGCAAAATGGTATAAATTCTAACTCTCAGATGCATGTGGCCATTTAACTATGGAACACTGCTGGTCATCTCCTCTAATTTTCCCATTCAGGCAGTCCAGTGGATTTAAATGGATTTACTTGCAATTCACTTTGGTGTAAGTGAAATGGGAGTTGTGATACTGAAACAGTTTCAAGAATTTATGTGCAATGGTCTGATTCTCACTTAGTCAGACATCACCTTGTACTTCTCTAACTGTGTAACAGAATTGTGAAGCAAATGTTAATGTAATCTATACAGCCAATGAGATGCAAAATAGATTTTGTATCAGAAAGCATCAAGGCTGAAATGGCTTTTTTCCTTAGGACCTGAGCATAGATGAATTAATTTCATCTCACATATGCATCATTAAAATGAGCCAGAATTTAACTGGAGGCAGTTAGAATTAGAAAGTAGTATATTTACATACTCAGAAATTTAATGTGAAAAGAAAATGATATTCACCTACTTCCTCATTTCCAGGTATCTTCCTATTAGTTACCTTTTTTTTTTTTTTTTAGCATGTACTTTATAAAACAGGATTAATCTTTACAGAATACAGAAATCTCTCAGATTTTATTAAAAACTACCTGGAGTTTCATTTGCACAATAATTCATTTATTGAGAAGCATTTGACAATGAAGATCTCCAAATAGTTAAAATTCAAGTGCTGGAGAGGGTCTCATCACATTAGAAAGCAATCAACCATCTTGAGACAGGTTAATAAAAGCATCTTAAACTCATCATCAAAAAGCACTCTTGACCTCCATTATCAGGCATAGGACTGCTAATGATTCATTGATCACATTTTCTCTGTTCAACAAAAATATCATGAGCCTAAAGGTTTCAAGATATCCAACATGAGAGATTTTTTTTCCTGCCTCACAACTACATTTGACAGGTGACCTTTAGTCTTTCTTTCACATTAGTGAGCTATTTAACAAAGATAACGCAGGCACATTTTTCACAATCATCTGATGCATACACTCACAGAATCCTCTATTTGGCACCACACAGTAAACAGATAAAAGAGTCTTACTTCTGTAAAATGCCTTCATTATAAATAAGTGCTCTGCTTTTAGCTTTCTTCTTCTGCTCAGATCACAAGGTTTAAAAGCCTCTGATTGATTCTATGACTCCATGATGCTATGAATGCAAGTAGTTAACCTGATGCTGTTTCACAGGTGTGTGCGTAGATATACAGTAGTTTTTCAGGGTGGATGTGTAGTTTGTTCACATCCCTTCCATCCATTGTACCAATGACTGCACTTGCATTTCTGAAGTACCATAAGGTCCCATGTACTCAGCATTTTAATTTACACCTTTGCTGTTTTGCATTTCAAGAGGTAGACTGTGGCTTGCCTTTCCATCCTGAGCTCATCTGGAACTTCCTGGCTTGGGTACGGATGAAAAGGGAGCTGTGACACTGAGGACACCCACAGCCAAGTGCTCACCCAAGGTCCTGGGCAGATTTGCACAATCTGCCCAGAAATGCTTGCTGTCAGCACCAGAGCTGGCAACTCAAGGTGACTCGTGTGCCTAGAAGGGCTGCAGCTGGTCACGTTTCCATTTTCACTATTTCTTCAGCCCTGGCTACTGTCTCTTGCTGAAACTGCAGGGCAGAGGTGTTGTGGAGGGCACAAGGTTGCACAAAAGTGTTAAAAAAGCTACATCATCCCAGACGTTCTCGCTAGTCTGTTTTACAGGTAAAATCTGAAGTTATCCCACTGAAGTCAACAAGTTTGAGAAATGTGGCCTTGTTTGTCTGAAGATCGTTCTCTGCTGGTGAGGGGAGGGCAAAGGAAGTTGTCCTGTTGGGATGAGATGGCACCCCTGCACTCTGCAGGTGAGAACACAGAGGTAGGTGAGAAGAAGTCAGACAATATCACAGAGCAGCTGGCAGAACACATTGAGCTCAAGGTCACTTGGCTGTTGGCCCAAATACATCTGAAAATACTGAAAGCCATCAATTAGTCAGGCTGGCAGCCCTCAGAGAAAGGGAATAGCTGAGCTATGGCATTGTTCAACAAGGGCATGCAGATTCTACTAGCACCCTTGGACATAAGCTGGGACTGTCATCATTCCTGGCCTAGCTCATCAGTGTGAATTTAACTCAGCGTTGTTTTACTTGAATACCTACCCAAAACCAGATTAAAAAGTATGTTCTTGAAAAGTACAATCAGGAATTCTTGGTCTTTTCAGCTTCTCTTTAGGATGAAGAGGTGGATGACTGAAGGCAGCAATGCTTTGATGCAAGATGCCTGTTAAAGCAGAAAATGCAAGTTCTAGATGGAAGCTTTTCCTGGCACTCAGGCTTTTACAAGGTTCCATCAATTCTGAGACAGTTAAATGTTTCTCCCTTCCTCTATTAATAAACATAAGTGTGTGGAAAATTACCCTAATCTTCTTCCAAAGAGAATGTGCCTCCAGAATCACTTCCAGTACCAGGAACCTCAGAATTCTGCTACCATATTTAGAGGCGATAAAAACAGTCCTTGAATTTCTGACCAAAATCCAAATATAGTCCATTTCTTTCTGCCAGCTGAAAGTGTACCTTTTTTATTTCATTCAGTTTTATTTAAATTTAACTTTGTTCCAAAATTTTCATTCTATAAATGTCTCTTTCACTAAAATTATTTATATAAAGTACAAAAGTGCCCAATTTAGTGAACTGAATTGGTACGCTACTGAATATGCCTGCTATTGTTATTCTACTAGGTCTTGTGCCCTGTTCCTGTTACATCTTCTCTCTGACATCAATGTATTTGCACAAGAACTCAGCCTGTGAATGACAGATTACCACAGGCAGTTGTTATCTGATGAGTTTTTTTAAGTGCACATGGTGCTCTTTCTACATGATTTACTGAAGTCTACATAGTGGAAGGAACAATACACCGGATGCTACTTGGCCAGGCAATGGCTTCATGGCTAGAAACTGGTAGGGCATGGCAGCTGAGACACCTAAGCTTACTTGTCTTGTTTGTTGTGGTATGCCAGGTCCTGGTTTCCCAAGCATTCAGCTGATCTCCAGCTTTTGACAGCTTTTGTCTGTGATGGGCACCGCTCTCTAGGAAGTGGGAAACATGGAGTTCAAGAGTCCCAGAGAGCATCAAGAAGCAGAAGAGACTACGCGGGAGTGTGGGAGACATTACTATGATGTTAAACCTCAACCACCTTTAGATGTCTACACTGTAGGCATCCATGTAGAGCTGGTTGTTTAGGCTTCTCTTAAAGCTATTTGAGAGAAACAAGAAATAGTGAGATATTCTAGATAACTTCTTCAAGACAGGACAAGTCTTGCCCCCTGTTTCTCTTCAGTAAGCCTGGTGGCAATTTCAGTAAATCAGGTGTAACCCTCTCTGTGTAGGTGTCACAGGTAGGTGAGATGATCCTATCTTGCTTGTGTGGAACCTTGACAAGCAGAGACCATTGCAATATAATAGATTTATTAGGCCCTGTGAATGGCAGAATAAGCTTGATTTTTGCAAACTGAGTGGCCAGCAATGGACAATGCATCTGGTAAACCAGATAGATTGGGTGATGGCTTGATATTCATATCAACTAAGTAGCACCTGAGGTGAGTTGAAGGGCTCATAGCCTGGTGTTACTTAAGATAAAAATCACAGACACCCCCAAAAGCATGGACTGAGCTCCCCACCTTAAAGGTGTGGCAAATGTCTGAGTCCCTGCTTCTGATGACATAAGTGGCCTTTCCAAGGGCCAGTTGAGACATACTAATTGACTTAGCCGTGTGCTACCAAGAGGTGCCAACACATTTTAAAAAAGTATAGAATTGATACCTGAAAACTCTTTTTGTTGGGAAAGAAAAAATGACCACGTTGCCCAGTGGATTGGCAAGCCTGGACCTCTCTTTCTCCACCAAGAAGAAATGCCTTAGTAAGAATTGCTCCTCTGACTTTGTCAGATGTTTCCCCAGTAAAATAACTACTAACTCAAGCTTTTACTGTTACTTGCTTTATAACTATTTGCTAACCAATTGTAAGTGTTTAAGTGCTAACACAGCACTGAATTTCTCAATTCCAAAACTGGTTTAATCTGTCACTTAAATGAAACTTCTTACTACCTCCAGAATTGTGAAATTGTCTCTCTGACTGCTTTGCTGCAAGCAGCTGCTGGCCATCCTGTTTGGACTGAGAATCACATGTATTAACCCTGTGACTACCAGTCTCTTAGGATACAAGGCCAGGTATTTGTATAAGCACACTTACATAATCCATTAGACATACACGGCCAACCAGGTCTGGTACTACAGACTGATCCAGCTGCACCTAGATGTCCTCTCTGAGGGGTGTTTAGAAAGTAAGGGGGTCTTTCTTGAACATTGTGACTCGATGGGAGGACCTCCATAGGCACTTGTCAGAATCTCACCTGTTTAACGTGACAACCATTCAAGGTACTAAGTAAATGTTTTCTATCCAGGAATTCCCGATCTTTTTTTCTTCTTGCTTCCTTGGTTTTATCTCCTTTGAAGAAGCTTTTTTTTCCTCCTCCACTCTCTTTTCCTGTTTCTCTTCATCCCTTACTTAATTTCTTCTCATAGTCTATTTTTCTTCCACCCTTTGGTGCCTTGAGACAGTGATGATTCTGTATAAATGGATTGGGCAATCAACATACGTAAGGAATTCCTGGAAAATCTTTACTCATCTCTTGAGGGCTAAAGGCAGAAAGCGTTCAACTAGACAGACGCATTTGACTGCCCTTGTGGAATGCTACCTTCTTGACCCATCTGTGTCTCAGTCACTCTCAGTTCTTGACTTGAGGTATCAGAGAGAAATGATCATCTGACTCGTGATCTGGAGAAAGGGTAGAGCACTACAGCGAGACTGGCATTACCCAGTGGACCCTGTGCTCAGAGAGGCTATTCCAAGCCATTTTCTATCCTAGCTTCCTATTGCAGCTTCATGTCTTTCATCCAGTGCCAGGAGTCTCACGTGCTGGGACATTTGGGGTGAAGTGATGATATAGCTTACAGGCTTAGGGGCTCAGGACTGCTGAAGGAGTGTGGTAGTGCCCTTGCCTCCCTGGTTTCCCACATGACACTTGTGCCTGCCTGACCTCAGAGTGAGTCAGCTCAGGATGTGGACTGGCTAAAAATCACATTAAAAATGAACAAGTTTCTCTTGTGATGGAAAGACGAGACGCCGAAATTTCTGTTCTTTGTTCTTTTTGAAGATGCAGACTTTCAGGTACAGTAGTGCTGTACTCTGAATTACAATATAAAACCGGTATAGATAGGTCTTTAAAATGTCTGTGAAGTGGTGGTACACAACAATACAGTCCAGCTCCCTCATAAATTTCCTGTTGGCCTCCTTGGCTCAGGATTTAACTCTGTTTATTCACTGCTGTGCTTCTGTAGTGCTGTCAGTATTCTCCTACTTGTTCTGTATGGCCAATGATAAAGGAACTGTAAATATTTCAGTACATTTAAAAAACATGGGGCACTGGAAAGCATTCACACAGCTATTCTTTATGTATTGTTGTCACACCAGGCTGTACTCTGGTGTTGCTTATGCTACTGAAATTCAGGAGTGATTCCCAAAACGTCTATAGGTCAGGTCTATGGATCCAGCCATAAAAGGAATGGGGGAAAAAAAAAAAAAAAGTCTGCAATGTTTTTTGCTTCCTTCTCTTGCAACCTTTGAGGAAGAAATTCAATGTGGGCTCACTGAGCACTGTTGTGCTGCTAAGGAGCTAGGACAGTGACTGTCCTGACCTGCTGGACAGATTTTGTCACCAACCTCAGCTGGATCCTGTTATGTGAGAGGTGGTGACCAATGTTAAGGTGGTTGGCCAAAGCCCCTTTACTTCTCCCTGGTGGACCTGAGCCTGCTCCAAGTTTGAAGCACAGTACTCTATGCTCACAGCTTTGGTTGCTCCTCATTAGAGAATTCACCAGATTACTTGTTGGAGATGAACTAGGAGTGCAATCCCAGTGCATTTGTTCAAAAATGCAAATGAATATTCACAGCAGGTTTTGTTGGGGGGGGGCAGTAACATTTGTTCAACTGTATTCCTTACACTTGAGCTATAAAAAGCAGCAAATTAAGGCTCAACATGAAGCCACATAACATACAATCAAAAAGTGACAGAAGAAATGTTTCAGTATCCGCCCACCACTTGCACAGGGGAACAAGGAATTGTGTTTTGCTTGTTCCAGAAAGGCTATCATAGTGATCCAGCCTGACAAGCCATAAAGTCTAGTCTTCTCCTTAGAGCCCTTTACCGTTTCACAAGTCAGAATGCTTGGTTTTCCTACTATTATAAAGGAGAATGCAGGGTGGCACCGCTTGGTCCACCTTGAAAGGGAAACACTGTGGTTTGTGTCTCCTTCTACCTCTAATGAAAGCCTTCTGGGATGGTGAATTGAGCATAAAATTTTTCAGAAATGTGTTTTTCCCAACATGGGAAAATCATATTATACTTATCTCTTTAAAGGATAAATTTCTCATACAGTATAAACCCCCCTCCATTCAATCATTCTATATGCAGATGTGGATGAACACAGAGGATGCTTTCAGCACATACTGTCTGTCATTGCAAATCCCATTTCTGTCTGCCCGTTTTTCGGCAGGTGATCTAGGTGTACACATTTAGGAATAAGGATCCAAGGACTTTGCTCCCCAGTGAGGGCCACTTATTTTTAGCCTTCCAGGTGTTCTAATACACATCTATGGAGTGCAGTTGTGAACCAGCCTGCCATTCAGGTGATATCAGAGCCTGACACACCAGGGCTTTCAGCATCCACCACACAGACAGTCTGTCCTGGACGCCATTCCCTTTTTGGATAATCGCATACATTTGAGATCTTTCATTCCTTACTGTTATAAAATCAGTTTCCATATAATCAATATGTTTTCTGAATCCGTTATTTTTCCCAGCCCTGACCATGTGATACTTCTCAGAAGAGACATAAAACTGAGATGCAAATTCCCTTATTTTTTTACAAACTCGTCTAATATAATTAGCATACAGATGTATTCAAAGGTCTTTGGAAGTAATGCCATTCTTCATGCATACATCCTCTCAAAGAGTCAATTGCAAAAGCTGTTTGTCTTCATTTCCTTTACCAAAACTGAAGGACAACATTACTGTGTACCAATTACTGCCTTGTACTGCCCTGTCTCTCAGGTGGATTTCAAGTCAACCTTATAATTCTGTTCCAATTAAGAAATGGTCCCAGCAGTAGTTGTACGTGCTAGATGACAAATTGTAATCTACCCTTGCTTAAGGGCCCACCTAATGGTCACTGAAGGCAGCAGAAAGTCACTGGTTAAGGCGTTGCCTGCACCAGAGCTCCTGCAGCTGCAGCTATGGCATGTTTGTGTAACCTCCCAGCACAGGAGGAACACATACCCATAGAAACTGTATGGGGAAACATAAATGAAACGATTGTCCTCTCTGTAGGAGAAGCTGTGCTGATAGAAGTTGTTTTTGTAGCAATGTGAACCACATGGCGAGAATTTGCACCCTGAGCAGATATTGCTCTCTGGAAATGTTTGTGGCAGAGAATTGGTCCAGTCAGGAGCAACCTGAAGTGTTGCAAAACTGACTGAAAAAAAGGCAGAGCTGAGTTCTTCTAAATTAATAAAGCACTAAAGTAAAAGTTAATGAAGTCCGTAACAGTTTGGATCCCTTATTTTTTGAATATACTTACTTTCATATTTGGGATATCTTGTTTTGAGAGTCTATTCTGTCAGTATGGGGTGCTGGAAACACAAGATCTGTATAAGTATATATTCCTCTAATAGTATTCAAATAAATTAGCTTTTTTGCTTATTATTATAATTTTGTATTAGTTTTGTTTTTTTTTTTTTTTTTTTTTTTTTTTTTTTTTTTTTTAGAGCCATGAGGGAAACGAGCCTGGAATGTAGTTCTGTGAAAACAATAAAAAATTGGTAGGTCAAATGCCCTGTAATCGCGCCAAAGAAGGGGAGCAACTGAAGGAGAAACCTCTGATGACATCCTTCATTCTATGAAAGGTAACTTAAAACCTCACAATGTAGCAAATTAACTATCACATGCCTCTGATTCTATGATTATGTCTGAACTGTGGTCTGGACCAAAACCACCCCATTTGACCTGCTGTGGTTACTTCTGAACTACAATAGTACTGTTGCCTCCCTCTGGCTTTGCTGTTTTCATTGCTCCTGACAGAACGTTTGGGTAAATACAAAAAGAGAGAGGGGCTAGTATAGAGGTTTAACAGCTCCAGTTATGAATATTTAAGACCTGCTTAAATGCGCTCTCTTTTATCACCTAATTTCCTAGCAATGACAGCATTGGAAGCACTTGTCTCATTTTTCAAATCAAAGCTTCCTCAAGCAAAATGCTTGGAGACCGAATAGCTTATGTATTCTATTAATCACAGAGGGAGGGAAAAGATCCATCAAGTGCTTCAGATAGTTTGAGAGTGCTCCATCCTTGTAAAGCTTTCACCTCCCATTTCTCACAGATGAGTGTATTTGCCTCCTGTGAATGATCTTTGTGATTCTTCCTCATCCAGAAATGGTTTCAGATTTATCTTCCTTCAACAGTGTGTCAAATGATGCCTGAATATTTATAAAAAGAGTAAATTCTAATTGAGGTTAGTCATAGTTAGGAGGAAAGAGTAGTCATCTGTTCTTTTCCTAAAGGAGAACAGCTGTTATACTACTTCCAGTGGGTCAAGTTTCATCGAAACAGTGTTACTGTTCTGATATGAAAGAATAACCCACCCAACTTTAAAATTGAACTTTTTCTTGATTTAAACCAGAAACAATATCGGTGCCTGATGTTTATTCCATGATTACTGTTACTTTCTGCACTCAAGGCTGACTTTGGTCATGATGGTAAAATGATCCAAGTGATTATTTTTCAGATTTTTACTTTTTTTAAAATACATATACTCAAGAGTATTCCCCTTACTAGATAACATTAACTAGACTCTCCCTAGTAATGACATTTGAATTCTGCAGGATGTGCTTAGCTGCTGCAGCTGGAGAAGGGGAATATCTTCAAAGATGTGCAGACAGTACCCAGTAACAGCTAGGCTAGCCCTTTGCCTCCTGCAGGGCTTGTGATGGCAAAGCACTGTAATAAGTTCCGCGACTTTTTGAAGGAGTCTGCATATACAGTGCTTGTTCCGTCCTGTTTTGTCATTGCAACTTGTGAATTTATGTTCCATATGTTACTGAAAGGTGACATGAGAGAAAAAACATGAAGACATGAAATGAAAAAATCAATACTTCACTGAGCAACATCTTGCAGTATTTCCTACATTTACTAAAGAGGAGTATCATTCCTCCTAGTCTCATCAAAGTTATGAAGTTTGCTGGTATAGCAAGGACAGCCAGTCTCCAGCCTGGAAGTGCGTGGGATTTACCAGAGTGATGTCTGTCTGTTTTTGTTAGAAAAGTGGCTGGGGAAAAAAGTTTAGGCAGTGAAGCAGAGAGAAGAAGGAAGCCGGGAAGAAATGGTTTGAGAAAATGAAGAGCAAGTTCAAAAATTCTTCATGTACATTGATACAGCTGGATAATAGTGTCCCGGAGCCTAGAAATGCCTCATCCCCCAAACACCGCTGAAATGAGTAAGATCCACAGGCAGCCACCTAAGAACAAACCTCTTACCAAAGACACACTCAGCTGAAATTTTTTGGGTTTTGTTTCCATAAAGTGTTTTTTTCCTAAATCCTATATTTAATCTGCATCTTTATGGGTCTAAATTTAGAAAAATTTTGGTCCAGCTACAAAGCTAGTGGGAGCTACAGAAAAATAAGGCTGCAAACTTTTACACTGAGTTCTGCTATTAACTGTTTCTAACATGTAAGCCATTGGTTGTATTTCTAATTTTCCAGAAAAAACCAAAATTTTACCCTCTGAATGATTGTTTTGCATTTGTTTCTGCTGCACAGTCAGTTTTCATCGCAAAACAATTTGTTTCTCACCATTTCTCATTGTTTAAGGAAGAATCTGTGTAAAATTTTAGACTCACTGTGCTAGGTACATTGCTGTTATCACTTTTAATCAGACTATCTTTAAAAACACCTTAAAATGGAGCTACAGTTTTGATTATGTGAGATTTTTGTTGTTGTTATTGAGGAAAGGAAGAACAGCTAACAAAGAAAAAACAGCCCTTTGTTGGAAGGACGAACTGTGTCCTGAAACAACTACCAGGGCTATGAATTCCCCACTGAGTGACAGGTGAGACTTTGTAAGAGGGCAGGTTGCAGCCAAATATTGAATTTGGCCTCAAAGAGAGGAGGCAATCCTAACTGTACTTTATGGATTGACAGAAATGAATAGAGACCCAGTACATTTGACTGTGAGGGAGAATATGAGTCTGCTTACATTTTTCAGTCAAGATTATTATTTTTTGTTAATTGAAATGATTAGCACCCAAGGCATATTAACTGTGCTGTTCAGCCCAGTGTAAATGAGCTCACTGAATCACGTCCTTTATATAAAGTTTAAAGTGGGTCAAAAATAAATTGAATCAGTGACCTTTTCTAGTAGTTTTCCCTCAGGCAAAGCAGAATGTGTCATGTGCCCGAGTAATCTATTTTCTTTTTACAAGGTTCTCTCTTCTGCAGGGGTTTTCAGCAGTCTCCGGACTTTGGTGCTTGCGTTCTGTTGGACACAGCCTGTGAGACATCCTCAAGGCACCATAACAACACAAAGCAACCAGTGCTGCTCCAGACCCAGTGAAATAAGTTCAGACTCACAGAGCAGTTGAAGTGAGAAGAGACCTCTGGAGGTCATCTGGTCCAACTCTCGTGCTCAAGAAGAGCCACCCAGAGCCAGTTGCCCAGGATCATGGCCACATGGCTTTTGAATATTTCCAAGGATGAAGACACCTCCACCTCTCTAGGCTACCTGTGCTTGGTCATCCTCTCAGTGAAAAAGTCTTTCCTGATGTTCAGAGGGAACCTCCTTTGTTTCAGTGTGTGCCCATTGTCTCTGGTCCTGTCACTGGGAATCACTGGAAAGAACTTGGCTCTGTCCTCATTACACCCTCCTTTCAGGTATTTAGATACCTGAAGGTATCGATAAGATCAAGGTCATTGTTAAGATCCCCCTGCACCCTTTCTTATCTGATCTGAAAGGCCTAGAGTCCCAGCTCTCTCAGCCTTTCCTCACAAAAGAAATGCATTGGACCCTGAATCATCTTGACCCTCCACCTTTACATCGCTCTGTGCCAAAAACACTGTTTTGCTGTATTAATCACCTTAACAAACTTCCATGCTGATTAGTGGGGATGTGTAATGCAGGGAGCAGAAGGAAACATTTCAATAGGCTTTTGATGAATTGATGTATAAAGAGGCAAATGAATTCTGTAATTTTTACTCAATGTTCACTGAAATACGTACTTACTCGGGATATAAGAGCAAGAACAAAGAACTTTGATATCACAACTCTTTGTGCCAATTAATGTTTGTGGTTTATATCAGGCAGCCATTTGATGAAATAAATAATAACTGATGCAGAAACTGAAGTGCTGATTTCTCCTCTCTCACATGAGTGCTTGACACATTGGATTAGATGCTCTCATTTACTCTTTCTGTCTATGTTTTCTTCTTTCCACCTTCAGAGAGGGCTCTAGAGACATGGTATGTAGGGCTGAGAGCAGGTCACAGAGCCCAGGTCTCCCACCTGGTGACTGAGTGCTGCTTTGACTAAATTACTGGACTAAAAATTAGGAAATTGCCCCTTCTTACTGGTTTTGTGTGAGCCCTGATGTATTAGGGCACACACAGTTTTGCTTCTTGAATTATTCAAGTGCTGCTGACAAAACAGACAGCCTTCAGTTTGTAGATTCTGAGAGGATGCAGAAAGGAGACAAAAAGCTAGGAGTTAGCATTGCCAGGGCTGAGGTCCTTCTGAGAAGACCCAGGTGCAGAATTTTACAATGTAGGTGTATGTGCAGTGTGGGTGCCTGCAGTGTTAGTGAGTTTTTGCACTAAGATCATGGTCTGTAGTCTTCAATCAGTATCCCTTGCATAGCAACACCAGAGTGGGACACATCTCATACAAATTTACCTGGTTATGAGATAGGAATCTTGTCTAATATGTCATCTAGGTTCCTCTACACAAAGAGAAGAAGGCACCTCTGAAGAGAGATTTATCCAACTTACCTAAAATGAGCAGAACTACCTCTCCAGCTGCTTCTCTCTCACCATTGATGGCAAAGGAAGTGCAGGCAGGATGCAGATTGCAACTAGACGTCTACAAATAGGACTCTTGGTGGTGTGGACTAGTGTCTAAACTCCTGTATTTAGCCACTTGGAATCCCTCAGATAATCTAAGGCACTTACTCAGGGCTGACAGGTATGCCATAAGGACCTACAGGAGACACTGACGCTTCTGAAGCAGGAGATGGAGGTCAGGAGAGGTCTACTAGGTCATCCCAAAGGCACAAGATGCCTACCCTTAAGCAGAGAAATCAAGTCCCTGTTCAGTACAGACAAGGAAGATTGGTGTCAGGGACCCATGCAAATCCCTTTGAATCCTGGGGGTTAGGTAGCCTGGTTCCAAGATAACCTTACATGTGGTACAGCTGTCTGCCCCCGAGATCCTCAGCACGGTCCTGCTCTTCCTTCGCTTGGGAACTATTTTTAAGCTGCAGCTCTTTCCCTTGGTCTTTGCTGGAGTTGAAGTGCATGCATGCCCCTGTGTGATCTTGCAGCTCCCTAAGCCTGACCCTGGCTCACTGACTTGCCTTTCTGGCTGGCCTCAGGTCTGTCTTGCCACTACAGACTCACTGGGGATCACAGGTTTCTTGGCTAATGCTGGTTCCCATTACCACGTCTTCTCAGCTCTTTTTGCCTGGATGTTTCAGGAAACTACCCAGTGGCAGCTAGGTCACTACCCTACCTGCCCCCTGCCGTTCTCAGTTCCAATTTTTCCTTCCGTTGCAAAGAAAATCCACTCTTGCTGCTCCCTGATACTCAAGGTTGTGATTTAGCCCACCAAAAATCAAATGACTTCTGGCTGGGCAGCTCTTTACCTCACCTGACTGCACTGATTAGAGCTCCACTGAATGATGATGGGAGCTTAGACACTTGTCTCCCCATGACAACATCTGCCATAGCTAAATTTAGGTGTTTTAAAATGAATAGTATTTAAATTTTACCATGTAAACCCTCAGAGCTGAGTTTGGTTTCCCTAGCAGAGCATTTCAGAAATGCACCATCACATGGCAAGGCTGGAGGATCTCCCGCAGGAAAGGTGGGAAATCTGCGTCCTGCTGGAGCAGCGCTGGAGGTCAGGTGGCAGAGCTTAAAGGACCAGGTGCTCACATTCAGGCAGCTGGATTTTGCCCTTAAAATCAGCTGAGGCAAATCTTTGATGAGAGATTTGATGTTATTTTGCCTTGGACCTCTGTATTTATCTGTGCAAACTGAACATAAAATACCAGGCTGTGGGTCATAGTCAGAATGACTGCAGAGGGATAAGCAGTGGGGATGTGAACCTGCCCATGGCAGGGGGGTGAAACTAGATGGTCTTTAAGGTCCCTTTGAACCCAAGCTATACTATGATCCAGCCAGGGGCCAGTCAGGAGGAGCAGGGCAGCTGGGGGGCAAAAGTTTTATAGGCAAAAGGAGTGCCACCAGACTGCATTATTTCCTATTGTACATTTCTGCATCATTAGTGAGGTTCTGCAACCATTCTTTGCATAAAGATGTTTCCTAAAATAACTGGATGGCTTCTGCATCTTATCCACTGCTGTATCAGAGGATGCGTAGGAGGTGTCAACAAAGCCACTAGATGAATTTAAATGACTTAATTAGTGTTTTGGGAACCATGTTAATTATTTGAAAGAATGTAACCATTCTAAAATGTTTTTAAGACAAAGCCTCCTTGTTTAATGTTTGTTATGATCTTACATTATAGAAAAAGATCATAGCATTGAAGAAATTATCGGGACACCCTCCAAAGGCACTTGCTTACCCATGAGTGGATCATTTTATTGTTCTTGTACACGGAACAAATGACAGCTTTTAATTTTTTATTAAAACAATTTTTCTACCTCAGGATCCTGCTATCCTTCTGCTTCTTGGAAAGAGAAGTTAAAGGAATTCTTCAACAGAATTCAACAAATGATAAAGAATCAATATATTTTGGTATTTGGACGGGATTTCAATATTTTATGTAGGTGTATAAATCTTAAGGTCCCTTTGTAACATAGTGTTTTTCAGGTTTTCTTCAAGATGTAGATTTTGAAAGAAAATCTAACCTTTAGCTATTTTTCAGAATAGGACAGTTACAGTAACAACCAATTCTGTAAGGAAGATAAAGCCATTTGCCTGGTTTTACGTTAGCAGAATAAGTGATAAAAACTTTCATATCTAACTTTTCTTTTCCTAATGAATGGATTTTTAAGTAAATGATTCAGCTGTGCTAGTAATGTTCCTAGTAAATTTTTTTCAGCAGTTTTAATAATTTTCCATATTGAAAGTAGTGCAATAACTACCTATCATTTGGCTCTAATGAGAATACATCAAAACTGGTCTTCAAAGGTGATCTGTGTTAATGAATGTTTTAGTTAGTTAATGTTTTTGCCTGGGAAGTACAAAAGTGACCATTTTAAAATTACTTTTTGGTAATTGCTAGCTTAAATAGGACTTTTTCAAGTTGATACAGTCTCTAGTTTAGGTCTAAGTTTGTATTTGGACTTGACTGGCTTCACATTTTCAATAAGGTCTTGCACCAAGGTATAAAAAAGATTTGCAAGATGGCAGTAAGTGAAATGCATGAAATGTTAAAAGGAAAAGAAGTGGAAGCCTTGACTTTTGGGATGATGGCCACATGGGGGAAGCAAAGGTGGAGAAAATCAGAACGTGGGTTAGTTAATCAGCCTCTGGCCGGTGCTTCCCTGCACCCTCAGGAAGCCCAAAATCGAGGAGCAGCCCCATTGGATGCTGTGACCTCAGTTCCACCTCCCACTTTAGAAGGGTGTGACAGACAGCGAGAACTCACTTTTTTTTTTTTAATTTTAAAAGAGTAGTATGTGCCAAAAAGTCTGGAGAGACCCGAGATTGCTATCAGTACTTTCAGGTAAGTGAGAATTTATCAATTCCCAAGTGGCATTTCCTCTTTGTTGGAATAGCTTCCATTTCTAAAAAGTTGATTTTCATGGTGTGCCTGGCACTGCTATGTAGCAGTCATGTTCAGTCATGCTATCTGGGTTTAATTCAAATTGAATTTTCTCTGACTAGCTTAGTTTTATGTGTTTGCTCACCTATGTGTCTAGGTTGAACTTGTTTGTTTCCCCATCTGTCGAGCAAAGGGAGTCATATCCATGTCACATCTCCTCAATAAAACTGTAATCTACATCCCATTCTTTATTGTGCTTCACATGTAATTACTTTGTCTAGGGTGGGAGGATATGGAAGGAAAACATTGCTGCATGGGTGAGTCTCCTTTTAATTTCTTGATATCCAGTTCTCCTGCATTTAGATCACAATCTTTGAGGCACTACTGACAGAATGGCCATTCATTGCTCTGACAACTCCTTTGCCTCCTGATTCCTTCTCTGTCTTCTCAGCATGCAGGAAAATCCATCTTTTCCTGTACTAAAAGACTTCTGCCTGTCTTGCTGTATTTGGATGGAATTTTACCAATAACCAAAGGCATTTATTCCCAACCCAAGCTTCAACTATTCAAACCATTGAGAGCCTCCCCCCTCAAAAACACTCAACAACCCCAGCCCCCTAAAGTAGGAACTGTTTAAACATTTGCTTAGGCTAGGGGAAGGTTAGGACAAAGTAGGGGCTGGGTAAAATACATGGTGACTTTGTGGTGCTGTGTGCAAGCTCATGGGCTCTGTGCACTGGAGTTTCTCTGTCATATTATTCAACATGTTCTGTCATGAAATCCAGCATTCTCTGTCACATGAACAAAACTGACAAGATCGTGTATGTGCGAGAGATCTTGGGATTGGACGTAACACGAAAGGGCTGCCGTACTTTAGAAGAAGAAGGCAGCAGGTAACAGACTGCTAGTACAACTTGCCTCACTCCCAACCTGTTCCTACCAATGATTTTGGGGATTTTTTCAGGAGATGGATTAGTCTTCATGCTGACTGGCTCTAACCCAAAGACTCTAGATCAAGTGCCTCTTGCTGTACATTGCCTGCAGAGATACTCAGAAGATCAATTCGGCAGGCAGTTCGATACCTGTAGTCATAACCCCTGGTCTCACTGCAGACTCTCATGTTGAGACTGTCCAAGGAAATTCTGTCTGGGTGTGAGAAAAACAATCTTTGCCATGATAACAGTTAAACTTTGACAGAAGATATCCAGAAAAGTGGTGGCATCTCTCTCCCTTGGCTTGGCAGATCCCTTGAAAACCTAATATGAGGCCCTACTTTCAAAAGGCGATTGGGTGAGGTGATCTCTAGAGGTCCCATTCCACCTTGACTTCTGTATGTTTTGTATTTGTACTATATTTTTAAAGGAGGGAGAGAACTATCTGACTGGAAGGAAAAGACCAGGAAGAAATTAGACCAGCAAAATGAAAGAGGCAGTATTGCTGCATGACTACAAGCATGGATGAAATGTAGGTAGAAGAGAGATGCAGCTATGCATGGAGCAGAGGCCAGGTTTAAATACATTGTTTCACTGACTGTAATAGAATATATTACCTGAAGTTAATTTGCTTGATTGGGTCAAACTTCCTGCATTGCCTGTGTAATTAGTCTCCTTAGTTTGCTGCTCTTTAGATACTGACACTGTTATGGTTTGTGTTTGTAGTTGTGGCAAGACTAGACAAAAAGATAGAGAATAGAGGGAACGCACGGAGAAATGTTGCGCAATCTTTCCAAAGAGAGTATATATCATGCAAGCTGCTTTTGATTATATTGTTCCATTGCTCACGTTGAGACCAATATCTAAAATTAGAAATCCCATTAATAATGATAAATAAGTGACATGTTTAATACAATCAAATTAAATGTATAATTCTTAAGCAAAGATTCTTGTAACCATGTTAATTCATTAAACTAAAGGTGGTCTCACCATGAGGGCACTGTAGCATAGTGTCATTCATTAATATTCTTTTCCTGTCACTCCCGAATTAAATAATTTATAGAGATCCTGTACATTTCCTCTGCAGATTAACCAACTTGCTAATATATACTACTGCAGGAGGTAAAAGTCCTGAATATTATCAATCCTACAGTGATTTCTGATTTACCTGAATTATATCCTGTTCTGCTTTTTCATGAGTCCTACAGCTTTGCTAGTAAACTATGGATGGTAATAGGCTTTATAATACATGCATAGATTTAAACTACAAGGCCACCTTCATTTTAAAAGATTTCAGAATTAGCTCTTTCTACACCTAACTGCTAAATCCCAAAAGTAGGATCTCAGGCAGGTATAAATCTAAGCAATTGCTACTTAAACCAGTAAATAAATGACAACTTAAAACCTGTTGAGTGGCTATCCGTGCTTAGTTTACAGCTACAGGCAAAAGCATGGCATGAAAAGAGAGTGGGAAGTGAAGTGTTGCTGAGGGCCAGGGGCAAATCTCATTTGAAAGTTCAGATGGATTTATAACAGCCCTAAAATTACACTCTGCCCATGCTGATGGACTGAAAGTAGTTTGGAGTTCTGGGGCGAAGTCAATGGCACAACTTCCGTGGCTTTCACCGATGACCTATTCATTGATTTACAGTTTGGATGCTGCCAGTTGTAGTTCTGCTACTCCCCTCCCAGCTATTTGTTCCATTTTCACTTCCATGTACATTTGCCTCCAGTTTCTGTTGCTGTAACTTCCTCATCCCAGTTCGAGACTCACTGTCTGTAAGTCTAAATATCTTCATAGCGCTTATTAAAAATACCCTCATTTTTACTTCCAAACAGATTCATTACACTTTCATTACCCCAGTCCTTGTCCTTTGCATGTCAGGCAGGAAATTCCTCCTCCTTTACACTACAGAGAAGCTACAGCTCTGTTAATAAATGCAGTGACCCTTGGAATGAAATGTTAGGTGTTCAGTACCCAGTGCTCACCTTACAGACATTTCAGGGAACTTCACTTTGGATAGGCTTTCTTTGGCAGGACCCTCCTCTGCATTAGGACCATATCTCCCCTTTAATAATTTCACTTGTCAGGAATGCAACCCATGCACCGTGAGACCACACCATAAAATGAAACAAAGAGTGGTAAGTGGTGGACAGGCAGGGGATTTGCTGCAAGAGAGCGCTGCTCATCCACATACTAGTAGATGAACCAATGGTGATTCAGAGGAGGATGGTGTCTCCAACAATGACAACACATCGAATCATGGAAACATAGAATCATTAAAGTTGGAAAAGACCTCTAAGATCATCTAGTCCAACTGTCAGCTCAACACCATTGTGCACGTCCTGAAGTCCCGTGCTATGTCGACTTGTTATTTGAACACCTTCAGGAATGGTGACTCCACCACATCCCTGGGCACCCTTTTCCAATACTTCACCTCTCTTTCAGTAACAAAATTTCTCCTAATGTCCAATCACCCCTGACACAACCTAAGGCCATTTCCTCTTGTCTTGTTGCTACTTACTTAGGAGAAGAGACCAACACCCACCTTGCTACATCCTTCTTTCAGGTAGTTGTGGAGGGTGATGAGGTCTTCCCTCAGCCTCCTCCAGACTAAACCATCCTGGCTAACTCAGCTGCTGGTCTGTGACAGTCCAGAAAACCAGCTGCAGGAAAAACTGTGCTCAGCCTCCACAGACTGAGCTGGAAGTAGTATCTGATGCCACAACACCTTCAGGGAATTTAGGTATGAAATACAAACAGATCTTTACTGGACACGTGTGAATAAAGACTTCAGTATATGTAAATGCATCAGAGAAGCATTTCTGCTACAAGCCAGGAGTTGGGCCAGTCCCTGTTGAGTTTCTAATTGTGCAAGGTCTTTCAGTTTGAAATATTATTTCAGAACAATAACTTTTCCTTAAGATTATTCTCATAAAAACCCCAAAGTTATCCACTGAATTTAGGAAAAATTATCAGTGTAAAGCAGATATCTGTGGAAAATGTGAGTAAAAAAGTTATGTCTGTTAGAGAGGTAAGCATTTGTAAACTCTTAAAAGAGATTTCTGGGAAACATCCTCTTGAAATCACTCCATCAGATGTGTGTTTGGAATCTTCGCCAACTTCATGTTGATGTTCATAGTACAACATGACACTCTACGATCAAAAAGTACATTATTACATACTCTTTTAACTTACCTTTCAGCAAACTCATACGTGTTTTAAAACTTGTAATATTGGTATGTCCAAAAGCTCACACATGAAGACTTAAATGTAGAAGGAAATGCATACATTTTTTTTAAAACTGGTGAGAAATACCCTCCCACTGAAGAAACTGAAGAAGTCAAATCAGACTGCATCAGGCTGCTCAATCATCCAAAATATCCTTTCTTTGCTGGTGGGCAAAAGGAAAGTAATGATGGAGAATGCAATGTTATATTTAAAAAACCCAAAATCATACAAAATGGTGGTGCGTGTAATTAGCCTCGAAATAACCAGTGTTAGCAAATATCAACTAATACCACAGAAATCCTACCAGATTATTTTAATGGTATGTTACCTAATGAATTGTGTAATCTTGCAGTGTTGGATGGAGACCTGTGAAGGTGCTGCGTCCTGCTAGCTTGGTTGTCTTCTCCATTTCTCATGAACTCATCTCATGAGGGTTTTAGTCTTCCTGCCTGTCAGGGCCCTGAGGCAATCCCGTGGTCCAGGGTGGTGGCCTCCAGGCTCAGGGCAGCTTAGTGCTGGCATCATCTAGAGTGACCTCCAGCACCTTGGCCATGGGGACGGTGTGGCCAGAAATGACCCTGACCATCCTGGGCTGTGTCTGACCCTGGTTACCCACACTGGGTCTGATCCTGACCCCCACCCACAGGCTGACACCTCGTCATTCCCTGGGAGTCCCTGGTGCCCTGACCAACCGAAGCTGGCATCTCTCATATGAACCACATCAGAAATACATGGGAAGTAGATGGTGAATACGAGCCTCTTGGTCCACTTGTGTTGTTAGGAGATAAAATACGAGTGACATCCTATCATCAGGGAGCCAGAGCCCCTAGGGCTCCCTTCCCCCATCAGCCCCACTCCACTGGGCACAAAGTCCCTGAACTACCACTGTCAAACTCACAAGGAAACTTGTGACTGAAAGGAGATGAGGAAAGAGCATCCCTGTCACCTCTTTATCAATAGTGATGACACATTTGAGGAAACTGCCACCCGTCTCCAGTGTGGTAGCAAGAAAGCCATGAATTATTTATTAGTTCAATTAGTTGACATGGGTGAAGAGTGGTGAGGGCTGTAAAATAATTGCTTATTGATTTTCCTTTTCTTCCTCAAACTGCTTCATGGTTTTGGTGTGAGACAGCAAAAGCGCAAGGGCTCAGAAGCCCACTTTATTTCCCTTCTGGTTACACTGGAGCTGGCATTACACATAATGAGGCTTCACTCTGGACATGTTCAAATATTGGTGCTGGCACAAAAGATGGAATAACTTTATTTGCTACAGCACAGATGCTGTTACTCCATTATTTTCTACAGGCATGTTAAGCAACAATCAATAACTCTCTGTCTGCTTATGGCATTTGGAAGTCTCTGGGGACTACTTATGATACTCATTTGTTTTTCACACTTGCCATTAAATCATATCTAAAATGCCCCAGCCCTTCAAAAGTTGGCTACTTCGGGGTATTTTTTTGCATATGAAAAGGGGGCTAATTTTTGTGCATATTAATACTAACAACTTCAGAAAATGACAGATTATGACACTCTTTCAAAGAAGGAAGAGATAATAGCATATTTTTAGATCATTCAGAATTCTGCGCAGCTACAGTAAACTGGAGTTACTTCATTTTTGTTGCTATGTTAGTAATTAGCAGCTTTGGTTATAGTTTGTATCGATGCCTATATCATCAGGTCAAGAGGTAGGAGACAGTCTGAGGATGATACCTGCTACATGCCTGTGACGGTACAGATATCACAAACACTGTTATTTGAATTGCCCCCACAGACAACTGCTCTCAGATTTGTGAACTCTTCACAGAACCCATTAATAAACTTTTAAAAAAAATTAAAGTAAATTGCAAAACAAAACCAGACTAAATAATGATCTATTTCAAGTGAATCAGAAGCTTTAGTAACATTATTAAAAAAAATCAAATTACCTTCTACTTCTGTTGGAAACTTATATCCTAGGTTAACAGCGTGACTAAGAAATTGTATCATGGCTCAGGACTTCTTGCATTTTGAAGCACAACAGTTCTTGAATTCTTTGACTGTTGTCAAACTGCAAGTTAGAACATGACATGTATACTGTTGTTAGTCATCACAGTCTGCGGTCAGGAAAATGTCAAGTCCACTCAAACTCATTTCTAAGCACAGAAGAATATGAAGACATTTCTATCATAGGACCAACCTGTGGTGGACAAAAGTGGATATGACAAGCACTGACATTTAAACCTTGAATCAAAGTCTGAAGAGAGAAGCAAGACTTTCTTTAGCTAGTAACTACCATCTGTTCTACCTTATAGTTGCTTCTTACTCAGACTCCAGGATTCACGTAGCACATGGTCATGTGTTTTTTCTGTACTGGCCAGAGAAGTGTCCCAAACAGAATCAGGAGGTTATTTGAGTAAAAATTAACAAAGCAGATTCTTCTTCTGTCTGTTTTTGCAGCACCAACAGTGTCATTGTCATTGTGGTTCACATGCTGAACGATGTCCTTGTATCCAGCATTGATAACACATACTAACCACTTTTGACAAAAGAAAAGTCAAGCTCAGACTCTTCTTTGGTGGGTTGATCCTGGCTAGCAACTAGGCCCCCATATTCCCACTTGCTTTTTTCCTCCCCTCAGCAGTAGTAGGTAGTCACGAGAGCAAAAGTGAGAAAACTACTGCATTGAGATAGATTATAAATACAGTTTAGTAAGTGAGGAGAAGACACGGGAGAAATAAAAAAAAAAAAAAAAGAAATAGTGCAAATGCAATCATTCCCAGGATGCCCAGACAATCTTTAAGCAATGGCTACTTTGGAAAGTAGCCATTCGAAAACTGGTCTTTCCAGGTTTTAGTGCAGAGTGTGATATTATCTGGCTTACAGTATCCCTTTGGATAATTTGAGTCAGCTGTCCTGGCACAGTTCTCTCCCAACAGCTTGCCCACCCCCAGCCTGCTCCCTGTGGGGCAGAAAAACCCTTGATGCTGTGAAATCACTGCTCAGCAATAGCTAAAAGGCTGGCATGTCACTGTCACAAATCCATATGGACTACCATGAAGAAAGCTAACTCCAGCATAGCCAGACCCAGTACATATTCATACCTGTGTTTCCTTGTGAAATACTTGAACTGAGATTCTGGTTCACCTTCAGCTCTTCACATCTCCTGTTCAGGGCTGAACCACAGCTTGACCAGAAGCTACAGCTAAGGTGGGTCTGGTGAAGATGAGGTTTCTAGAAATCATGTTTGTTCCTGTCTTGTCTGGTGACTCTGTTGTGGCTGCAATCCTGCTGATGGTGAATCTCACTGTGAAACAACACGAGAACTTTTCCATTTGCTTTAAAAAATAATCTGAAGCTAGAAAATTACATATGAAACAACTGAGAAGAATACTGTGGTTGAAAGCTTCAGGCACTGAAAGATACCAAATGGTATGATTTGCTTGTCTGCACAGTTCCTATAAAGGGGATTATCAAATTCCCCTTGTTTGGCCTATGACTGTCTTCAGTTCCACAGTCATACACCACTTTATCCACAAGCAACTTTAATTCAGGCATTTTCTTAAGTGCTTACATTTCAACATTAATGTTCTCAACAGTTTCTCTTTAACACGGAGTGGTGACCAGTAGGTATTTGTAAGGTATTTTACACTTTTTGTTTTTCTCTCTCCCTTTTCAATAAAACATATTTTCAGGAAGGAGAATTGAAGAGCATTGTGTTAAGCAGGGTCAGAATGAGAAATGTCAAGATCTCATTAAAGAGCATGCATAGTCTAGGCAGTTAGCTCAGTCAGTGGGGCTCCTAATGTTTTTTTATTTTGTGGTCCATTTGGGAAGTGAGCTTCTTCAGCAAATAAATGTTAGTGGAAATTAGGGGAAAGTTTCCAGCAGTTAAGGGTTCTTATGTTCAAGTGTTATTTTGAAAATATTTCTGGTTAAGTGCTAACACATTTTCAAGTGTCATTTAACAGGTATGTTGGCATTTCACGTGGGAGGTGAGCACACACCATCAGTACTGCTCCTTCAGTATCACACGTGTTCATTTTGTGTGCTAGAACAGTGTGGTTTTACAGGCACCTCGTCAATATCTTCATCAGCATCATTCACACAATAATCCTATAGGGATCGTAAGTTTAAGTACTGTCAGAGTGCTTAGAGGCATTTTTGCACATCAAGTCAAATGCACAAATAAATAAATAATTAAGGCAAACTTCTCTCTCCAGTACAGACACTTTCTACCAGCAGTGCCTACCAGTTCCTCACTCCTCACCTGCAGATCTGGGTGCGGGAGTAGAGCCCAGCCAAAGCAGTAGCCACAGCAGTTTCCGGATGCTCTGTGGACGCAGCAATTTTTGGCAAATTGTTGGAACAAGGTAAGCATGGCTGCTAGTAAATTTGTTTGGTCTGGAAGGGGAGTTCTGACTGGTTGAGGGAAAAGGTCAGGAACAGTCTTCAATGAGACCATCTATCCAAGCGGATGTTTGACAGACTGTAGTGTACTCCTGGCAAGGATTACGTGGATTTTAGAGGAGACCTTTCCCTGGGGTCCTTGCTTTGTTTTTCGTGCATTGGCAACGGACAGCCTTTGCATCATTCTGCACAATACCTTTTTCCTCAGTTACACTGAAAGTCCTTCTTACGTTGACATCATGACAAATTTTTCTTACACAGTTTAGCAGCTGGCTGCAGTGCGGTGTCAAAGGTTAGAGCAAATAATTTACCTTCTTCTGTTCTGACTGTGGGGTTTAGCCTCTTAGCATTGGCCTAAGGCATTAAGTTTATCCATCAACTAGTGAGTTTATGTGCCTTTTTCTCTACCAATATTCTGCTGCTGTTCATTAGTTATAAATCAGGAGTAGTTTTATTAAGTTAACACTAACACAGGACTTTGAACAAGCAAACCTTTGTAATGTTTAATGCTTCTATCACACTGTATAAAGCAATATCAAAGGCGACACCAGGTAAATATTTTTTCCTATTTCCTTGCTTCTAAAAATCTTTGTTATCTTCTGTGGACTTGGGGTTCTTGAATATGGATACTCTAAAAATAGAGGCATTTGCTGATGTTCAAAATTAGGGGTGCACAAATAATTGATACCTGGTAAAATGGGGAACAAAGCCTGTTCAAGCTGAACCATATTCAATTGTCCTGCCTTTCTTTTCACTGAACCGTAAATCTGAAATATTTTGGTGGTAGTAGTTTCTGTATTGAGCAGTAAGTCAGAGGCTAGAGCACTTACTACTGCAGCGTGGGAGATGCTGGGTCAGCTTTAACCCCTGCAAAGATCCCTCACTGTCTCCAAAGGTGTTTTAGTCCATGGATTTTATAAGGTAGAAGGGTAGGCAGGAGAAATTGGGAAGAGTAAGTATTCTCAGATGCTCCTATTCCTCTTATCCTGCTGTGTGAAAATACTTAAATACCCACTCAAGCAGGAGGCAAACCCAGATGACTTGGTACCCTGCTGGGACAGCCTATTACTTGATTGTGCATCATGGGAGTTGCCTGGCAGTCAGGCTGCCACCCATCCTCTGCCTCTCTAAACACTTACTGTAAAATAGACCAGCTTGAAAAGGAAAAACTACAGCGATAGCCCTTGCCTACTTTTTAAGACATTCAAGAAGAGTGCAGTTGAAAGACATTCATGTACACTGATGACTTTATTCAGAGTAGGGATGTCATGCAAAGCTCCCCTGTTTTCCAGTGGGCACCCCAACTGTCTCCAGTAGATTGCTCTCAAGTAGTACAATCCCAGCTGGGAGTTGTATTGGACACTAAGTAGACATATGCAGAAAGGACATTTTTCCCACTCTCAAAAAAGTGCAATACTAAGCAATTAAGTCATTAGAACTTTTATTGCCCTCTTGATCCTCTGTTTCTTCCAAGCAAAGCCTGGTATTTAGGACACTCTCTGGATTCATATGCTGTCAGATAAAGAGAAAACTGCACATACCCAGAGAAAGAGGAATCACCTTTAGAGATCTCTGTCTAATTGATTAGTGTGCAAGCACTATTAATAATTTTAATTTAAAAAATATTGGGATCATTAACCTTTCCCTTCCTAGAAAAGCCTGCCCTTATTGTGTTGCCTGGTGTCTGAAAGTTCTCATAGACTTCTTTCCAAAGACCTAGAAGGGAGCACCATGCCTTAGAATGAAAGGGGAGAAATTCAATAAACCCTGAGATCAAGTGAGTCTTTCCATCTGCTTTGATGGATTTTGGATCAAGCTACATCATAAGTGATGTTCATTTGTCACATTTATGAACATTTCACCAGTTACTCTATGCCTCAAAGAAATATGTCCAAACCCTGCTTGCTATACAGCATGAAAAATACACTGAATTTAATGTGCCTGATTTTTTTCTCTGTTAGCATAACCTCATACTGATTATAAGCTTAGAGATGTTGCTGGTATTATACACACACTTTGATGATAAAGAATGAAGAATGAGGCCTATAGATTTATTCATGTTCACTGAGGACAAAACTGATGTGCTTTATTTTAACAGTAGCACAGAAGTTCCACTTGTCTCTAATTACACATTGCTTGCATTCAAACATTCAAGAGAAGTTCCAGAGGAAAATATTGAATAAATCTGTTATTGCTTATATATATATTAAATGCACAAATATTTGATGATATAAATTCTTCTGGAAATTAGCATTTAATTCATGTAATGCTAGTATAAGTAAAAAAAAAATAAATAAATTGTTGTTATCTTTTAAGGACAGGGCCATTTCTTGTCCTTTTTCATGTACCAGTCTGACATTTTTGTTACCTCTTTTCAGGCTACCTATCTGTTTTACATTTCTTCTCTGTATTCAGGAGTATCAGAACAGACAAGGCACAAAACAACATTTTACTTGCATTTACTTAAATAAAAGAAAACTTACAAATAGTTATCAGTATATTTCAGTGCCTTGCCCAGTTCAAAGGTAGGAGTCTGTTTTAAAGGGCAGGGCAGTGATGTGTTGGTAAAACAGTCTTGGTGGTGCTGACCTAAACCTACTTTGTGTTACTTTGTGGCTGCTGTCCTTGTTTTCCTTCTGTGTTTTGGTCTCTTTTCTCCATGGTGGTCGCTAAATGCAGGATTTTAGAGCGAGGCTCCAGGAAGGTGGAGGCATTTGAAGACTCAGCATCTTGGAAGTGACAGGAGCATCAGAAGAAGTCTGTATGCTCAGCCCTCAGGGCAACTGGAGATTTGGTTTGAGTTTTGCAGGCGTTATTGTCATAGTAGTCTGTAAGGACAAATTTAAGGACAGTAGCACTCAAGAGTTTATTTATGTGCTAAAAGATCTAGGCATACAGGATTGCGGGAAGATTCAACTTGATGGGACTCAGAAATGCTAGCACAATAAGTGAGGATTCCCAATGAGAAATCAAGAAATACGGTCCTAAAAGCCATACCTTAACTTGCAGTTTCTAAATGACAATCAAAGTCTCAGTACTGGCTTTCTTTACAAACCCAAATTTATTGTAATTTCTTTTGCAAACTTTATAAAAATTTCTCTATTTGGAGTAGTTTTAATTCAGCTTCCCAATAACATTTCACACATAAGCAGAAACAAGACCCTGTGAACACAGAGGTCTCAATGAAGCAGAAGTTTCTGAAAGCCTTGATTTTTTTCTACGCATACTTTGAAAGAACTGATGGGACTTTCTATCCATTGTATGTGTTTACACTGAGCAGGCAGCAAACTAACAATCTGAGCAAATTACAGAGTTATTTTTTTATAAAGTGCTGTGTTCTGGGAGCTTGTAAATAAAATATGTTGTTGAAATATCAGGAAACTCACATCATGAGAAATGTGAAACTGGTTCCAAATAAGGAGTCAACTTGGGAGGGAGTCCTAGAAGATTTATTAACTTCAAGGCACACACAGTCACCTGCTTGATTTACTCAGATTTTCCGTGGGTGTAAGTGAGAGCAAAGTCTCCTGATATCTTAGAAGGTAGATTAGTGCTGAATGTGACCAACGTTTCTGGGAAGCTTTGTGTTTGGGTTGGGAAAAATACAATAAAGACTTGCACAAACTGTTACAGATAGGCCAGTTCTTCACACCTCCAACCCTAGATGGGAAAAAGGAAAACATTAGATCATTGCAAGATGTTATATACATTTAAAGTAAAGGTAATTGATTTGATTTATTTCTGTTGAGTAGTGAGCACCCTCTTCCAGAAGTAGGTGTTGCAAAATTCATCTTGAGCCTTTCAGATACAGGTATGATGCAACAGCCTGAGAAAGGTCAGGGCAAGCAGCTTCTTCTCTTATTGAAAAGACCCAAGAAACACAAGTGTTTCTATTAAGACTTGTTCTGCAAAGTTATGCCTAGGCTTTCAGTGGACTATTTTCAGGTGTGAACAGAAAACTTTCCCTACACAAAAACCCTCAGGTCTTTCAGGTGTTTTAAGATATGTTGAGCCAGTCTGTTAGACAAGAGCTGTCTGATGACAAAACAATTCTATAAACCATTTTAAACTGGGAACATGATATAGTTACTTAATATGGTTACATTTATTTTTCCATGGTTAAATGAATGTTTAACTTGTTAGAATATTTTTCAGATGGAAACATGTGAATTGAGAACTAACAATGCAGGATACTATCAATTTGATACAGTTGGAAGAGGTTTTTTATTTCTGCTGTCAACTAAATAAATATTTATTAACACAATTCATGAAATATGGAGTACTTTGTATGTCAATGGTTTCTCTGATTACATAAAGTCATAATTCCAGTACTGCCATTTTGTAATGTTAAGAATAATGAGTGATATTTAAATGGCAAATTGGAAATGTACCCAAGGTTTAGTATACACAGATACAAAATTTATGAAAATATGATACAGAGGGAGAAAAATAGTTCATGAGAGGTGTATCTGGAAACTAATAAGTGCTTTTTCATGTACAGATTAAGAAATTTTGTGCACAGCATGCAAAACTTATGAGCTGGTTGCTGTTAACTAGATAGTTATGCTAAATACATAGAGTATTTAAGGCCAAATTTAAAGTCTGCCAGACACATAATTTATAGCCACGCCTCAGTAGCTGTTAACACATCTAACTTCATTTCTAGGTAACTATGGACTCTAGTGGCAAATCCAAGAATAATTTTAGGAACAGGGTGAAAACTTCCAGCTCTCACTTGTGCAAGTATTTACATCAGGCAGAATATTTTTTTTAAAAAAATGCTAACAGATTGGAGTAGAAGGGACATAGTCCCACTGATGTGCATTACCACAATTTTACCGTGTTCAGGCTTTTCTCTCACTTGGCTTCTCTTGCACAGAGCCTTTGTGCTGGCCCCATAGTCTACTGCGGCAGTCAGCCATTAAGGAATAAAATAGTGAGATGTTATTGCTGGCAGGATTGTTGAAACAGAGTACTCGGCTTTTTTTTTTTTTTTTTTTTTTTTCTGTTTGCTTTGGGTACATATACACCATTTCTGGTAACAGAGACTCTATGGTTTGCTGATGATCAGGGTATGCCAAGACCAATAAAGAACTAGGCTGGTTTTGACTTTTAACTGGAAGAAGAGCAAAACAAGTTTATCTCTGCCTTCAGAAATCCATGAAGGCCTATTTGGCTGTTTGATGATCTGCCTTTTGTCTCAGTGGAGTTGATTTCATTAAAGCTGAACTTCCTCTTTGTCACTTCATTCTTTTTGTTTCCAGGCTAATACACTCTTTGAATGAATGATGCCCAGAGGTGCTATCAGAGTCCACTCAAAGACAGTTGCTCTGGTACAAAATTCATTCTAGTGAGAACTTGCCCTCTGTAGAAAACTGTAGCTCTTGAGCCATCCCAGTAGAGTTGCAGTGACAAGATTATCCTGGTGTACAGCTGGGCTGATGGAAAAGTGCAGATACCCAAAGATGTTGTTCTGAATGTGGAATAGAAGTAGGTCATTCTTGGAGCAGGTATCTTGACCTGCATTCATATATAAGGACGGGCTGGTCATGAATATATACTCATCAGAAACCCAACCTCTTGGTTCTTTTACATATTACATGATAGAGGAGCCCAAAGAACATTAGCACTGGCAGTGTTCTAGATTATCCTCTTCCAATTAAGCTGTGGCACAAAGTTCAGTCTGTCAAGTGAAAGGCTGTCTTCACTGGATGCAAATCAATGCAGCTCCACATAAGCTGATGGATTCATGCTAATTTACATCCCTTAATGGATGCCCCACAATTTGCTGCTAACCTCTTCAATCTGCCCAAATCTTGGGCATCTTGTGCTTCCTATAATCACTTAAAGCTGTACTGAGGGCTTGGGTTACGATACAGTGTTTTCCATTTACTGCTATTGAGTATGCACGGGATCAGAAGGAGCTTTGAAATACATGAATCCTATTGAATTTCTTTAGAAACTGGACATCTGCTTCCCATGGGCTCTTCTGAATATCACTTCTGTAACCTCTCAGTCAGATGTAAGGGCTGAGAGAGCAGGGCCCAGAATTGACTAACTACTGCAGTAATAAATTAAGTGACTTGAAGTGAGGTAAATACTAAATATAAATTTCCAGTTTGACAGTGAATATACTGACAGCACCATAATCTAAGATCTTTTCAATCATGCATGATTATAAGCACTCATTGGCATGAGGCACCTATCTATCACATTTATAGTTAGAAGCACTGGAGGCAGCTGACATCTCACAGGGATGAGGCAGACCTGACAGGCACCCTTATCTTGGCTTGCTTCTCCTCTCCCTTTTATTCCTATCTTTCAGAGGCTGGTACAACATCTCCTCCTTATGGCATAGGCTCTGCCTGCCCTAGTCTCACTGCCACTGGAGGGAAATGTGCATTTACGGGATGACTTCATGGCCTTGATGCTGTCCTGATGACCATCAGGTCATGGATCTGTGAAATGGGCAAGTAACTCCTCAAAGAGTAGAAACCCTTTACAGGCAGGACACAAGCACATTCTGTTTCCTCAATATCAGAGACTTCTTCTTTATCTAGGTATCCTTTAAAAACTCAGTGGCCTTGGATCCTTCCAGAAGAGGGGCTTGGTAATATGGATTGCTGCAGCTGTGTGTATTTAGCAGGTCCAAGATCACAGAATCATAGAATAGTTTGCGTTGGAAGGGACCTTAAAGATCATCCAGCTCCAACTTCCCCATCCCCTGCCCCCTGCCATGGGCAGGGGCATGTCCCACTAGATCAGGCTGCCCAAAGCCCCATCCAGCCTGGCCTTGAATGTGAAGATCCTTCCAGACCAAGCTGGGTACCAGATCTCTGCCAGAAGGAACTCACAGTCTATGAGCTGGTTAGTCCCATAGAAATAAATCCTACATTACCAGAGAAGACAACAAACAACCAAATAGTAACTAAAGAGTATTTTAACCTCTGCTTCCTTTTTATTCCTTGAAGAGGAATGCCATTTTCCTGGCAAAGCTAACGTCTTTCCTCACACTTGTTTACTGCTGGAAGCCATCACCTTGATAGAGGTCATTGTCCATCCACACCCACTCTATGGTGATTCATTCTCTTCCCACCAGCAAATGGAGGAAAGAATCAGCTCAAAAGCTGTTGATAGCCTATTTCCTGAACATGATTAATATGATTATAATAGTTCCTAACTTTGCTCAATATATGTATAAAATTGTCTATAAAATAGCTTCAACAAACCAGGGGAGCACGGTGAATGCAGTTAGTAGTGTATGAAAGAATACCCAGATCAACATTAGTCTTATTTCTAGGGTATCCTTTCATTTTTGCTAAAACTTGCTATTAAAAGGACTAGGAATTTCTAACAGTTTATTTTGCTGTATTAGATTGATGCTGTCTAAGGCAGAGATGTATTAGTAAAATTTACTTTTGGTTTTTACCAGGCAGCTTTTTACAAAGGCATGTGGTGATAGGACTAGGGTGAATGCCTTTAAATCAGAGAGGGGAAAATTTAGACTAGATATAAGGAGGAAATTCTTCAAAATGAGGGTGTTGACATACTAGAATAGTTTACCCAGGGAAGTCGTGGCTGCCCCATCCCTGGAAATGTCCAAGGCCAGATTGGATGGGGCCTTGGTCAGCCTGATCTAATGGGAGGTGTCCCTGCCCATGGCAGGAGGGTTGGAACTGGATGATCTTTAAAGTCCCTTTAAGGTCCAAACCATTCTATGATTCTATGATTCTATCTTATATTTCTGAACTGCTGTGCTATAACCATGATGCTTTTATGGTCTTCCCATGGCTGAAATGAAGAAACACATTTTCCTCCTGATTTCTTATACCAGCATAAATTTAAAATAACGTCACTGTTGAGATCAGTGGCAGAATTTGGCCCATCAACATTTTGCGACTTTTAAAAACAGCAAGTAATTGGAAAGGAGTCTGTTGTCTCCAACTTTACTAGAGGAACTTTATCTATCAGGCAGCTGTTGTAGTCTACCTACAGTTGATTGATGTTAGCTTAATAATGATGATCGATTAGATCATCAGTGTCATCCTTAGAAAGAATGTACTTTAGCTAATGACATCAGTTGACTAATAGATTCCTGTTTAAATGTCAAGGGGCCAGAGAAAGACACTCTGCTAAGTACTTACATTACACCTGTTGAAAAAAAAATCACATCGAGTCTAACTTACAAAAGATTTTTTGCCATAGTTATAAGCCCCTTATTTCCTCTACTACCTAGAAGCAAATTTTGCTTCAAGTTACAACTGTGTATACCTGACAGTTACTCTATTTCCCTTCAGAGTTTGAATCAGTCTTTCTAGAAACCACCAGATATAAGTCACTGAGCTGTTATCTGGATGTTTCTTTCCCCTCTGCAACTACAGAGAGCACATCTCCAGCCCTTAAACATGTGGCTCCTTTGTCTGCTGTAGTCTCAGAAAAAAATGTTTAGCGTTTAATTTTCTCTTCCAGTGTGCTTTCTTCTGGAGAAACACAAATTCCCTTCTTCTAATTATATATACTTTCTATGAACATCTTGAGAATATCTTCCATCATTATTGCTGTAAATAAACTGTGTTTTGCCTTCCTCTCGAGCAGAAGATTCCAAATATATTTTGCGTTTATGTTATGCACAAGTGAATGACTCCAGTCAGCTATATTATGCTATGAAATTTTCAAACATAATTATAAACTGATTGTTAAATTAGCATTCAAGGAAATACTTGCTTAATGCAGAGTCAATAAATATGAGTGGGAATGCCATACTATTACTACCTTTTTATGGATTTGCTATGGAGACATACAATTTATGACAAGATATGACTAACGTATTCAGCTAATATAAGGAGATGGTTGAATGAGGGACATGTTGTCCTATGTGCAGATGTATAATTGCACAGTGGAAGTTGATTTTATACTTTGAACTTGAATCAAAATATACAAAACTGTGAGCAGACCAATTCACTTTATTTTAATAATATATGTAAAATCTTCCTTACCCTGAAGTTTAATTACTCAACAGAATTCTTTTATTCCTTTTCAGAAAATAATTGCCAGTGTAAAAATAATGTTCAAAGCTGATAGGGGAAGCATTACAGATAGATACACAGATATATTTCTTTGTTCACATGCATGTATGCATGAAATCCAACTGTCCACCTGGCAGCAGTTACAGTTTTATATCTGGAATTTGAATGTGCTTAAGGGAATGTATTATTTTCACATATTTGACTCACTGTTAAGTCAAAAAACTTCATGGAAAGTTGACTGTAGATGCTGCCTGAAGAAAATAAACAAACAAATCAAAACTACTGAATGTGGATATTTTCTTGGAGACCATCACAAATGTAATTGCTGCTGATATTCTGTTAATTTGAACATGTTCCTTCTGAGGCAGGCTGATCGAAGAGGACTATTGCAGGTAGCAGCAAGGAAAAAGAGAACTAGCAGAGCTGGTCTCTGGAGAGTCAGAAGAGAGACTCTACTTGAAGGATAATCTTTATCCACCATTGAGCTCTCAGGGAGATGGAGCAAATTGAGGGCTTGGCTCTTATTTAGCACTGTCCAGAGCAGAGGAGGAAGCAAGCAGGACAATATTCCAACATCCCATCAAAAATCTGGAGGATGAAACACAAAGAATTGTGTGAAAGTATTTCCAGAATTTAATTTTAAATGTCCACCTTATGTGGCTAAGGTTATCCAGTGCCAGCTTACCTCCAAAAGACTTTTGTTGGACTGAACTCTGACTGGCAACAGACAGAGTCTGCTATATCCTGAGCTTATACTAAGGTTTTTCAACTGGCATCTTTGGCCCTCAGCTGTTCTGCCTTGCTGCATCAGAGAGGAAGGCTTAAGGGAATCACAGACTGTCACATACCTTTCTTTCCTTGCATCAATCTACCTCGCACTGCTGAGAAGGCTAGGATGAAGGCAGTCCATGGGCTAACACTGCAATGACCTTTCAGGCTGTGGAGAAGGATTTTGTTTGTGGAGATGCCTGCTTTTTGCAGGGTGTGACATTATCTGGAGGTACCAGAGAAATTTTTAAACAATCTAGTTCTACTTCCAGAAGAGCCCAGCAGTACAGCACTGCAGCCCTCAGGGTAGAGCAGGCTGTAGGCAGAGAATCTCTCCTGGATGCGACTCTCCAGAAGAAGATGCATTGCCCCAGCTTTTCCGTGCAGCCCACTCTTATTGGCTATTGATACTCTGATCTGCTCACACAACTACATGCACAAGTGCTACCACACCCACGTCAATGAAAATGAGCAGGATAAATATGAATATACTGCTTAAATGAGTCTGTGTAGATTGATCTGGTTCACGCAATAGTGTACAGCAATAGAAAAGCCACATCTGTTAGTTGGGAGATCAAGGAAAGAGGGTAGCTGTATCAAGGGCTGTGGCCTTGCAAAGTTTGTGTCTGTGGCTCCAACATTCCCCCATGCATAGACATGCTGTGGTCCCTGTCAGAGAAGGGCTGCAGCTTAGTAAAGATACTTCACAGTAGACTGAAAGCATCCAGGGCCTTAGTTTTAAGGGCATGATATATCTCATGTGTCTGACTTCAGGCAACACTGAAATGGAATAAAACCCCAGCTTCTTGTAGTTCAAAGAAGCTGAGATGCTCCACAACACTGAACTACTAGATGAAACAGTTGCTAAGGCTCCGCTGTAAGCTCAGGAGACAGAAGATAAAAATCTTGCTATGAGATAACAGATCAATAAGTGATGTGAGATTGAAATTCAAGCAGCTATTGTAATGAAAGTTATAACAACACAGCTCAAAAAGACTCAGCACAAAGCTGTTCTCTTTGCAGTTTCAGGATAAGAAGAAGCATTGTCTCATTGGATGTTGCATAGTTTGCTCACTTCACCTTTATTTTATCTAAAGAATAAAAATACGTTGATGATGTATTTTAGCAAGAAGTGAAATAACTTGAAAAGAAAATTTTATATTTATAGACCTATCTAATAATTTAAGCCTTTAGAAGACAACGATGTATTATAGCCCCCAATCCAGACCTAAATAATATATGAAAAAGAAATCTGGCATTTTTAGAAGGTTTTTTTTTAACTTTTATAACATATTTGTTTCCCAGGTTGAAAAATTAACTTTTTTAATGGTGGATTTTGGAAAAGATTATTTTTAAATTTTCTGCCTCATGTATCACACTGTGACTCATGGTATGGAGTTGTATAGGTCACATCAGACTTCTTTCTTTAAGGAAAACATGTCATGTCAGAGCACATGAGAGGTCATGTCTGAAATGTGACAGTAACAGTTCTCAAATTCACTTAAAATCTAAGGACAAACAGTAAAGTGCTAGATAAATCTGTCTCATGATGTTAACAATATTAAATCTTAGGCTTTTCTATAGCATCTTTAATCCTGAAATGTGACCATCTCTGGAACAACCACAAAAGTATCTATTTTAAGTATGGTTTAACAGGAAATTTTTTCTAAAAAAATAATTTCCTTAAGAAATAATACCTGAGACCTAGTCTCATTATTTTAGTGACCTAGGCTAAAAAATAAAATCTTGTGGGATATTGAGAAACTTAGATTTATGGCTTTGATTTCACTTCATGCAGTACTGTTGTGTTTATATGCTTCAGTAATGACATGAAAAGAAAAGTATCACCTGTGAATCTTCCTCCTTTAAGATGTTCAAAAACCATCTGGACATGGCCCTGGGCAACTGGCTCTGAGTGACCCTGCCTGAGCACTGCAGTTGGATGAAGTGACCTCCAGAGCACCCTTCCCGTCTGAACCATTCCATGATTGTGATTCTGTTAAATCACCACATTGACCCACAGCTACCTGGATACCCTGAGACCATGACTAAAGACACTTTTTTTCCCCCATATTTAGGCTCTCTTTAATGACCACCAGCCCTATGCAATGCTTGGGTCAGTTAAATATCTATTACTGTCGCTTCTCAAGTGCTTTGAGGAATGTGTTTGTCTGCTTTCAGGATGACAGCACCAGTGACAAGAAGGATGTTTTGGTAAAATTGACTGAAAATTGCAATATCGCAATTATTCTCTATCTGAAGCCATGAACACATGTATATGCATGCATTTAATAAATTAATAAAAAATGGAGTTTTATTCTTTTGAAGATAGGCACATAGCTCTTCATAATGTATTTTATGAAAATGAACACGGTCATCTTCTCAGTGAGAGTTTACACTTAATATTTAATCACAAAGTCTTTTACAGAAAAGAGGAATCCATTTCACAACATCACATTCTGATAAATGTCTGACTTGACCTGCTCAAAATTCTGGACAACATTTGTCATTGCTTATTCCCAGGCCTGCCTTGATGCATGGTACAGACCAGTTTCTGTATGTGATAATTATCTGTTTCTAATTGCTCATCTATAAGCCATTGCAGCTAATTTTTCCCTATGTTGTGTTGCATTGGTGCAATATTTTTTTTCCTCTCTATCTACACTAGGACAACAAAAAAAAAGAATGTACTGTGTCCATGTGTCTATCAAACAATAGATCTATATTGCATTGCTGTATTTATATCTGAAAATTCTAGCCAGAATTTCTAAATATTCCTTAACACAACAACTGTTAATAGGAATAGTTGTCAGATGAAAATTATTATGTCTAAGTTCTGTGCTTATTAATATTTAGCAACTTCTTTGGAGTAATTAATTGCACTTTCCTATTGAAAATCTTCGTTGGTTGGTAAAAGTGCCAGGTTTTTTGAAGTGTGAGACCACTCACACTTCAATTCATTTGATCTCTTTGCTTGAAAAAAAAGTCTTTAATTTCCTGACTCTTCTGTGAGAACAAGTGTGGTTAAAAAGGGCTGATTGCTCTTTTCTAGTACTGTCATTGGTGTTATGAAGAAAGATGCAAGTCATCATTTCTTCTCCTAAGCTCTTCTAAAATGTCACTCTTGACATATACTGTATATACACTGCAAAGTGTGCCCAGATCCTAGATCCAGGCTCAGATCCAAACCTCTGGTCTGGCCAAGTTTTTGTTTCTTATTGCATGCGATCCATGCACGTGTCTGCTTTTATTCTGGTGCATTGGTTTAAAGAGGGTTTGGTGCTAAGAAGGTATAAGAACGTGTCTCAGAGACCATAGTGCATACAACCACTTGAAGGAGTAGCTCATGGGAGAACCTCTCTGCCCATCAACCACCTCAACCTGAGTCTGCCTGTTGGACCCCAGAATGAACCTGGGCAGGTATGTGTTTCCCATGGGAAGTGACTGGCTTTACTTAGCTCCCAGTTGCCTCCTACTTGCTGAGATTAGGAGGTGTTCTGGCTCTGTATTTTATGAAATGACACCCAGGTTTGGTCCAGCTAAATCAGTAAAAGTGCAGAAAGGGAAAGCCAGGACCTGCAGAGACACAGGGGTTGGCTGAGTGTGGCACAGCTGGCTGGCAAGGCTGAGAATGAGAACGGGGTGACAGTGGGGTCAGATATCCTCTAGTTAACTGGGCATCACAAAGTAAGTGTGGCATGCTAAATTAAAACTAAATAGAAGTGAACTAATAGATGTGTTCCTACACCACAATCTTAGTGAGAAAGCACCTGGGCCCACGCCCAGGGAGCAGGAGCCAGAGTACCCCATTTATAGGTAGGGAAGGACCAGTGCAGGCACATCTGAGCATGAGGCAGGTGATTCTTGGGCTACAGGCTGAGTCACTAACAGGTTCTTGTCTGACTAGTCCAGCTACCACAGACATGGCGATTTTATACAGACATGGTACAGAGTCAAAAAAAATTAAATCCCAAGCAAAATAGATTCACTAATCTTCAGGAGTACATCAGGCTCTGTGAATAAGACTCCATCCTAAACTCTTGTTTCAGCTTGTTCCCTGCTCCTATCTACATTCAAAAGAATATGGGAGCTAGCTCCTTAAAATATTTATAAAGCATTTTGTGCAACTAGTCTAAGTTCTAAATTTAACTTTTCCCCTAAAGCCACAAAACATCCTTGGTAATAAATTCTCTCTCTCTCTCTCTCTTTTTTCTTATTTGGGAAGGAAAAGTAATTGTTTATTTTTAGCAATCTAGTTCAGAGGAAAAATAATAGCATATTGAATAGCAAGTAAATTAGCAATTCTCTCTATTAGCCAAACAGCAGGTCTTCTGTTAACAAGGGCAGTTTGTAGACCCTGGATTACAAGATCAATCAGGCAGTTCATTTTCCTTTAATTTCTGGGAACTAAGCAATTGTAAATCAGTTAAAAGCTGCATGTAGGACTTGTATTTACCTGTGCTGAGCTGATTTAGCTGATTGAATACCACTTTCTTACTCCTGATTTATTTTCTGAAGCTGGGATTGCTGATTGTATGTAATTTATCCCAGATTAAGGACAGTTATTAAAGAGTCTCTCCAGCAAATCTGATGCAGACAACACCTTCACTCTTGCTTTAAGAAATGTGCTTAGACAGCCTGACACTCAGCCAAAATTATGTTAACAATACATAGGTTGGGAAAGGGGAGCTATTCCATCTACTTTGTTTTGTCTGGAATTTTAATGGTAGACTTTTTTTTGTTGGCACGTACGTTGGCACATTGAGCAGTTGCTGTGTTAGCTGGCCAAGGCAGTTCAAATGAAACTTAAATACAGGAGATAAGCTCCATGTGCCCCGTTAGAAGCTGGATTTTTTTCGGATGTAGTAGAAATCTCTAACTAGTGCATAGCAGCGGCTACCATTGTGCACAAAGGAGGATTGTGGAGGGAACATCCATCTCTATATTTTGTCCTTAAAAAGGCAGATAAGACTTCACTGAGTTCTTCTTTACCTGTAGGTCTCTGCTGTCTGCTGGTTGTACCTAGGGAGCAGGAAACATTGCACTGGATTTCTTCTAGATCATTTGACTACTCATAGACATTATCTGCATGTCGGCCTCCAACTTTGTGGTCTAAGGGCAGTAGTAGCTACCTGTGCACACGCTCCCCTAGCTCTTGTTCTGAGTTAATACCATTAAGTGGAGTCAGGTTCAAACCAGTTCATGCTGGGAAGCCTGGAAGGAGTCAGAGAAAACAGGAATGTGGGTTGATAACTCTACAGCCACAGGCCTCATCAGCTCCTACAGCCACAGAGGGACATTGGAGGCCAGCAGAATTCAAGACTGATCTGTAATATGGCATGGTCTAAATCGGTTCCTTGGATCCAGAGGCAGGCTGATGTAGCGTGGAGCCATGCTGGTAAGCTTTAGGGTAATTGAAGGTCTGTTTTATGACATGCAGACCAGAGATCGTCCTCAGAAATTCAAACAGTCCTCAACTGCACTGTTCTGCCTTTGAAGATTAAATGAATTGGATGGCTGAGATTAAAGTATACTTTTACTGTGTGAAGGCATACAGTCCACCTACTCAGAGAATTAGATGAGTCATTCTAAAATTCAGTGCACCAATACATTATTTTTTAAACACAAAAATATCTAAATTAATAACGGCAATGAATCTGAAAATTATATGAATGAGCACATACTTGCTTGTAAACCTTTAGAAGAAGACATTTATGGTAAAGAGAGTGTTGTTTGAAAATGATAAGACATTTTGAGAAGGGAGATAGTACATACATTTCTCAAAACTGGCCCCTGCTGCTGGTTCTGCACCATCAAGGACAAAATAGGTATGAACATTGATGGTATTTAAGGTCAGAAATATCTTTAGATCATCTAGCCTGAAATTTTTCATGCATCACATACATGTAGGCCATTGTCATCTCTAAGCTGAATTCAGTGATGTGTTTGGCAAAAAATCTCTTTAAATGGCATTCAGTCCTGTTTTGAAAATACTTCAGAACTGGAGAGCTTGGCTCTTGCCTAGGCAGTCTGTGGCAATGGTTACCTTGTTTCGTGATAAAAAAGGTGTGTCTGCTCTGATTTGTAGCTGTTTGGAGCCTGTTTGCCTCTAGCATCCCCATCATCTTAAGCCTTTTTACAACAATTAGAAAGCTCAATGGATCACAGCAGTAGACATGACTTTTCAGCGGATGACATGTCTAAACTACACCAGCTGTATGGATGATTCAGAAGAGGGTCTTCACTGGAGCCCCAAGGGTTGTGCCATAGACTAGGACTGCTCTGCTCTTCCTCGGAGGCTGCGTTACCCTCTGCTGCTGTAAACCTGAAACTGTGCAAAGGTGATTCAGCTTTTCAGCATCCAGTAAAGTATCTTTGGGGAGAACGACGTGCTCTTTGCCCTGCCAATGTTCTTCCATGGACTGTACACTGCTCCTCCACCCTTACTGCCCTGTGACTAAGGACAGAGTTCAGCCATAACTTTGTAGCAATTGTAAAATGTGTCAAGGTCTGGAATATGCAGTCAAATTACCGCTTTTCAGTAACAAAAGGGGGTTTTTTTAGGTGCTGTTGTGGCAATGCAGAGGTACTTTACAATGAATAATGATTTTACATTCACTTAGAAGATTTTTTTATTGCCAAGGTAGCAAAAGGAGACCATATTGAGACTTGAGCTGAATTTTTTGGACAATACGTCTACTACACAAAGGAACAAAATGCAGAAATTCATGAGTCAGGTTCCCTAACCTGACTAGTACCTCCAAAATGTGGACAGTCCTGTGAGGCAGTACTAACTTGTGTTCAGTATAGGAGCAACGAGTCCTGCGTGTCAGGAGAGCAATGTGAGTGTTCGTTCATAGCTGATGCAGTCAGACTGCTACCAGTTCCTGAATGAGCTCTGTCCAGGGGTCTGTGTACCCTCAACAAAGCATTTGAGTCAGTATTTCTAAAACCCTCTGCTCAGGCTTTTGTGTTTGTAAATGTTAGCAGCCTGTCTTTTCTGTGATGAGATATAGATGTCTTGATTTGGAGGTCTTTACTGTCCTGTGCTTTTTAAGACTGTGTATACATAGATTATACTGTCTGAGCCACATCTGGAAAAGAAGAAATTCAGCTGTGCATGTTCCAGTTCTTCTTTAGCTCTGCTGCCTCATCCTTGGGATGACACATGTCACAGGTGGTATAATGTTTTCTTCCAGAGCTCAGGAGCAGACTTGTTAGTCACTGGAGTTCTCAGCACAACTCAATTAAATTTATTCCACTACCTAATTGACATTTAGTCAGTTAGGAAGAAAATAACACCAATGGAAAACAGGCCTTGCTTTCAGTTAAGATGTTATGAAACTTCATAACATCCCAACCGGCCAAATGTGAGGGAGAAGTGAGGAAAATCTAATTAGACATTTTGTAGCCTCTCCTCCAAGATTAAATGTAATATATTTGTGGTTACAGCTTCCCTTGAGGATCCTCCTACTCACATCAGGCATATAAAAGTGCTAAAACATCTGTGACAGTGTGGTGCATAATATAACATGTAATCTATGCTCACAAGATTGGGGTTAACTCTTCCAACCAAAGAAGGCAATGTGTCTGTTGAAGGTTGGAGGCTCTGAGCACTGGTGATAAACTTAATCTCTGGAGGTGAGATGGACATGTACAACCATTGCCATAGTAATGTGAAGCATGCCTCAGCTTTGGATGTTGTAACAGATTGACCTTGAGCGAAATGCAGAATGGTCTGTCCATCTTTGAGCGTAACAATTCTCTTTACAATTCCTAGCATTTAGCATACTTAACACTAAGCTACTAACATTGAGCTATTGTGTTTTTACAAACTGTCCTTGAAATCGTAAAAACTTGAGAAAGCACATAGTCACCAGGATCCTACTGCCACTTAGCAAAAATATTTGTGATATTAACACACAAAACATATGAACTCTCCCTTTTCTCTGGCATCTAGGGAGGGGATTAATCAAGAAGCAGCAGATGAACCTTGACTCCAAGAGGCTTTTGACATTGTCTCAAGGGTATTTTTCTTAATCAGTATGGAGAAATCTGGTCTAGTTCAAGATTCTTTGTGGTAGTCTGTGGACTGACCTCTGGTCTTTTGTAAAGTATCAGAGTTAAGTTGCAAAATGGATACTAACAACAATTAAAACCAGTCATCTAGTTTTCACTGCACCTAAATCTCATGTGGTGCCATTGCATAAGATACATGGATTTTTATTTTATTTTTTTAAAAGGGTTAAGTGGCTCTCATTGAATAAGTTTGAAGAAATTTTCTCTAGATGAAAATGTAACACAGCCAGTGCAAATCTGGTTGTAAAAACCTTGTTCGGAGACTAGTTATAATTGCTTTCTCAGCTGAGGAGGTGTGTCTAAGGAGTTGTAAACTGGACTTTGTTGACGGGAGATCATGGAATCAAACACAGAGATCAATATGATCAGCAAGTGTTTGATTTATTGAGCTTAGCTGTTTCTTATATACCCTTTTTGGTTACATAACTAGGTGCCCACAAGGGTATCTACAGTGTATTTATTGGTTAAAGGTAGCTGTCCATAAAGCTATTACTAACATATTATTGGCTAAACTACTGCATATGCTAAGAAACCAAGTTATACTAAAATTAACTATGTTGATAGTTCTCTTTAATTGTTTTATTTTCAGTTGGTACTGGTTCCCACTGAACTAGCTCTTGTATTCCTTCCAGCTGGTATTTGTTTATCTTTCGGCTCTCTGTTTCAAGGCCTCATTAGAATTGTTAAGTCTCACAGCATCCAGGCCTTGTTCTCTGTAAAATGTTCCCACAGGACTCCATATTCAATATTTTATTAACGGTTTGGATGATGGAGTAGAGAGTATACCTTTTAAACCTGCGTAGGACATTTATCTGACAGGGGCAGCATTAGTGGCAAACGACTTAAGTCTTACTGACAATCTGAAAAACCCCACTACTAGGCTAAAAAACTGCAGCCCAATAGGCAAAGTTTATTATTATGGAGGTGGTGTATGAGAAGCTCAATATGAGCTGGCAATGTGTGCTTGCAGCCCAGGAAGCCAACTGTATTCTGGGCTGCATCAGAAGAAGTGTGACCAGCAGGGTGAGGGAGGTGATTCTTACCCTCTACTCTACTCTACTCTTGTGAGACTTCACTTGGAGTGCTGCATTCAATTCTGGAGCTCATGCAGAGGAAAGACATGGAATTGTTAGAAAGGGCCACAAAGATGATGAGAGGGCTGGAGCACCTACCTTATAAGGAAAGGCTGAGACAGTGGGGCTTGTTCAGCCCAGAGAAAAGGCGGCTCTGGGGAGACCTTATAGCAGCCTTCCAGTACTTAAAGGAGACCTACAGGTAATATGAAGAAGGTCTCTTCATGAGGGGGTACAGTGATAGGATGAGAGGTAGTGGTTTTAAGCTGAAAGAAGGGAGATAAAGGTTAGATATTAGGAAGAATTCATTTGCTGTGGGAGTGATGAGGCACTGGAACAGGTTGTCCAGAGAAGTTGTAGATGCCCCATCCCTGGAGGTGTTCAAGTCCAAGCTGGATGAGGCTGTGAGCAACCTGATCTAGTGGAAAATGTCTCTGCCCATGTCAGAGGGATTGGAACTGAATGATCTTTAGGGTCCCTTCCAAGCCAAACCATTGTATGATTCTGTTCTATGATTCTATGAAAAATGCTGGTATGTGGTCAACATAGATTTTCTGAAAAGAGTTTAGGGGTTACAAGTAACTTTACATCAACTGGTTGGGTGCTCTTCAAGAAGGAAGTCCTGGCAGTGCAGGAGCAGGCTGTCCCCACATGCCAGAAAATGAGCTACCAAGATAAAAAAAAAGAGCTTTGTTGAGCAGAGAGATGGACAGAGGTGGACATCAAAAAGGAGTGACTATGAGCTTTGGGAGAAGGGACAGGCAGCTTGGGTGGACTACAGGGAGGAAGTGAGTCACACAGAGGAAAAATCAGGAGGGCTAAAACCTACCTAGAACTCAGACTGGCCAATTATGTGAAAGATAATAAAAAAATCTTTCTACAAATATATCAGTAGTAAGAGAAACATGGAGGAGAATATTCAGTCTTTATTGGATGCAAAGGGAACAACTGTGACAAAGGATGAGGACAACACTGAGACACTTAATGCCTTCTTTGCCTCAGTCTTTAATAGTAAGGAAAATTGTTCCCAGTGTGTACATCCCCAGGAGCTTGAGGAGCAGAACAAAGCTCCCATGACCCAAGAGGAAGTGGCTAGAGATTTGCTTGGCCAGTTAGACATCCACAAGTCTATGGAACTGGATGGGATCCACCCAAGAGTATTGAAGGAGCTGGTGGACGTACTTGCCAAACCCCTTTCCATCATAATCCAGCAGTACTGGCTGACTGGGGAAGTTCCACTGGACTGGAGGCTGGCTGATGTTATACCCATTTACAAGAAGGGCTGGAGGGAGGACCCAGGAAACTACAGAGCTGTCAGTCTGACCTCAGTGCCGGAGAAAGTCATGGAACAGGTGATCTTGAGTGCTATCATGAAGCACATGCAAGAGAACCAGGTGATCAGGCCCAGTCAACACGGGTTTACAAAAGGCAGGTCTTGCCAAACTAACCTGATCACCTTCTACGACAAGATGACCTGTTTACTGGATGAGGGAAAGGCTGTAGATGTAGCCTTCTTGGACTTCATTAAAGCCTTTGACACAGTTTCTCTCAGCATTCTGCTTGGGAAACTGCCAGTCTCTGGACTGGACAGGCGAATGCTTTCCTGGATGGAAAACTAGTTGGATGTCCAGGCCTAGAGAATGGCGTTAAATGGAGTTTACTCCAGCTGGATGCCAGTTACAAGTGGAGTTCCCCAGGGCTCAGTGCTGGGTCCAGTCCTGTTCAATATTTTTGTCAATGACCTGGATGAAAGCATTGAGTGCACCCTTAGTAAGTTTGCAGATGGCACAAAGCTGGGTGGAAATGTTGATCTGCTGGAAGGTGGGGAGGCTCTGCAAAGGGATCTGAACAACCTGAGACCAATGGCATGAGGTTTAACAAGGCCAAGTGCTGGGTCCTGCACTTGGGGCACAACAACCATGTGAAGTGCTACAGACTAGAAGTCTGGCTGGAAAGCTGCCTGGAGGAGAAAGACCTGGGGGTGTTGGTTGACAGCCAACTGAACATGAACCAGCAGTGTGCCCAGGTGGCCAAGAAGGCCAATGTCATTTTGGCTTGTATCAGAAATGGCGTGGCCAGCTGGCCCAGGGAGGTTATTCTCCCTCTGTACCCCACATTCGTGAGACTGCTCCTCAAATATTGTGGTCTCCTCAGAGCCTTCTCTTCTCCAGGCAAACAAGCCCAACTCTCCCAGCAGGTTCAGGGCTTCTGGGCCCCTCACCACAAGAAGGATGTTGAGGCTCTTGAGCAAGTCCAGAGAAGAGCAACAAAGCTGGTGAAGGGGCTGTAGAGCAGGCCTTATGAGGAACGGCTGAGAGAGCTGGGGTTGTTTAGCCTGGAGAAGAGGAGGCTGAGAGGAGACCTTATTTCTCTCTACAACTATCTGAAAGGAGGTTGTAGAGAGGAGGGATCTGACCTCTTCTCCCAAGTGACACATGATAGAACAAATGACAATGATCTCAAGTTCCACCAGGGGAGGTTTGGACTGGATATCAGGAAAAAATAATTCACAGAAAACATCATTGTGCCCTGGAACAGGTTGCCCAGGGAGGTGCTTGAGTCACCTTCCCTGGATGTGTTTAAGGCATGGGTGAGCGAAGTGCTCAGGAACATGGTTTAGTGGCAGATAGGAATGGTTTGACTTGATGATCCAAGAGGTCTTTTCCAACCTAGTGATTCTATGAACTATGTCACATAGTTTGGATACAAAAGGAGATATCATACTAGGATCTATGAAGAGGAATGATATACTTAGTATGGGTAAGGCTTCACCTTGGCCTGGTATCCAGCCTTTTGTCCACCATCGTGCAAGACATGTAGAATCTAGTGAAGAGTAATACGGATGATGCAGTTCTAGGAAACAAAGTGCATACGGATAGACAAAAGCAACTGAGAGGGGTTAATGCAAAGAAAAATGAGTTAGACTCAGCTGCAGCCTCCAAGTAATGTTTTGACAGGATGAACACTCATGGATTATGTGGGTATTGCAGTTAGATGTTAGGAAATCTTGACAATGGTAAGGAAAGATTGATACGAGAAGATGTGGAGTTCTCTGTGATACTATCTTGAGGCTAGACAATGGTCTGGTATATCTTGGCCCCAACATCAGACAGCTGAGGCTATCTGGATGCACAGCTGCAGGCAGCATGGGTGCCCTATCTACCTTCTGTTCTGCCACAGTCCATGAGGAATAATTTGTGTCGTATTTTGTGTGTGTTACCTCCTGTTTTCACTTGTGTTGAGCTTCCCACATCTGAGGTGCTGAGTTTTGTATCTCACATTTTCACTGTTTGCCTTTGTTTTTACTGCTGATCATCTTCATGAGAATATTTACCTGTGCTAGTTCTTTCTGGTTTCACACAAAGTAGGAGCTTTTAATGCCCTTCCAAGGCTGAATTAGTAACGCACAAAATAATTTATATTTCACCACATGATTCAGAAGCCACAGAATAAGAAAGTCTCTATCATTTGGATATAAGAGATTATAATAAGAAACACTGAAAAAAAATGAGGTTTACAGCGTCTGTAAAACAGGGAGGGCCCCAGAGTATGTAGAAAACAATAAGGGATCCAAGTTGCAGTAAGAAGAAAGTAGCAATTAAGAGTAGTCCCTTGAAATAGATGTGTTTGTGTTGGTGTAAACCAGATTTGGCTGAGGGGAAAAACAAGTTCAAAGAGACTTGACTTGTGTCACATTATCATAAGATCGGCTTCAGCCCCAGTTGACTTGAGCGTCTCACACTGATTAAACTCTTGTCACATGTAATATTGATTTCAACTGAATTATTTCTGTCCATACAATGTCAAGGAGGTGGTCTGTCCCTACCAGTGTAGGAGGTCTGCTTGCCCTTCAGAAGACCAATAGGAAGTAGTCTGCCCTTCCAGCATTGATTATTTCTTCAATACATGCAGGAACAGGAAAGCATTATGCATGTGCATTTCCCAATGGTCAGTTTCAGCACTAAAGGGAGAAGTAGCATTAGCATTCCTTAAAGAACTGATTGTGATTCTAAAAACAGATTGGAAACTTAATGGTAAGAAAGGAACAGCTTGAAAGTCTCTGCTTTTTGGCATGAAAGTGTGGACCAGATTGACACAATCTGTGACGTAGTTTCTAATGAAGCATTTGTAATGAGACATTTAAAGCAACTCAAGAGGCCTCTCTATCCTGTTGGGAAAGGAACACAAGGAGCACATATTTGAAATTCATTCAGCGATGAATACATAAGCTGATCTTTACATGAATTTAGAGTAGCGTTCAATTGTAGATAGGTGCTTGGGGAAGAAGTTGCATAAAAAAAAGAAAAGAAAAGAAAAGAGAGAGATATAAATTAAGAGCTAAAATAAGAGCTAAAATAGTTGGAGGAAACTCTTGGGAAAATTGTCAAGAAGAGAGTGAGGTTTCTGCTTATTGACTTGTTGAATCATGGAACTGATTTCAATTGGAAAACTTTGTGCTGAAATTTCATGCAGTGACAAATTTGGTTTTCTCAGTAGGTAGGTGGGAAGGATGGAACCTCCTGCTTCTCATTCACATCTTGCTTACCCCAGGCATGCAGACATCTTTAGTGTTCACTAGCACACTGTAACAACCCAATTTGAACCTCTTCTGTAGCTGGAAGGAGGGTGATCCACACATATTTTTTCTTAGTGTTTAAATGTTTATTAATTAGGCAACTCAAAGCATCCCACTAGGCCTGGCCTTGACTCACTGATATCTGTTAAAATCACAATTTACCTTATTTTTGTGTTGAAAACACCTGTTTTCCTTCAGAATGTCACAACAAATGAACAACTGTGCTCTGTCTGACCTTGCTTCTGCAGTTCTGTTTTCTCATCCTAAAATATTGGCTTTGCTTGCTTCCTTTGATAATTAGTTAGGGATTAATTTTCTACCTAATCTACTCATGTAGCTCATTGAATATAAAGTATTTTTTAAGTGCCAAATATTGCTGCTACTGCTGATTACGTTATTAGGTAATAATCAGTAGCTGAAATAGGACTTCCCAGAATGAGAAACAAGTATGGCACTATTCCATTCTCTTTCCTGTTTGTGGAATCACTGACTTGCTCTGAAGTGCCTGTACAGCACACTTGTAAACACCTCTCTGGGGTGTACATGACTTAGCCATGTACACAGGTACGTTTTAACACTTGATCATGAAATTAACTTTTCAGTGCAATGGCAGCTACCCCTTTCAATGGCACAAGTAGTATATGCCCCTCTGCAGCCGTCACTTGGGACTAATATCTGGGGATGTCATAATCCAAAAAGACTAATGCCTTGATTCATGTGGTCTGACTTTTGTCCCAGTTTCTGTGCCTAGTATTTCCTCTTGGCTTGCTCTAGGCTTCAGAGGTGCTAATTGAAAACACTAGGCACAGGGAATTAGGTGGATGTTGGGCTGAGAGACCCTGGGCACAAGCTGCCTCCTGTAGCACGTGAACATCAGAGAAATGGCTAATTGAAAAAGCTGTCATCTTCCTCCGTAGTCATGGGCTGAAGTCTAGCATAAGCATGAGGGAAATTCTTGTCCTGGAGAGTCTTTTTGATTCGTTTTTCTGTCAGGATATTTCAGGAAGGAACTCTAGCCTCCAAGATTAGGTCTTCAGCATCTTTTAGGCCTGAGCTGATGGCACTCTGCTAAACTGTGTCATGGAAGGAGCTGGCGTTATGTTGTCAAGTGTAGTAAACCCAAATGTTAGTATGAATTTGCTAACAAATGAAGGTAATTGGTTTCTTTAGGAGGGAATGAGATGACAGCTTTTACTGTACTTCAAATATCAGTCCCAATTACTGTAAATGCGATCATGATGCAAAACATTAATTAGGAAAATCTGAACTGTTTGAAATGTAGAGTCCCATATGAATGATTAACTACATGCAAAATATTGTGCCTGATTAGAGGCATTCTACTGAGACATCCATCTGTAAACTCCAAAATAAACCTGGTAGGAAGAGAGGAAAGATCACAGCACTGAGAGACTGGCATGGTTAAGACAACCTAGGAAGCTGCTGGGCCATGTATACCTCACGTAGGATCACAGGGCTTCCAGGACAGTAACGCCAATGTACCCAATATTCTTCACCATGAGTATCTTCAGAAAGAATAGTTCAGAGGTAAGGAAGTCAGCCACTGAAACAGTATATGGCTTGCTCCAAGTCAGCTGGGATGGCAGTAGCGGACAAAGGAACTGAGCCTTGGTCTTCCAAGTCTTAGCCTAACTCTAGTTATTGTTTCTTATGCAAGGGTGAAAGTGGTTGTCCACAAAAAAGGTGGGAAATTAAACTTCTCAAAAAAAGACAATAGTGAGCACACAATTATGGAAAGACCCGAAACTACAACATTGCCTGTGGGTTACCCCAGGAGCTCTTTCTGGTGGGGTAAGTTCTTGTAATAATGCATTAAAAGCATTCGTCAACTGCTAGTGAAAGAACACACCTGGAAGTGCTGGCTCCTGGTGTTTCCTCTGGGATAAACACGTCTGCCAGTTACCTCTACTGAGTCATGGGCAAACCCTAAATGCAATGGGCAATCTATTGAAGTAAGGCCTTTAGAAGATAGTTTGGTAATAGAATAGATTTAGGAAAAAAAATAGTAAAGAAACAATCTCCTGTCTTGTGACTTGGTTTTATTTGTGTGTTCTTTGGCAGGGAGAGAGACCATGAGAGCTCAAAACACTCTATCTGCTGGTTTGTATCTTATTCGAAATGCATGGGTCTTTTCAGTTAATTAAAAATACCAAGTAACTACGCTGTTGCTGTTTTATTATGAAACTGGGATACATGTTGCCAAATGGGCTATTTTAAGCAAAATATTCTGTTGTGGTCTAAATGTACTATTGTTCCCCTTTTGGACATGAGCCCATAGCCACTGAAACACAAACGCTGACAAAATGGTGTTCCTTTGTCAAAACCTTGGTGAAAGAATTAAATGACAAAGGATAATTGTTTGTAGTTTGGACTCCTTTTTCAGTCAGTTCCTAGCCTGAAAGTCCTGTCTCTTTTTTTGGTAGTGGTGCCACATTCATTGCTGGTAAGAGCTGCTCACCACCATATCACCCACCAGTCCAGCTGGAGCATGAATATATGCTCCCACTTCTGTCAAATTACTCGAATCACGTGCTGTGATATTTATACTGCAGCCATCCTCTGTGCCAGTTTTAGGGGGAACAGATGATACCCAGCACAAACCCCACTGGTACAAAATTAACTTGCTTTTGAAGAATTATGATCCAGCAGCACTTTGTACCAGCTGGCTGCAGCACTTTTGATCCAATACTGTCAGGTACCAAGTCAAATTTGCAGTATCAAGTACTCAGAGCTGTGGGCCCAGAGGTTGCTCTGATCTTTCAGATGGGTAGTTTCCAAAAACAACATAAAATAAACTTCTCCTGCTAGTTATGCTGATACACGGCTTTGCTGGTGACGTGTGTGCATTTTTGGACAGAGAATAGTGTAATTTATTGTCTGATTCCCTAGAGTACTATAATTGATACTTACATTTATTCCAAAATGGAAGGTGGCTGTTACATTCGTTTGTTCCAAAGAAAATTGGTCTAGTGCATAACAATGCCATGTTATACAAATTATATAAGAGAATAATTATGACAAATTACGTAATACCCTAGCATTTGAATTTGTTATCTCAGTTTGCTCTTTTTATGATGAAATAAAACCAACTTTAATAATGAGCAGCTTATGAAAATTTCACTTCAAGTGCCCTATCAGCTAATTGTTTAGGAGCTCTTCAAGAAATTCCCTAACCGTTGATCGTGATGCTACCATTTATTAACTACTTTTTGTTAATTTTAAAGTAACAGTCTTTAGTAGGCTGTTTCCACAAAATAAATGAAGTTGATGAAGGAGGCTTAGTTGTCCAGATTTTAATGGACATAAATAGAAAATGCACTGGATGCTTCAAGAGGAGTGTTCTTTTGGGAGCCTTTTAACATCAGCTGACAAAAAATGTTGCAGGTATCAACTGATAAGTACGATTAGCAGATAATAAAAATGGTTATTCGCTACCCTCCTGGTCTCTGTTTAGTTTGATTTGGAAAGGTCTGCACTGCAAAACTACCACTGAAACCTTGCTGTGTGGTTTTCTCAGCAGAGGCATACTTTTTCTTCCTAGCATTGCTCAAATTTCCACTGGCAGCACCAAAATTTCCCTCGTGGATGGTGCACAGAAGGAACAATTCCTAGGGGATTTATTTCCCAGTCCAGTGGTGCAATAAAAGCCTCAGCTGTGGCAGGTGTTCCTGCTAGTGATGCTGTAAGTATCTCAGATGTTCTTCTTACTGCCTTGCTCAAGGCCCTTAACACAAAATGTAGTGCCATTCATTGTTACTGAAAGAGTTTCTGGCAATTCACTCCCCAAATAGGACATTTCTCACTGATGAAAGGCCTAGTGTGGATTTTAAGCATGATTTGACTCATACTTATTTGGTAGTATGTTGCTCTAGTGCTCAATTTAGGGACAATGAGATGAGATTAACTCATGAATATTTGCATCTGAGAGTTGTTCTCATTATATTGATAACGACTTCTTCTGGATGTAGCTGAGGAGTGAACGGTTTCAAGAACTCTAGGAAGCAAGTGGGAAGAATTGAGTATGATTGCTTTCCAGAACAGCTAGCCCCTAATTCTACAAAAAAGGTTATACTCTTATTAAAAGCACAGGCAGCTGGAAGGCACTAAACAATGGATTGGAAATACTATTAAGCATAGTGAGCACAGCCATCTTTTACATCTTCCCACCTGAAACCCAGATGAAATAGGTGTTTGCTGGGTACAAGATAGCTGAGTTCTAGCACCACCTCTTGGCTCCCACCTGCAGGGATGATTCGAGCTATATGAATGAATAATGGGGAGTCAGGAAGCCTAGCCTTTTTGGATAAAGAGCATTTGATTCTTGTCTTCTTTTTGGAGAGATGTTATTTCCTCAGGAGAAGTAAGCAATCTACCAGCCTTACAAAGCACTGCTGCAATTTCTGTTATTTTCACTAGAAAACTGAGCTGTAGGTGATCATCTGAATTATTTATGTTGTGGTAGAATCAGGACTTCCACAAACAATTAGAAAGTAAATTCCTTCCTTTGTCAGTGAAAGGGAAGCAGTGTCAGACACAAAGACATCTTTCCTAGGAAAAGAAGGATCTCAGCTGATTTTACAGGTAGGATGTATAACCAAAATTCTCTTTTTCCCATTACTCTTATATTACATATTAGGATCTGTTATAGGGCTTGTTTATTTTTAATGCAAATGTCATTCACAACCAGGGCACTTCTCAGTTAGTCTATATTCAGACAGATCCATGAAAGAAGATTCTGTATTATTCTATTCAAATTCTATTCTGTTAAATGTAAAACCTGTTGCTGGAGCTCAAAATCATTAAGGCACAGGCTGTTTCCCATCAGAGATTCTGTGCAGAGAGCTGTGTGATGGAGCCTTAGCATGTGGAGCATGGGGCAGAGAGCACTGACTGACTGAAGGCTCAGACAAATGAATGACAGATTCATGCTGTGTTTGTGAAGTATAGTAAGCACTATAATAGTTATTGCTTTATTAGGACTCATAAGGATAGTACAGTTGAAAACACAGCTAGTTTATGGCTAGTAAGTGAGACATTTGTTAGTTCCCAAGTGAAAATGAACTCAGGATGAGAGCAGTTGGGAAAAACAGTCTGAGATTGGCATCCCGAGTATTGACACGATACTGATGCTGTACCTGACAAACTGAAGAGGGCCAATACCCCATATGAGACAGTATTATTGAAATATTGCTTTATATCTCCAAAACCACCAGGAGTTATATCTACTGGGACTTCCCAACAACCTAGTTCATTCACTGCCAGAAGGGGCAAGCCACTGGAAGAATTATTTCAGTTTAGATTTTTGAAAACATCTTAGTCTGTCTCAAGCTACATCTAGCCATAACTGAAGGCTGAAGGGTAAGTAGATGATATGATTTTGATAACGAACAGAGATTGGTTATCAGTAGGTGTCAATGAACATGGAAACGTTCACCAGACTGTTGTGTGCGACTCCTCTGCAGCTGGCATCATTGCTGTCCAATTCTTAGAAGACAAAAGTCAATCTGAATAGGATCTCTCTGATGCTATGGTGGAAGTACTAGCAAATGGAAAACTTATTCCCCGTAGCTGCAGTCATAATGGCAGGTACTATGTAAAGTTATATAAGCTATGGCATTCTTTCTTTGTAGTGTGGGGAGCCTTTGCCTCAATATCCCTGTAGTATCTCAAGCAGAATCATGCAGCAACAAGGCTGCACTTCAGTATGGTGTTCAAGATTTGAAATCTGGCCTTGATCCCAGACTAGGGGGTTTTGTTTGCTACAAAGGAAGAGTCAAATAATCCTTGGTTTCCATCAGATCATTTTCATCCTACTTGGTGTTGGCTCTAATGGATTTTTGAAGGGATTATCATGTAGCTCATTTCTTGAAATGAAGATCTGTTCTGAGGGGCCAAGATTTACATCTTAGATGGGTATCTAGGGCACGTTGCTTATTAGAAGTTTGTCCTCCTGTATCAGTAATCAGCTGAAGGAGGGAGTATAGTCCTGTGCCTATGGCAAGAGACACAATTCCCAGCCACAAGAGAATAACAGATGCCAAAATTACTTTGCTCTCAGAATGGATTAATACCTCTTTTCCTTGCTTCCCTGAAGGACCTGCTTGGGTGTTTCCTGGGTTTAGATAGAGTTATGCAGGAAATATTTGTCAGTTGTGAAATGCACAATATTTCTTTTTGATTATTTCTTTAATTTGAGGTTTGTTAATAGAAATAACAAAAGGACACAGAGAGAAATTTCACCTCATAAGCCCAGTCACTGTAGTAGTGAAATTGGAGGGTATCTTGAGTCACACATATGTACCTACTGTCATTGTTCTTGACAAAGACATGTCTGTCTTTCTTCATGACAAAGACATGACAGTGCAGTTCAAACACATAATGCCAAGTAGAAGTCAGTTCACTTACCCCTGTCCTTCTTTTCCAGTTCACCAGTTGCCTGTTATTGGCATCTCCTTTCCATTCCTGTTCTGCAACAGTCAGCCAGCCTCCATCACACAGCTCTGCCAAAAGCTCTGCCAAGACAAATAGGAAAAAAGTGTATGTTTCTCAATTTGGGGCCAAAACAAGTTTAATTACAGTCAGTGTCAAAATCCTAGATTTCAGGACGCACAGTTTCATCCACTCTGAGTCAAACCCAGGACCTTTTACCCCTCAGGATCATTAATACAAGTAGGACAAGCGAGGCACTGAGATTTACTCCCCACTTTATACCCTGGGACCCACTTCCTTCTCCTAGTAGCAGAGGGAGAGACCTTTCTCACTCAAGTGTAAGAGCAATTCTGACTATGCTCCAAGTGCTTTTGTGCCCTTTTAGTAGATGTATTTCCAGGTTCCTCTGAATCCTCACATGGTAGAGGCCTTTATGAGCAAACTTCCTGGGGTGGCATCTGTCTGGTTGAGACAAAGATTTTTGACATCTTCCCTCAGTACAAGATACTCACAGAAAACTGAAGAGAGACAACCTCAGGGAGTTTATTATTATTCACGCTGCTGTCTTATAACAACACCCAAAGGTCAATGACACTCACTGTTAACACCTTAAATTTGGCTGCTCTAAAATTATTTTTCACGCAGTCTTCACTGAGGGAACTGAAAAAGCCTTATAGGGACATTCCCAACCTTTGTATGCCCATATATGTGGCTGCCTCAAAAGAGACCATATCAACTCAAGTATTGCTTAAGATTAGAATTTGTTTACCAATTACAGTTCTGACGTATTTTTTTAAGTTAAAAAAACTTTGTCCCCTCTGGTAGCAGCTGTCTGCTCTCATTTGAAAGCTAGGAGGACCTGTGAACGTGCAACTCCTAATGTCTTTGAGGTTATCCTATGACTGTTAGTCTCAGTTATTCACTCCTAAAATCTCATTCTTCCTCTGTCATTTAGTAAAAGCTTTATCTGGATGAGCCAGGTTACATCAGAGGTGGGTGCTGAAGAGCTCTTGGCATTTACCCACACATTTTTAGCCAAGTTTCGGTTTGTCAGTCCAGGGGCAAGTACAGCAGAGCACAGTGAGAATGAGATGAGCTACTGCTGCTCCAAGCCTGTGTGCTTGTGCTTGCAAAGAAAAGTGAGGAGCTACAAGCCCTCGGCAAGGACTCTTACCTGAGCATTGCATTGCTGGAGCAGTATGATGCAAACTGGGTAGTCTAAGCACCTTTGCACCCATTACATGAAGTAGACCTGCCTGTAGCATTCCTGTTCTGCAGCTTTGCTTTGATGCAGTATCCATACAGTTATCTTGGTGTTAGTTTTAGCCCAGAATGTGGGGTTTCATTCTGGGTGGTGTTGGACTATCTCAGAATCACTAAGTTGGAAGAGACCCACAGGATCATTGAGTCCAACCATTCCTATCGATCACTAAACCATGCCCCTCAGCACTTCATCCACCCATCTTTTAAACACCTCCAGGGAAGGTGACTCAACCACTTCCCTGGGCAGCCTCTGCCAGTGCCCAATGACCCTTTCCAAGAAAATGTTTTTTTCTGATGTCCAGCCTGAAGCTCCCTTGGTGGAACCTGAGCCCATTCCCTCTTGTCCTGTCCCCTGTCACTTGGGAGAAGAGGCCAGCTTCCTCCTCTCTACAACCTCCTTTCAGGTAGCTATAGAGAGCAATAACGCTCAACCTTCTCTTCTCCAAGCTAAACAACCCCAGTTCCCTCAGCTGTTCCTTGTAAGACTTGTTCTCCAGCCCCTTCACCAGCTTCTTTGCTCTTCTCTGGACTCGCTCCAGAGCCTCAACAACCTTCTTGTGCTGAGGGGCCCAGAACTGAACACAGTATTCAAGGAGTGGTCTCACCAGTGCCGAGTACAGGCGCAGAATGACCTCAGCTTTCTATGGCAACAAAGTAGGCTTGGTAGTAGATTGAGACATTACAAAGCTACTGTATTTCACTCAGTGCAGAATGTATTTAAACACTAAATAAAATTAGTTTAATATTTGCAAGGCAGTCTGAGATCTGCTTCTGATCAAGTGGACTGATGTTAGGCAACTGATACTTGCAGTTTCCTGGTAAAGGATACATCAGAAACTTAGTGTCTAGGAATATTCATAGTCCATCTTGTTTTCTATAACCACTAGCCTGGAAAAGAGCGATTTTCATGACATCTCATCATTCAGGGACCTCAGGCCAAAGATACATCTGCTTCTTAGTTTCCTAGAGGCTCCTTGTTGTAAAGAAGCAGCTACAACACCTCCATTACTTCTCATCTCTACTCTCCCAGCATCAGGAGTTAAGAATAAAGCCAGCATTTTCTTCCAGATTAAAATCTTCCTCATTTGCTAAAATAATAATATATGATGATGGGTGTGTGGCAGTGCCATCCATAGCCCCTGTCATTACATCCGTAATGATGACAAAGCAGAAGAGAGGTGAAGGAAACCATCCAGTGAGTAAATTAATTAAGAATATGCTTTGCAATAACAATTACTCATGGTGACAATGGGAACAGTTGAGAAATCTGAAGATTTTGTCCAGTGGAGACTGATCATTTCTTCCGTTTCTTGTCTGCCATGATTTGTGTTTTCATTCTGTACTTTGATTCCTTCACCCAGTCTTTCATCTTGGTTATATCAAACCCCACTCCAGTGATCCCAGACACTGCAGCCCTGAATTAGGGGAACCAGATGTGAAGTCCTGGCAAATTCCTGAGACTAAACCGTAGTTTTGAATTAGCATTGTCTTCTCCTCACAAAAATGAAGTGGTTTAAAATAAAACTCCCTTGGCCTCTGGCTTAGAGAAATCGTTGTTGATCCTGTACATCAGAGATGCTAATGAAAACCACCTCCATGTTCCAAGCTAATTTAATACTACTGTTTACTATAATGTACTGCTTGAATTGCAGTAGCACTTAGGATTCCTAGTCACAGACTAGGGTGCCTCTGTGCTAGACTCTAGGCAGACATAGAACAAAAAAGAAAGTCCCTTCCCTAAAGAGTTTACAGTCTTTGGCATGAGTATGGTCATTATAAAGATAACAATATTTTTTTCCAAGAAATGCCTCATCTTGTTCATTATCCCTTGCAATTAGTCTCATGGGGTTCCACTTCCAGCAACAAGTACCTGTTGATAAGTGCAGCCTAGTCAGAGCTTAGGGAGACTTTGATTCTTCCATTTTTTAATGAACAACAAATGGTGCATTAGAGATGTTTTCTCCCTCAAATATGCAGGCATTTGAATTTCTAATTGTTTAGCATTAGTCATAACTTAAGTAGGACAGAGCAAATTCTATATATAGCCTGTTGCCCAGCCATTCAAGACAGATAGTGTGTTTATATTTCTTCCTATATTTTCTCACTTGAAAGGAGTGAGAAGGCAGTTGCAACATCTCTGTCCTCAAGTATTCCAAAATTGTGCTGTCGATATCTCCTTCTCCCCCAGATATTGAGATTGTTTTCAGAATCATGGTATTTTTAAAGAAGATGACATTCTCAGCTCTTCTGCTGTTTATTTGGGGGTTCTCAGGCCTGATGCTATAGCTGGGTGACGTCTTTAAACTTGAAGGCTAAACTTTCTTTCTTTTTTTTTTTGGCAACCGTTGAGGTTGTAACAGGATTCTAGGAGAAGAAGTTGTCCCTGGTATCACAAACCTCCTTTAAATTGCACTGATCATTTTCCCTTTCTACTCAGTTTCCACTTAGTCTCATTCTCATGTTGCATTTGCTCTTACATGTGAGTGTATCATGTGTCTTATATTATGAAGGAAATCCTTGTTCACAACAAGCACACACAGTGAATGTTTTATCACTGAGTAAGGATTTAGCTTTCTGCTAATTCCAGCTCCAACTTTTCTCTCATTATCTCCTTCGCCAGCTGGACAGCAGTGGGTTGGCCACTGACAAAAAACATAGTCCAGCAATTTGCTCAAATTGCTTCTGCTGCATTCTGGAAAATGCCACACCAGCCCAGCTGTGCTCAAATATTTCTCTTGATTGTCATAGTAATGCCTAGATCCATCACTCCAGCAGCATGGTTTCCCCATGCTTGTGACATGTTGTAGCATTAGAATTCTATGAACTGAATATTGCTGCTAGCGCTAATGGCTAATGGCAGGTCTGGTTCTGCATGTGATGAGGGCAGGGTAAGGTCCCTGATACGAGTGGTATGCCTGATGGCTGAAGCCACCACTTTCTCAATGGTCCTTTCCGCTGGGGTGTCCTAGTTATATAGGCAGGCTTTCATCTGCTTCTGGCCTCTGGTGGATGGCTCCTGGCAGGCTTTCTCAAACAAACCCTCAAATAACCATCAGCAGCATGGTCAGTGTGTGGTGGGCTCCCTTCTATGCTCCTCTTCCAGTGCCAGACAAAAGGAGAGCTATGAACTCCAACTTCCTAGGGGTAGGGATGTGCCTGGGGAGAGGTAATGTGAGTATTCCCACCCACCCTTCCTTGTAGGACCATCCTGGTCTCTCCTAACTCCTCTTGGCTGGCAGCTTGGCCCACGTGCCCAATGTCTGCCCTCCTCTTGTTCAGCATTCCCCCTCCTGCTCAACTGAGCCTGTACCCCGCTACCCGTAAAAGTAGTGTATGTCCTTGTCTCTGCCACTGAGAACTAAGATAAACCTGGCAATTTCAATGGGCTGTTCCAGATGTGTTTGAGATACAAACTCAGTACCTTGTTCTTGCCCTGGTCTGTGCCAAACACAGGCAGACCAGATGCTCATCTAGCCAGCAAAGTTTCTCTCATGGTGAAATGTACCCAGACACCGGGACAACCAAGAATACCAATTACTCAGTGCTCTCAGTAACTGTTTGTTTGATGGATTTCCTTGTTGTTCCAAACAATTGTAAGATGAGTTCCTGCAGCATTATCATTAGTGATGCAGAGGGCTTGCACACGTACCCACATAACCTTCTCTGGTCCTTATTCAAGAGCAAGAATAGCAACTGACAAGTCTTGTGAGGTAAATATAAAGGTCAGCTGTTGCCTTCCTGGATGAAGGCTGTCAGGAGGAAGAAGGAGCAACCCTTGCTGCCTGCATGCTTCTCCCAGCCTGCCTCTGCAACTTCTCTTTGCTGCTCAGAAGGAGAGTGAGGCTCTGAGCCGTCCAAAAGTGCTCTTTGGTGATGTACAAGAGGTTACATGCACAGCTTGTCTCCATGTTACATGTAGTAGTGGGAATACGTCTCCCTCCCAGAGATGTGTGGGTCTTTGGACATAGGGAAGGCTCCTACTGGGGCAGAAGGTCCATAGTTGAGATTCCTGAGTGGCGTGTGCTGGCCTGTGCTCAGCTAGGGGGTCAGGTTTTGAGAGGAAAACCATCCCTGCAAATCCACCCATCTGTGAGCCGCTGTGACCGGCTGTGTTCTCCCCAGACACAGTGGAACCAAGAAGATATTACCAAGAAATTTATAAGTCATGAATTAAAATAGTCCTCTGGTTGAGCTTATGAGCTTGGCCTCAGAAAATGCAAGATTTACTCCTGTCTCATATACAAATCCTTAAAGGATGTTGGATAAACCTCTTCATTGTAGCATGCTTTTTTAACCCACTTGAGAGTCTGGGAAATTAAGGTGCTTTCCTCTCTCACAGCACTGTAGGCAAACCTGTTATGAGCTATAGGTGGAGCTCTGATATGATGGTGAGATCTACCACAGAAAGTCCCTGTGATGGGAGTATGTGATTCCCCTCCTGAAGTGAGATGACTGAATAATTGAAAGAGAAATTAAAACTGAACGAAAAGATTTTGAGGACTAGTGGGGTCAGAAAAAAAGGCAGATAGCTGAGCTCCTTATCAGTTTTGACTTAGGACAGACTCTTTTGTATTTAATTGATTTAATTTAATTGATTTTTTTTTTTAATAACTCACTTTAATTGAAGTTCTCCCTGGTTGGTCTAGCAAACTCAATCAGCTGAGGAATTTGTTCTTAAAATGACCTATCAACTTCAGGCACAGTAAGACACCTTGACAATTTTTTTCTTTTTCCTCTAGATCACCCTATAATCCATAACATTTATGACCATCAGATTTAGATTTATTAGCATCTGGAGTACAAAAGAGTGAATTGGAAATGTAGTGTGTGGATGTGCCAGTTTATAATTGCTGGCACCTCAGAGTAGATGAGATGCAGAGAGTACACTTGAAATAGCCACAGAACGTAAGACTTGCATGTTAGAAGGCTGATCACAGGGACTGAGTGGCAATGGTGACCACATAAAGTGTCATGCGAGATGACGTGGAAATGTTTGCTGAATGCAACAGTACCAGGAATCCTTACCACCTTCTGACGAAAGCTGGAAAGGTAATGCAATATTGCACTGTGGTAGAAAGCTGATCTACAACTGGATTCTGTTTTTCCGTATTTGTAGTTGGATGTCTTCAAAAATACCTGGGGTAAGAGCCATGCCCTCCAGTTTAATATCATCACCCTTGTATTGGTATTTTTAGGACTACGTGATCTCTCTGCTATGGTCAATTTATAAGGAGGGGATTCTTTTTGCCTCACACTAGCTATCTAAAAATTCAGTGACTCAGCTAAGGTAGCCGTCTGCACTCCTTGCATAGACAAGGGGATGAGGTGAGCTTCTCCAGAAGCCTGAAGGTGCTATTTTGTAATGGGATGTATCATGCTGTGGGCATGCTTTTACTTTCCATTAGCTACAGCAGAAGAGCTATAATTGCCTTTCAGTACGTGTCTGAGTTTGAGATCACTAAGGCTAAAGGGCAGATGCACCCAACCCAAGTCAGCAGAGAGGAGGAGATGGGCCTTGGTGGTACTTTTTATTTCAAGACAACGTTATTTTGTGATTCACTGCAAAAGTTCTGCTTGCTTCTGTTGTTTACAGAATGAGTCAAATATGAATACTTCTCTTATGAAAGGTATGCTAATCTCAGACTATAGTACTAAGAATAAATCTCTGATCTTCCTTGTGCTTCCCTTTCACACCTCTGGTGAGTATCCAGGATTTCTTCTGTTGTAACCTCCTCCAGGAATAACAGCTGAGGTTAGGGTTATCACCCAGACATTGGTCACTCTTTGGAGAAAGGACTTCTGGGTTCCTCAGCAGTCACTTCTCCATTTGAAGTGTTGAAGGAAGTACTTTTTGTACTTTTGTACTTTTTGTGTATCTGTGATATTTTATATTCCACACTGTCAAGGCATCCAAATGTCTCATGCTCTTCCCTGCATTTGAATTGTTGCAAGCCCTCTCGTGTATCATTCAGGTTCTATGAGGAAAGTGGGGCAATATGACCCTGCTGGATTATAAACAAGCATGTGTGGGACAGTGCAGACCCTACTCACAACCAGGACTCAGGAACAAGGGGAGAAGAGCCTGGAACATTGTTAAGCTGTTGTGAAAATTGCAAGATATTTCCTGGTCCACTTGTATGCCGTATTTGCTACTCCTGTATTTTTATAAGGGACAAAACTGTCTACCTGAAAGGACCTAGATAGTATTGTAAATGATGACAAAAAAAAAAAAAAAAAAAAATAATAATCCGAGCCAGTTCTCACTGTCATCATTCTTTTGGAGAGATGCAGCTCTATGTATTCAGATTTCACCCATGACACTAAAAAATTATATTTGGATCTGAGTGCTTCCTTCTTTACATTTATGATTACATTCCTTTAAGAGGTTTCATGGTCTGTAAAAAGATATGTTAAACCTAAAAATGGAAACACTGTAATGAAACTTACCCCAGAGCACATGTGGAGGGTTTGGGTTTAATAAAAGTGCCTCTTACAGTTTCCATCAACTGATTGAACTTACCTCCTGTTTCTTTGAACCTCTTGTTCTCATGGAAGGCAGTGCTGATATGCTTTAAAATCATACAAATAGCTTCTGCAGTGACTACCTACACAATATATTCTTTTCTGTTTTCATCGTAATACGCATTTGAGTTCATGAATGCCTGAGCTAACAGAGGGAACGTAGTGAAAAATCTCTGGTGTTATTACTTTTGTTTTCCATTTGTTTACGTATGATGCTCAAGATCTGTTTTTTTGGCACTTCACCGACAGAGTCTGAAGCTGGAAGTAGCCGTAACAAAAACCTGAAGTCTATAGCATCCCTAAGGAGATGCTCAGAACTAAGCTCTGGCCAACCTCCTATATTATGTTGTTTGAACTTTGTTATTTTATTAAGGAAATGAATTTCAGATTTATCACTGATTTGGCATCAATAGCTGAATTCTACCTTCTGTGGTCTCTCGAAACTCCTCGATATGGTGGGAGTTATGTGCACAACCCAAACAGTTATGATTTAGGCAAGATAAACCAAGTAGGCTTTCAGTACAGTTTTACAATTTAAAGAGAAGGACATGATTAATGCCAAATGCAACCGAAACAGTGAAGAAACAGGAGTGAGATGCAACAGCAAGGCTGATGGGCTGCAAAAACTGAAGAACTCACATTACACATACGACGGATGTTGGGCAGAAAATATTTCTATAGGCAGCACTGCCTCCTGCAAGAGGAGATCCGAGGGTGAACAACCCAGCTGGAGACACTGGTGGAATACGCTCTGAAGCCTACGGAGATAATGGAGATGGGGAAACACTTCAAAGAGAGCTCAGAGCGGGGCTGGGACACCCTGTAGGGCAGTGGGGGTGAGGCTGAGGAGGGCAAGCAGAGAAACAGATGGACACGGGGGCGAAGAGATGGGTACGGGCAGCGATTGGAAGCGAGAAGGTGAACCCCTGGCAGCAGCGCCGGCACCGCGGGGCTCCCGGGATGCGGGGAGGAGGCGGGATGGGAGGAAAAAAACGGGCGGCGCGGGGCAAGGGGCCGGGATGGGGCAAGCCCCGGTCCCGGCAGGGTCGGGTCCCTCCCCGCGGAAAGTTTTTCCCGGAGCGACCTCTCATAGTACGCGCCCCCTAGGAAATCTCATTCAAGTATTTTTGTCAATGGGGTGGAGGTGAAGGGGGGAAGGGGGGGTGCCCCGCTCCCCGGCCCCCGGCCCGGCTGACGTCACCGCAGAGGCGATAAATATCTGTTGATATAATTGGACGTGAGATTTGGGGTTGCGATAACGAAACTCGGCCCATCGGCGCTCCGACGGGCCCCCATGATTTATTCAGCAGTGGATCGGGGCACGCAATCGGGCTGTCAGGAGAGCGTCAGCTTATTAGGCAAGTTCTGCGTGATTCCAGGAGAGGGTCGAAGCTATAAAAATCCCGCGCCCCGGCTCCGATTAGGACCAAACCCGAGCCCGAGTTCTCCGGGAGCCGGTTCCGAGGGAGAGCGAGAGCAAGGGAGGCGGCCGCCGCCGCAGGTAGGTGCCGAGGGTCCCGGGCGGGCGGCGCCGCCAGCGGCTTCAGCACCACGAACAGCGGCGGCCGCGGTCGCGCCCCGCGCCCTGCCCGCGCTCCCCCCACCCCCGTCTCTGCTCCCGCAGGTCCGCGCCCCGACCATGAAGATCCCGCTGCTGGTGTCCACGGGAATCCTGCTGGTGTCCCTCCTGCCCTGCCAGGAGTGCAGAGCCCTCGGCGAGAGCCCGGCGCCCGCCCGCGGGGCTCCGCGCCGGCCCGAGTACTTCCAGCAGCAGCGGCAGCGGCGGCAGCAAACTCTGCCCGTCCTGCTCCGCGTGGGAGAAGAGTATTTCCTGCGCCTGGGAAACCTCGACAAGAGACCCGCCGGCTCTTTCTCCGCCTCTTCCAGCGGCGCCGGCCGCTTGCAGCCCGAAGCCTCCGCCGGCAACTTTTTCGGGGCGGCCGTGCGACAGCCGGAGCGGCTGCCCGAGGGCTCGCCGGGGACCCCCGAGGAGGAGGAAGGCGAGGGGGAGGCCGTGGAGAGGGAGAAGCGGTCCGAGGAGCCCCCCATTTCTCTGGATCTGACTTTCCACCTCCTGCGAGAAGTCCTGGAGATGGCCCGAGCCGAGCAGTTGGCGCAGCAAGCCCACAGCAACAGGAAATTGATGGAGATAATCGGGAAATGAGACGGCCCCTTCCCGCCTTGCCAAAGAGATTCCGCAGTTAGCACAAGAATAATTACACCGTCCGATGTACCATAGTGCCGCTCTGATGTCATCTCTTTATTTTTATATAGCTTTAAACCTAGAAGGGTGTACTCCGAACAGCCTCTGTCCCTTGACTAGCATGCACGACCGTGTACCAAGTGCAGAAACACGAGTGTCGTTCGTAACCTCCCCTACCTTTATTTATTTCTCCGTTTCCCAGTTATTCTAGTGCCATCACTGTGTAGGGATGTGTGAGCATTGGAAGAAATGGTGCCAAGAAGACAGGTAACTTTTCTGCTGGGGGCAGGGAGGTGGGAGGGGCAATCTCTGTAAGCTACTCTAAATCCACTTTTTTTTTTTTTTTTCCTGTAAACATTTTCACAATAAAACATCTTTTCAGCGCTCGGTCGATTTTGTTGTGTAAGAGAACGTTTAATATTTATATTTTTAATAAAAGCTGCAAAGTAACGATGGTTTGATAGACTTTCTTGCCTAGATGCCTGAGGGCTGCCTCACCTCCCTCAGAGCTTACCTGGGCCAGGGGACTCACCCATGACCACAGATACCCAGAGCCACAGGGAGCCCTAAACCCATCCCTAGAGATTTGTTTTGTACTCCAGGGAGCCCCCATCCCTGAAGGCTCTCCTAGAGCAGATGCCCGAGGAGGGTCCCCAGCAAATGCCGCTGAGGTCATCACACAGCAATGGGAAACAGAAGCAGCACTCCTGCATCTCTTGCCTGTTTTCTTTCTAGCTCTTCCAGCTTTCCCCGTGCTCCAAAAGGGTGGGTTCCGCTTCGGCTCCCTGGTCCTGGTGGCTGTGCCCAAGCCAAGTCCCTCTGAGGGATGCTGGGGAGGTAGTGATGCCTGTGGGGAAACTTCCCGGGAGGAACTGGGGCAAATCTGCCAGAACAGCAAGGATAAAATAGGCACTCCCTCACCTCAAACCAGATCCCAGGGGATAAAAGCTGCTCCAGAAGGTGAAGGTGATGCAGCGGTGCTAGCAGTGTGGAGCAGGGCTCTGTCAGTCTCAAAGCTTTGCGTAGAGCTCACCTGTTCAGCCCTCCAGAACTTCTCTCGAACGAGCGTTTTCCAGGGGAAACTGATACAGCTGAGGGTTGGTGTTACTCAGCCCTGCAGCAAGGGATGGCAAGGACTGGGGGCTGACCCCTCACAGCCTGCTAACGGGGTACTGCCAGCTCCCTGGTCCTACTGGAGCACAGCACAGCCCAGTGCTCCAACACAGGCCCCTGCCTGCTGGTATGTGCTTAGGCTCTGACTCTGGGTTTCTGAGAAGATCCACACTTAAATCTAGCTCGACACCTGGTCCCCCGTGGCACTGATCGCTCCCCACAACCTGCCAGTGTCTCTTAATCACTGGAGACATCTTCAGAGCCAAAACTTGCCGAGTGTCACCTTAAGTACAACTTGTAGAGTTTCTTTTAAGACAAATTTGATTTCATTAAATGGCTCAACATCTGCCAAACGTACAGAAAAGGACGTTCATATTCACCTTTTCTACAGCACACCACAGGGCCTTCAAATTAAACCTTGAATGAGTACCTGTGACCACCTCACCACATCCTGGTATCATGCAAGAACATGCCCCTTCTCTTACAAACATGGATGACTCAGAACAGAGATTACAGCCAAGCAAATCTGGGCAGCACGTTAATGTCTGCCCCACACGCCCAGAGCTGCGTCCCACATCCATGCTGGGGGGTGGCCAGTGCTTTCAGCATGTGCACCCTCCTCATCCCCACTGCCAGGCACCTCTCCTACAAATAATCTGTTTATGTTCATCTGTTGTGGTTTAGCAGTACAAGCAAGCGCAAAGGAAGAAATGGTATCTTCTCTCTCCCTTCCTGTGTTCAGTCCTGGCAGCCAGGGATACGTTGGTACCGTGTGGTTGGTGAGTGACCACAGGGAGGTGCATAGACACAGTCTGGACTTGGGGGTGCTGAGGGTGCAATAGTGTCACTGAAGTCAATGGCATCAAAGAGTGGGGACACAGGAGGGTACCGGGGAGAAATGTGTTGGCAAAGGATGCTACTAGTGAATATCTTACCAGCGTTTTAGCTAAAACATTGGTGAAGCATTTACACCTACACAGGGACATGCCAAAACCTGGAAAACGAAACATTAGCAGTGCTCAGCCTACAGTGGTAGTGAAGCTATTTTCCCCTTAGAAACAAGAAATTACTGAATATACTCTGACTGGGATACACTATAGCAATTTGTCCACATGCTCTCATCCCTTTTAGGACTCTGCAGCCTCAAGGGCCAGGTATGAAGTGGCGGTCAACTGAGTTCCTGGGAAGAAAACCTGCTCGGATGTGCCTTTCCAGGCCAGTTTCTTTGTTGATTGCAGCCAGGCTGCCTGCAGTCCCTCTGAGGAGAAGCACACCAGAAGTCAGCCAGAGTGAGTCATCATTCATTCAGTGAGTTCAACCAGGAGAAGGAGAAGACATGACGAGCCGGCTCGTCACCCCTCTCATTGCTCACGGGAGTTTCCTCCATTTTTTCTTGAGGGCACAGTTCAGAACCAGTCTGTAAAAGAAGGAAAGTTTGACAAATGGAGGAGGAAAAGATGAATTGCGTTAAAATCCTTAAGAATTCACAACATGCATAACAACAGAATGAAGTGAGAAGGAGGGGAAAAGCCAGGAAAAATGAAATTTTAGGAAGGCTGGCCAGACTTCTAACACCATAGAAGTCAGAGGGACTTTTGCCATGGATAATGGCAAAGGAAGGATTGCGCTAGGTGAGTGTGTTGCACTTTGGGCTTAGTCCTGACTATTCGGACCTCTGGAATATTATTGCACTGAAGGTGATAACTGCCTGTTTAAAAGAGGTCCTGAGCCAGCTTGGCTTATGTAGTTGGGCCTCCAGATTGATGTGGACTGAAGCCAAAAGTTATTGTCAGTGCACTGCCACTCAAAATGATACTTGTTCTGCTGTCATGAAATTTGCCTTGGATGTGTGTGAAGATTTTTTTTTTTTTTATTGTTTAAGACTTTTAATATTTATTTGACTTTAATTTGACTCAGTCCAAGAACAAGAAATAAATAATATGAAGATATAAGGTTCTGCTTCTGCAAATTTCAGATTTTGTTTGCATGGGTACCCTTTGCCTGTAGTAAAAAATGGAATCTGGACATGATACGCTGTTAGCTGCTAATCACAGGAATTCTTACTGATTTTTAAATTTGCTCAATACTTAACAGGTCGGTATGATATATAGAAATATTTTTACCAGTTCCAGTGTTTTCAGATCTCTTTGGCAGAGAACGAAGACCAGCTTTGCTATAGTATCAAAAATCCTATTTTAAAGATAAAATATGCAAACCCAGGTGATTTTGTAGCTAAGGAATGACTTGTATCTTCATAATTAAAATCACTATTTAATGTGCAATACACAGGATTTTTTTTCCCTTCTACATTCCTTGATATCCACATACATTATTGTATATTCTTAAAATGAATATAGCTAATACTACCAGCCTTCTCTTTGTAGGGTTTCACTTACTTTGGGAAGTTCAGTGTGATCTCAGGAGAACTATTTTTGTGAAAATACTGCTTGATAGAGGGAAAACGACAGAGCAGTGTCCCCTGAATTTTAACGTCTCAATCATTTATAATACTGTCTTAAAATGGAAAGTTACTAAAGCAGTGATGCTAACAGACATATCCAGTAACAAACAACGAAGCAGGAATGCTTGTGAGGAACTGAAGCATAGGGTGGATGATTTTCTTAAGCATTTTCGTAAGTGCTTACTGTTGAAGGCTACCACAGGAATTAGTAATTATTAATGGTATATCAAGTATAAAATAATTACTGGGCTTCATTCCAGTTCCCTGCACCTATGTGAGTGTCATGACATCAATAGAGAAGGCAGCATGGGTGTATAAAAAGAGTAGCTCCTTCTTACTTAATTTATATCTAATTAGAATTCAGAGATTGTTTTTTAGATCTAGACCCTCAGTTGCACTAGATTGGAATAACCCTACTTGTTCTAATGAAATACCATCTGAGAATCTGTTTTAATATTTGAAATGGAGACTAATCTTTGTCTTAGATTAATGTTCAAAGCAAGGCACTCAGTGCTACTTCCTGCAAAATAAAGAGCTCAGAAAGGATTTTTATGGATAAGGATCTCGCGGAAGAACATAGCTTAACTTGTTAACTTTATCATGTACTTTAATCCTCATGGTGAAAAATCTGTGAGAAACAGCTGCCTACTTGAATACAGAAGTCCATTTTCAGCAATGTTGGTGAGAAGGGTTGTCTCCCAGACTTATGAAAAAGTATTGTAAAGAATCAGGGCCATGGGACCAGATCTTTGGTGAAAGGGTGCATAGCTAATTGAGCCCTAGAACTACCTCTCAGCCCAGGAAAGTGCTGAATGCAAATCTTTCATCTCAAATGTCCCAATCCCAATTACAAAAGTCAGGTATCAGCAGAAAACCCATGGCTAGACTTCCTGAGTAGTAAGGGATTCTGTGCTTCCTTCATCTTAGTGGGTGCAGGCACATAAGTGTTTCATTAGTCCTCCGTGAATCTGAAAATTTTGCCTTTTATTTTTCAAAGTGCAACTGGAGTGCCTGGACTAGCTACAAGTCATTTTGAAATTGGTTGTGCAATTTTATGCACTGAACCCTCAGCAGTGAGCATAAGCAGGCATGGGAGAGCTCTTCTCACCCTGCAAAGGAACAGGACTGGCAAGAAGTTTTAAAAAAATAATTTCCTGCGTTTTTATTTGTTTTTACTTAAAATCACACTGGCACTTAATAATTTCTCTTCCTGTGCAAAATAGGCTTCTGTTAGCACTTCCACTTACTGTTTCAACCTTCCATTAGCCAGACATATACATTTAACTAAACTTTACTTTGAAACAGAAAATATCTATAGATTTATAGATTTAAAGATTAGTAGCTTATTTCATAGAATTTGGATCTAGTGTGTTAGAAAAACCAGAATGTAATGACTGTGTCTGGCCAGGTGACTGCACTACCTTGTTAACCAGCACTGCTGGTACTGCATTTCAAACAAAACAACCTTTGTCTGAGTCTGCAAAACTGTATTTCATAATGTCTTAAGTCCTTCAGATTCTGCTGTGATGATATCTTCCCGTGTCAGCAAAACAATGTTAAAGCTCCAACCTATTCCCGCTGGGTTTGGTTGGAGGAAGCATTTACTCCCTACATCTCAGTGGACTCAGCAGGCTGCCAGTCTGCAAAACCTCAATGTGCCTTTCCAAGAGCAATCATTTGCCATCGCACCCAGCCAGGAGTGAAGCAAGCACAAAACTGGCAATAGGGCCATTTCTTGGCTTTTGTTTCCACATCTGTGACAGTTCAGTATTAGTACTCCGAGTCATACAGTGACTGAGATACACTATCCTCATATGAGGCAAAAGATCATCAAAAGGTGCCAGGAGCAAATCCGTCTATGTTGTTAAGTCCATTCCCCTCTTCCAAATGCATCCCACACAGCTCAGAGTTGTACAATATGCTGGGACTGTCTGAGACAAAGACTTCAGCTATAGATTTTTACAGAAAATGGCTGTTTTGAATCAGGAGGTTATTCTGAAAGGTTGAAAGAAGCAGCACATCTCCTCAGTGTCAATGGGATTTAGGTATCTGACCACTCTATAAGTCCTTGCAGCCTCAACCCAGATGACCTCACTGTTGTGTTACTGTAGCCCCACTCCGGTGCCAGAGAACAGCTTTCTGCTGGGCAGGGAACAATAATTGGTACATGCCTTTCAGACGGTCCAGATTCAACACTTCATTGTGTCTGTCCATTGCTATTAGGTAATTGTTGTTAAGCTACCACCCGAAGTTTATCTTAGAGATCTCATGGGTAGGGCTTGTTTTTCATATTACCTGGAATAAATAACCCTTGATTTGGGTCCCTAAGGGTAATATGGAACAACCAAAGGGTTTACCTCAGATTACATTAATCACATCAGGCCAATGCTGAAAGAGTGCTGAATACTTACGCTTTGAATTATATTTTCCTCTCTGGTGTCAAGTGACATCAAATGATGCTTTCAATAAGCACCAGGAATTTTCACCAGGCCAGCTCATGAAGTGAGGAGGGAAGCACACTCTGCATGACTGACATTTGGATTTATTTTTCACGTAAGTGAAGTCCAGGCTGGGGTTTACATGCCAAGACCCTGGAGGTGCTGAGCAACCACAACTCCCACTCATCAACCATTCAGCACTCCTCATCATCTGTCACACTAGAATTTGCATGAATAAACAGTATAAGAATCCCAGAGCTTAATCTGATGATTTGTATAAATTGCAATTATTCAGCATCTTTCAGCATTTTCTCCTTTAAGAAAGGCACTACTTAAATCTGTTTGAAGTTCTTGTGAAGGTTGAGGAGGGAAGGAAAGTGGTGACTGGGATGGCTTTGTCATAACACTTTCATTTATTAGGGTCCAGCACTTACTCCGTGCTGAGGAGAAATAGGCAGTCTAGGCCTTCTAGATATATGTAATACAATGAAGTCCAAACACCATTTTCAATTTTACAACCACTAACCTTCACAGCCCTTAGGTACAAAGACTGGGATTCATGTTAGCAAATGAGAAGTGAGATATCCACTCAAGCAAATTGCATTCATCCCATCTAATGGAAATCATGTGAGAAAGGCACCACCAGAGGGTGATTTGTCCTAAAAGAAGTGTCTGTAGGGTGGTTTGCTCTCTGGAGGTACCCGTTTCTCTCTGCTGACTCTACAGACACTCTTGGTGACCAGGTTAGACTAGTTCTGGCTTTTAAGTACTTACACAAGAAAGATTCCAGCCAAGTATTTCCAGATATCAGAAAACACTTTGATAGGAGTTGAGAACTTTGACTGCCCTATTACTTTTTACAAGTTCAGTAACTCTTAAATTTAGGAAGTAAGGAGGAAAGGTGAAGGGCGTTCATAGTCTTCTTCAGTCTGTTTTTCGTTTTAGCAAATATTTTGCTTTTTTTTTTGGTGACTTCTTGTAAGGGAGGATCTGAGGAAACCATTTTTATAATGGTTCTCTCAGAGGTTAGGTTGCCCTTATTGGCAAAGCAAAAATGACCTCCTCACAGTTTTTGAGCAAATATGGTTCTACCTGGTGAATTGGTAGTAGCTGAACATTTTCTGTCACCTGAATATGTTATTTCTGACCTGGTGCTGAATTCCCCAAAAATATATTTATCGCTTTGTGGAATCCCAGTCTCAGTTTTGACTGCATTAAAAATTGAGAGGTCAAGATTTAAGATAAAGTGAGGAAAGAATGTGCATGGCTTATTAGAAGTCAGTATGCACTAGGAAAGGGGGTTACTTCTTACAACTATGCACATGGATGCACTGTTTAGTTACAAATAGCCCTCTTATGCAGCTATATGAATGTTTTCTTGAACAACATCGCTAACCAAAAGCAGGTCCTGCCCCTTGGCTTCCCACCGTTCCCTTCCCACTTGGCCACCATGGTTTGCTGTCCATTTGCTGCAGCTGTTTGCAGAACTGTGCTAAGAATGGGAATGTCACTGAAATGACATCATTTTTTTTGTTGTTTTTTGAGGTAAAGGAAGTTATTTTTAAACCTGGACGATCTGACAGATTTGATTCCAGCACAGCACAACAAACAGCTGCCTTGGCACAAATGCCATGTGAGTAGTGGCATCTGGGCAGGAATAAGAAGCAGGGTTGTTTGGCAAGAAACTCCTAAATTACCTTTTCTGCCAGAGAAAGAAATCAATCTACATCCTTAGAGGCATGTGAACTACCCAGTGCTTTTACTGCCTCCACTTGATCCAGCAGGGAAGCAAGAGTGTGATTTTGTTAGAAAATGTGAGTCTTGACAAACAGTGAAAATACAAACTTCTTGCTTCTACAGTTTCTGTAGCCTCAGAAAATGAGTGAGAAATTAAACTTAATTTCTGTATTTTAACTGGCTTGTTTAGAAACAACCCCCACTGTTGACAAGATGAGGCAGAGTTAAAAAATGCTAGCTGGTTGCAAAACCATCACAGAATCTGTAGGCTGTTTGTCTGCCTCAAATGTCAAGTGTTACACTTCTGGCACTCAGCACTCAACAGTGGAAACAAAAGGGGCACAACAGGTTATTTTTAAATAGTTTAAACTTTAGTTCAAGTGTTTTGTTTTCATATTTTTAGCATAAATATGCCAACTTCTTCAGCATAACACCTGTCAGCTGTCACATGTATCACAACAATATTGTTTCAAGCTAAGAGGCTGCTTATTTTGTATCAATCTTTTTTTTTATTAGTGTGAACCGACAAAATATTTTCTGCAATAATTGTTGCTATTACCTGCCATGGAAATACATCTGGTGGCAGAAAAAATAATATGCACAGACAAGCTCCTTCAGTGACAGTACTAGATATATCACTCTTAATGAATTTTTAAAGTCCATTGAGAGGAAATGCCTTTTCCCCCAAATGATTACAATTATATTACAATTAACATTATATGGTTAATGCCTAATGCAACGTCTTATGGAATGACAAATACAGTTCAGAGGAAAACAACTCAGGTAGCTTATTTTGGTATAAGATCTGTTCTGGAATATGGCAATCCAGAGAGCTGAACCAGTGGTGGAAACAGTATTAGAGAACAGTGTGAGCGAGTGGTTTTCTTCTGACTCTTACTGGGGACAGAGGAAATATAATTCCCTTATTTCTGTCAATTATGTTTTTCATGACTGAAAAAAGCCGGAAATAAAACACTTGTTTAATATTTCAGTGCTCCTCACTGGCATAACTTTTTGTTGAGGGTGATTAACTAGAGCTCTACATAAAACTTTAGTCCCACCACTGTCCAGGAAAATGAAGGAAACCCTGGTGGATTGTCTTATAAATACAAGAGTATTAAGGTTGCATGATCAGAAACCTTTCCTGGATCTGTCCATACATTCATTCTCTGTTACTCTCACAGGGAAGTTTTTGAGGACCTCCTGATCAATCAGCCATCTATTCTTTCTGCTCCCTTCCAGACCAGCTGGAGAACTGTTCAGCAAAGGAAGGATTATTTTGAGGGGCTGTAGGAGTAAGTAGTATACAATGGATACAAGTGCCAGAAAGCTACTCAGGGCTACCAGTTATCCCCTCTTCTTTCTACTTCTGCTTCATCAGACAAGTAGGGAAGCGTTCAAATCACCAAGCTAAACATGAAGACCTTTCAAGAACATCTCCACGACAGTAACCCATCTAGTCCATGTCAAAGAAACTTCGCTACTAGCTTTCAGTGAGAAGTAGTAAACCTAGTAATTATTAAAATTCATGTTTCTCTCTGTCATGTAGTCTTTCTTTTGAGTAATACCGAGTGCTGTAAATTAAAGCTCTTTCTTCCTCTTGCAAATGGTACTTTTGTAAATCCAGTGAATGAGACAGAGTGCCAGTTCAGACTGTGACTCACCCCACAGTTCCATTCACAGGATCAGATAACAGAGCTAGCATAGCTGTGGGGTGCGTAGACACATATCATACTTTAGAGGTTGGAGCACTGCTTCACATTGTGAACATCTGACTTAGTTGGACTGTTGTAAATATGTAGGGGGTGGCATACATGCACTGTGGACACAACACACCTTTGAGAGATGAAACTACACTAAGAGAGATGCAGAAAGACAAGCTGTGGCATCAGCTAAAGCAACAGGTTGTCATTCTTTAAAGCCACGATGTAACAGAAGAACAAACTCATGGCCACAGTTAAACCTTTTTCCCCTCACCACTCTGTGCTGCTGCCCCTTTTCTTTACTGTGCTCAGTTTTCCATGCCTTCATTTGCCTGAATCTTCTCTTCACTATGACCACAGTGACTGAAGCTGGTAGCCAAGAAATAACTCTGCTCCAACAATACATTTGTCAGTGAGCAGCACCGCGACTTCCTGGATAGACATATGTCATATCATGTCTCACATTGTTATCTCTGCTCACACAGCAGCAATACTGGCTTGTTTGCACAGCACTCAGCCAGCTGAGGAGCAGAATATGAAATCAGGTTTCCTTCTACCCACCTTGCAGTCTTCCCAGGTGAAGTCCAAGGAAGCTGTGATAAATTCTGCTCTTAAAACCACAGAATCAATCACAGTTAGTTACTGGGTTGTTATGGAGTATAGAGCACAGATCACAGGCAACTGTCACCAGAGACAAGCTTGGAACTGACCTGTGTCTGGGCACCAGTTCCATCTTTTTTTTTTCCACAATAAATCTATTTTATGCAATTAAATTATGAAATTGTGCACAAATATAAAAATGGATATATTTAAAAAAATAAAGCTGGTGCCAGACATTGAAAACACTCTCCATCACTTATGGGGGAAACAACAACTACATTTCCTCAATGAGGCATTTTGAGCTGAGTGAGTTACATAGCAAGTATTTAATAATGAAAAATAGCTGCTTCTGTGTGCAGAAGTGCTGAGCCAGGAGTGCTCTAAGAGACTGGATCTGTGTTTTGATCACTATCTTTGGTAGCCGAGATAGACTCTGGCAGATTTTATAGGATGCTCTCTAAAATTAAAAAGAACAATGAGAAATTCAGATCACTTAGTCTCCAGGACTTCACCATCCTCATTCTCTGCTCAGTCAAAAGAGTGATATCTATGTCAGAAATCTGTAGCATGATTCGAATGTTGCAGCACCTATCTATCTCCATTGGTCAGTAGCCTGGGATAACAGGTTTTCTGAATTAGTCACTGAAGACTTAATTAATGATCTGAAAATTATTGTAAAGATGTCATGAATATTTATTGCCTGAGAAAGGATCTAAGACTGAATCAGTGCTGCTTGATATGCCCTTCTCTCTCTCTCTCTTTCTTTTTTTTCTGTTTCATTTTGGCTGTACAGTCACCCAACCTGTAATTCCATTTCAAACACCAGGTAGGTGGGCTTTGAATCCTGCAGGGAGTTGTGGTCCAACCCCTCGCCTGCTCACAAGTCAGGAAAGCCTAGAAGTGGCATGATGCAATATCCAAACACAAGGATTCACACCCAGCTTACTAACCACTGCCAGAGGAATTTTCAATCAGACAATCTGTCTCTAATGGTCATAGGATAACAAGCACTGCTTTCCATGGATGAGCATACAACTACACTGAAAGCCTGAACAATCTCAAGGCTGTAGGATGACAATTAACCAAATATTTTACAAACAGATGGTTTGTGTTGTTGTGACATAAATCTATCATAACCTGATGTAAAACAGCAACAGTTTGACCATGATTAAGAGATTTTTTTTTTTTGCACTCTCCTTTCCGAACTTCTTAACAATAAGCTGAACAAGTGATGCTTGGAGAAGGTTGAGTGGAAGTAAACTTCACTATTTAGATGGGATAATCACAGAAAGACAACTTATAGGTGAGTCTGGCTTAGTATTAATTTGAACACAAGAAATAATTTTGTCTGTGCTGTCATTGTGGAGGTCCTTTTGCTATTAACGGACAGGAAAAAAAGTATCCATAAATCAGATGGTACCTGTGACTCATCAGACAAATCACAGAACAGACTATTGGAGGTAAAACTTCAGGTGAAGTATTCACCACTCATATTAATTATGAGAAATTGTTGTCTGAAAGCCGATCTTAATGCATTGCCCTCACGACTCATCACTGCTGCCTCTGAATCACTCAGATAAGTCTCAGAAGCAAGGAAGAGAGAGGTGTTAAAAGAGGAACAATCAAGACTTTCCTGATTTTCTCTGCATGTATTTGCTAAACCAAGGCAGGGGGAGGATCTCACGTGAAACTCAAGGATGCAAAATAGAAATTTACAAGAAGAATTTGCCACCAACTAAACATCAGCCTGAGTGGCCTCAGACCTAGCTGCCATAAAGGATCCCTGCTCGCTGAGCCAATTACAGTGCAGCAAAGGCAGAATCTTTGGGTGGTTAACTGAGACTCTTGCATCTAACCTTTGCCCCATATTTCAGCTACAGGCTGAACACAGTACTTTTCCAAGTGAAATTTAAGAGATGCTTAAGAGGGAGCTTCAAGCAAAATTTAATTTGAACTTGTATATCAGCTGATTCATGGGTCTCCTACAAAAGGCTCAGCTTCACAGAGAAAAGAAGACTCATTTTTCACAGAGTTAAAATTTGCAGATTTTTTATCGTGATGTAAACAAACCCATCCAGTTTTCTGCCTTAGGAAAGGTATAGTACAAGTATATCCAGACATTGATGGTAAATATCAAGTTGACTTTTGCTCTCTGCATTCCTAGATTGTTCATTAGCACTAAATACAGCTGTTGCAGGGCTAAGAGAGCCTTCAGAGCAGCAGGTGGTTTCCTGGGAGAGCACTGCCTGGGATGCACCTGCTGCTGTCACAAAGAAGCATCTTGTCCTGCTCTGGGGGCAAGTTGTGGGAAAGCTGTGTTGGGTGTGCCAGAGACAAGAGAGAAGCTCTCTTAGCATCTTTCCTGCAAGAGCCAGACTTGCAAGGCTGCCTTCTCTTGAGAAAGCAATATTCTCTCTTGAGGCAGTTAGCTTGAAGAGGGAACTTATCTTCCTTAGCTGAGCAGATTGGCAAGACCAAGTTTCCAATTTGGAGAGAAGAAAGAAAATTATTATTTATGTAGCATTACTACACTTGTGCAATCATTTCAGAGCAGTGCTGCACTAAAATGTGGGACTGTACCTTCTGTAGAGTGGTGGAAAAGCAGAATTACATGGGCAATGAACACAGTGTGATCTCTCTCAGGCTTCATTTGGTTTTAAATGATCTTGTTTTGCCCATGTTGCCTGCATATTTACACGACAACCAATCCTAAGTACTGACCTCTCTGACATATGACTTAAAGCTGTCTTATGGAAAAAAAATCTGAAAGATCACCAGCTGAAATTGAAGTATTCAGCAGCAGGGCATAGAGAACTACTTTACCTGAATACAGAGAGGACTGTCCCTATGGTAATTCTGCCAGATGGCATAAGGTTGCAAGCAAGTAATAGAAAATTTTAAAACTAATGAAACAAGATTAACATAGGCCACTCCATTAATATTTCTCCTCCCAAACAGCTCAGTCCTGATTATATTTTATATCCTCATGGAATTAAAGTACTATACTTACTGGCAGCAAAGGGAAATTAGATCAAACTACTGTTTGTGGATGATTAACTTGCATTTCCTTTCAAACTAAATATATGCACTTCAGTCCTTTGGAGTCACAGCCACCCACTTCTCTGACCAGGAATTTGAGGAGCAGAATATAAGGTCCAGTACTTCATCTTAGGTAAAATAAGCAATTACCAGAGACTCAGGTGACTTTTGACTTTTTACAGGACTTTTGTAGATTCTCACAAATCTATGTGGTTTTACTGCATGAAAGATGTTGCCTACAAAAATCTGATTAGGGAAAAAATGAACAGACTTTTCTTTACGCATCCACTGCCCTCTGTATTTTAACAAGATTGAAATAATTTGAGCAGATATAAGTTATTTTGGGATCTACCTTCTTCCAAGTGCAGTAGAAGTAAGTTTTATTGTAAAACAGCTGTCGTTGCTGATTTTAGGAATTCTTCTATGAGAAATCAAGTAATAGAGTAGTTCCACGCATGAAGATATTTTTAAGGACTACCCATTCCTGGAAAGTGGTTTTACTGGTTTTGATGTGCGTGACTTTCTCTGGTTACCAGAGACCTGCACACAGGAATTGAAGGGCAGAACTTAGGGCGAGCTTTTCATGCCTGGCTGCTTAAAACTGGGCAGCAAGAAGGGCTTACATACCTGAGCTGTGAGCTAGGAATATTGACCATTTGCACTGTTAGAAGGGACAGATGTTCAGCACTCCTGCAAACTAATCTTATTGCTAACGAAGATTCAATACATATTTAAAAGTCAGATTTCCAAGAGTCTGAAGGGTCTTATGCCCCTTCAGGTGTGCCAGTCCCACAGTTAGATGCCACAAGCATTTGCGGAACGCATACATCATTCTTCAGTATGCCTAATCCTCCACACTTGTGCACTATTAATAGCATCCTTGAGGTATAAAGCGCACAAAAACACATGCCCAGGTCCAGAAATGCTGAACGGTTGAGTGAGTGCCTGAGGTCTAATGCAAAAAATATATATATTCTTCTTCCTAGCTCACTCAGCCTGTCTTCTGAGCGCAAATGCAAGAAGACAACTTAAGACTCAGTGGAGGTTTGCTTCACCTCCTTCTGTGACCCATCACACACACCGTTTCTAAACTTTCTAAGTTTTTGGTTTGGACTCCATGATCTTTTTCTCCAATGTACTGGAAAGGGCTGCTTGTTAGTGTCTATGTCATCCTCCACTACTACATTACACCCCATGGTGGTTGATGCTATTGCTGCTCCTGTGTTTTAATCATTCCCTCCTGGTTGTCATCTGCAGAGGCTCAGATTCACTTCAACTTCCCCCAGACTTTAGACAGTCTGAGCAGAGGCAGCTGGGTTATGAGCAATGTCACCTTACACTCAGCAGGCACATGTAAAGAGGTGCCAAGTGTGAACCAGCAGCAGCTGGTGAACTGTCTCTCTTACTGGAGATGCCTCTTGTCCTCTGTTGACCACACAAGCAGCCTGCAGTGACTATACTTCTGACTTAGGCACTCCCTGAAGCAGGATGTGGCTCTCTAGTGCGGAGTTTCCTATTTTGTTCATGCTGAATCATCTCCTGCTGCCCCTTCTTAGACCAAGAAATCTGTACATAAGCGAGTTGCACCTCCTGTTGCTGTATCCTTGCTGATATACCCTCCTGCACCCTGAAAATAAATTCTTGAGTGCATTGATACAATTTCTTAGAGAAAAGTGACCTTTAAATAAAGTAAATTTTGTGGATTCATGGATGGAATAGGCCTCTCTTTGCTGCTGAAAAACAAGGACATCCCTGTCAGCGCCTTCTTTAAAAATAGTCTGAAAATAAATTATATACAGCTTTTATGATGATTGTCATGGAGATGGTGATGATTATTATTATTATTATTAATTATTTTTACAGTTATTTCAAGTAAATTTGTTATTTGCCTTTCAGAGGTGTATCACACAAAAAGAAAAAAGGTCAGTGACCTGATATCTCGCATGAAAGATAAAGACACATCAACTATCTAAACAGCCACCTCACTACATATGGAGAAAAAAACATTTTTAATGCAAACAGAGTCTGAGACCAAAATGCCTTTCTCCTCACCTCCTTTCTATTTCACGATTAAGTAAATAATAAAGCTGCCGAGAGAGACCACGTAGAATGAGATCTCAAAGGGTAGAAATGAGAGCTTTCTGCATTTGTCTATTTTTAATTTCAAAAGGTATTTTGAAGTAAAAGAGAAATAAAAAGAAAAAAGATCATAATGCTATTCACATGCCCGACTTCCAAGGACTGCAAATAAACTCTATGTCCTCTTGTAATAAGAGAAGAATCTTTCAAAACCTAACAGAAATAAATGAAAACTGAACTATTATTTGTACTTTTAATTGAGATTCACAGTGTCCAATGTTTTTAAAATCCAAATTATCATCAGACAGTGAATCTTTTTGCATAACTTATGCAACAAAACCATCAATGATAGCTCCCCTCCCCCCCCCCCTTTTTGTTGAGGTAAATAATTTAGTCATTGTGCTGGAACTTTTGCACATTAAAGCCAAATGGGAATTTATCATTTTTCATAGGAGTGCCATGTGATGTTATACGGTGTTTAGAGTCTAGTGAAACTGAAAGTGAACAGGGAAAACGAAGTAATTTTTTGTGCTGAAGAACAGACAGAAATAAAATTCTTCTGTCGTTAGAACAAATAACTAAAGGTAACTATAATTGTTTTGTGTCAGAGGTCTTTGGTCTTTGGTAAATAAGATTAAATGTCCCAATGGTAACATGGAATTCTCTGCAGGACAGCCTTTGGAAATTGAATATACTCATGTGTCTTACCCAAGAGGGATGTGAATTCAGAGCTGGAAGAACTGAGTTGTGGATAGTGTCTACCAAAAAGGAGAGGTGTTACATCTCCAGAAGAGATGTTACAGAATAGTTAAGATTTCATTTACAATATTTGCCTTTTGGGCAAATTCACTGGATAGTGAATTTCTTAGTCCTTGATCCTGTAAACATTTCAGCTCTTAATTATTGTGACCTAGGGGAAAAAAAAAAAGCTTTGTCTACTGAAAAATAGGTTTTTATGTGCAGATATTTAAAAGCATACACATAGTCTTGGGTTTCTAAAGGGCTGAAGTTCCCCCAGCCTCATGGGATGCATTTGAGGGCAATCATTGGTAACTTATGCTCACTAGGAACTTGGGAGAAGTGGCTTTGGGTGCCTTTTGGTGGAAAAAGAACCTAAGCAGGACTCCCCACATGCAGAGTGTGCTAAGTTGGTTGGAGTGTGCGTGGACTTTTTATACAGTGGTTCTCCCTCAGGGGGATGGCTGAAACCCTACTCCCAGGAGATCCATCCCCCTGAGGGAGGACTGGTCATTTACTTGCAGTGGGAATCCTGTCAGCAGGATCATCCAGAGGACTTTTCTTCCCGACATTTACCCCTCTGATGACAACCATTACTCTCCAGATCTTCCTCTTCCATTTGGTGGACTGAACAAGCTCAGGACTCTTCATACCTCCTGTTAACGCACAGGTTCTCCATCCTGCTGGTCATCTGAATAGCAACTGAAATATAATCCTGTATATCCGAGGGAGTAAATGTCTCTTCTCATTTTAAAACAGGCAGATGCAATGTTTAACCATGCAGGAATAAGCTGAAGGGTGGTGTTTTGAAGATGTGAGGAAGAAATGTTTTAGGCAGCTTGTATTGTAAATTAGCATGATGGTTTTGGATGGGAAGAAAGGGGAAAAAATCCTTTAAAACCATGTAGGAACATCACCAGAGACACTATTTGAACAGTTAGTTAATGGTAAAATGAAATATTTCCTACCCATTAAAGTACAAATCATGTATTGAATCAGTTTCCAAAGTTGATGTAGTATAATAAGAAATGCCAAAAGTGATAAGCAGAATGCTAATTCCTGTGAGAAAATAAGAAGAGTGCTTCACTAATGTTGTCATTATACAAACTAGTCATTATCGCTATGTTCAGTGAAAAAGTTCTGTTTCCACAGCACTTTTAAATATCCTTTAATTGGAGGAAGGGAGTGAAAACAGTGTTGTGAGGAATGTCAGCCAGGGTTTTAAAAATATAAACAAATAAGGCATTTAAGAGTGGGTTGTGTAAAAATCACATGCAGGAAAAAAAGACAAAGTTAAAGCTTGCATACTTAAAAACTATCACTACCACATGACAGAGGCCATTTCGCTTGTGACATAGACACACTTCAGCTCAGATCCACAAAACTGACCACAGCATTGTCTCATGGCATTGCCCTTCCTAGCTTGATTACTATGCTTTTTCTGCTCTTCAGCACATTCTGCACCTTTCTGCTTCACAGACTTTTCTGTGCTTTCCTCTGTTTCCAGCCCAGGGACAACACCATTCTCATCTGCACCCTGTGCTCCTTCCTCCACCTGTCCCCAGAACCATGTGCTACTCTTCTCAATATCCTTCTCCCAAAATGTCAGTGTCACTCATGATCTGGGAAAAATATCAAAAGCCAATACCTCCAAATTCACATGTCGATTGGAACTGATATCTTTCCCACATGTCTATTTTTATTCTTGGTACCCAGTGATGAGGAGATGTGGGTACCAGAATACTGCTTCAATGTGACCAAAAACCACTGCCACTGTTTTTTCCAGTCAGTTTGCCACATCAAACTTCTGGTTTTACTCCTTTACTTTCTACTAGTAAATTAGGACCCGGAGAAGCAGACCACAATCAGACAAGACCCCAAGGAATTTACCCAGTAAGGATAACCTCTCTATGGTGAGGTTGGGCTGCCCAGCTTTTAGTGAAACAGCAGCAATTCATTTCACTGTGAATTTACCTGCTTTTGCCAGCCTATTTGGAATATTCTTAAGAAGACAAGATCATAGTAGATCTGGTAATTTTAAAATACTTTTTTTTTTTTTTTAATTCCACTCAAATATTTTTGAATCAAACCCTGACTTGAAAAATAGCTACTGAAATTTGAGGGCCAGATGTTGCTTTCGTTAAGACTGAAGTTGACAAGGATCCTTCCACCAAATTCAAGTGTCGCTGACTAAAACTACCTGCTAAAAGATAGGTGCCCCTATTATCATATCTGTATAAACTCCTCCTCTTCTGAGTTTTCACTCACCACATGATGGTTTATCATGGTAGGGATGCTTATGTCTGCCAGATGGTTGACTCCAACTTTAAAATGAACAGCATGAATTACTTGTGCTTTTCCACACACACACTCATAATCACCTGTCATTGCAGACATACAGGTTACTGTTTTTTAAAAACGAACAGCTTAAGCTTGTAAAGCTTAAGGATGGTCTGATTTAGAGAGTGTTGCTCATGGATGGCTAGCCAGACACTAGAGCAGGAGCAGGAGCAGATGTAGTGTGCAAATCCTTCATGTACAACTCCCTCACCTCTGTTCCTTTAATCTTTGACCAATTTGGATTTTGTATACATACTCATAAGCAGGAATATTAAAATTCATGTTATCCCAACCTTAACTTTGTAATTTTAAGGGAAACATTCTGCTGTACCTAAGTTTTTGTTATCCCATCATGACACAAGTAGACTAACACAGAACTGGAATATAGCATCTTCATACTTTCTCTTAATCAAGATCCAGTAATCCTCGAAGAAAACCCTCTTTTACAGATTTGAACCTAGGAAATCACACTGCTTTCAAGAGACAATCAAACCCTCAAGAGGGCTGCAGTCAGTTGCATAGCTTCATGTTCACACGGGGAAGCTTTACTCTCAGGCATAGCCACAGCACTGCAGAAGGCAAAGCCAAACCGTAGCTGCTCTACCAGCAATGGTAGGATGGCAGATACTGTACACAGGCTTTCAAAAGGTGATGATAGTAATCTCATGCTCAGGGTTTGTCTGCTACTAACACATGCAAGTATCTGATTGTCTAGAGGCTTAGCCAGTCTTTTTAACAGGTCCTGAGCGTGTGCATGAGCAACTCAGATAACAGCTTGCACAAGTGAGGTGCACTGGCAGTTAAGCACAAGCAACTGTCAGCATGCTACTCTGAAGCTGAAAAGCCAGCCTATCACATATTGAAACTATCTGTAATTATTCTTATACTTTAGCATGCAGAGAGAAATTAAGTCACATTTTCCTTAACAACTGCCTTTCCCACCTTGCTGCACATCTTAGCCCTCTGGAGTGACTTTGGAGACACTGACCTTGGATGTCGCTTCAGTGGCACTACTTTCGTTACCACTCCCCGGTGCACTCTCCTCGATTGCTGCTCCTGTTGGTGTTTCTGCCTTCTTTGCACTTGTTTCCAGAGAAACAGGAGGCCCTACTTTCTCCAACCCACTCATGGGGGTTGCGCTTGGACTGCTTGATTGCCGTGACTGAGCCTTATACCAGCTAGGGTAAAACAAGGGATCGGTGGTTTCTGCTGTGGCCGGCATTTGAGTGTCAGACTCTGGGGTCTGTTGAGAACCACTTGGTGTCACAACCTCATCCTTAATCAGGACAGATAAAGAGAAGAACAAGCAGAGTGCACCATGTTACCTTCCTGCTGTAGCCATGTTGCTCTGCATGACATGTTTGTTGTATCTCATGGAGAGGAACAGATTTGTCCTAACATATGGTACAAAAGAATTGCAATGAAAATGTGAAGCAAAAGCAACTACTATTTGAATAACACAGATACAGGAAAGAAAGTAAGTTACCCTAAGAAGTAGGATTACCCTAAGAGTAGAATTAGCCAGGAGGGGGATGCTGACTGAGATAGGAGTGAGCAAAAAGCTCTTTAATTCAGATAAACACTACATTCAGTCCTAAGAATGTAAGAAATTCTGCATAAGAGCATCATGAACTGGTACCAGCCATGAATGATCGATGCAGGTACATTTGAATAGTTTGTTGTGTTTGGGGTTAAAAATAACATGGTGAATCTTTTGATACGAGCAGTCAGAATAAGGGGTATGCAAAGACACCAGAGAGAAACATTTGCCCACGAGCCTTGCTATCAATGCTTATAAGCCAAGCACAGTTGCTCTGCTGGGAAGGGGAGCAGCCAGCTGAGCTGCATCTCTCTACCTGTATCAGGCTTTTGGGTCACACCCATGTGGTACCTGCTATCACCACAGCATTTCTGCTTTGCCTTTCTTACACAAGAAGACAAAAGCTGAAATACAAGTAACACACATACCACAACACCCACATGCCCTGTCTGACTCCACGTCTGACCATCTCTGATGGCATTTTACAATTGCTAAACCAGCATGCTGTACTTTTCCCATTTTATCCTTAGAAATGAGTGACTTCATGATAGTGGGCAGGATTGCTTGTTTGCATAAAAAACTATATCAGTTGGCAATGCAAGTTTAGTTAAGTCAGTGCAAATCCTCAAAAGATAAACTTCAGTTAAATGAATAAAGTCTGATTTAAGAGTATCTTTACAAAACTGGTGCAAACTCATGTATGTTTTTAAATCGAAGCAAGGATGGATCTATAGTATTTATTTTCCCTTGTTTTATATGAGGAGTTTGCTGCAATTAAAGATTCTTTATTTCTTCTCTTCTTTTCATGCTGACCTCCTCAAATATCTTCACAGCAGCCTTTACACGCTCAGCAATTTAACTGGGTAAATTGCATAAGCAGAGAATTTGATAAGTTAACTGTCTGTAAGGCCAGCTAAAGTAGCACATCAAGTATATTTTTTAATGTACCTTTAGTACCATGGTCCTTTAGAATCATGGTCTCGTTCTAATCGTGTTCCGTAACAAATAGCGCTGGCCTAAATTATTCACATCCTGAATCTGTTTGCTGCTAGGTGTCCTCTCCTGTTAGGACCATGATATCCCTGCACCAATCTAGATGACATCCCTTGGATTACCAGAGCAGAATCATAGAATCACCAGGTTGGAAGAGACCCACCGGATCATCAAGTCCAACCATTCCCACCAATCTCTAAACCATGCCCCTCAGTACCTCATCCACCCACACCCTAAACACCTCCAGGGAAGGCAAGTCAACCACCTCCCTGGGCAGAAGGCGGCAAACACCAGGCACAGAAGACAGATCTAAAGCATATTCTAAAAACTGGTGGTGGGAAGCTCACTAAGTCCAGAGGGAATGCTAAATTCCCTTAGTATAAATATTTTAACAACCATTTCATTTATAATACTTAGTCTAAGTTAAATCACAGTGAGTGGAGCATCCATGGTAATGCACTTAACTCCCAAACAGAATCTCTTTTATTTATAGCTTATGTATCATATATATAGATAGTCTTATAACAGTTAAACTAGCAGTGTAATTTTTTGTCTATCAAGCACAGTTAAACTATGCATGCTGAGAGGACAGGGTGCAGTTGTACATGTACCAGGGCAATAAATAATTTTGCTCTTCAGTGCACTGGCTCCCTTAGCCATCCTCCTGTTGCCCAAGAAGCATTTTTCTTTCCCTATCAGGGCACACTCAGCATAGCTGGCAGGGCAGTGAGTCACCAGGAGCACTCACCTGACCAGCTGGGGCAGCAGGCAGTGGCACTGGAGTGGGTTCAGTTTGGGGGTCTCCCACTGTGCTCTGTGGTTCAGGGTCCTGCTGAGGTGGCTGCGATGTTCTCTCCGTCCCTTCCTGCTCCACATCTTCTTCCTTCTCCTCCTCTCCCGAGGACTCTGTGTGGACTTCATCCAAATCTTCACCATCTACTGTCTCCTCCTCTTCCTCTTCTCCTTCCTCCTCTGATGAGACATGCAGAAAAGGACAAGGCTGAGCACCACATGGAGATGTCTACAGACTTCACGTAAAAAAGGCCATTTACAATTGCATGGTGAATCTACTGATAATCTGCTGCCTGGTAGAGGGCGCAGGCTGGAGAAAGGGCAATGGTGAAAAGCCTTCTCTCACCCGCCCTTACTGGGATCTGCCATGGAGTTGCCAGCAAGAGCTTCTCAGCAGTGAGGAGACCAAACAAACATTTGTTAAAACCTTGAGGTGTTCCTTTCCATGGGAAGGAGAACGAAAAGTCCTGCCAATGCAGCACAGCCCTGCATATCTTGGGAAGAGAGTACCTGGTCTGGTACAATCTGCCAGGGAAACAGTCTGTCTTGCAATTTTATGTTTATATTTTTTTAAACACCACTGAAGCCATCATAATAAATCTTCACCAGGTCAGTGCTTCGCAATACATGACTGGAGGCTTTGGATACCAACCTCCCTAAAACCAGGTTGTCAAATGTAGTCAAACCATTGCTTTTGCATCGTCTGACACATCCTGTTGTCAGCATTTCTGGCTTGGATTGTTTCCAGAGGGAGCCCTCTAACAATGCATTTTCTTTTGCATAATCACACTACCCATCCTCACAAATGGCAGATGTTTTTCAGAGCTATCCTAGCACTTCAAAAAAATAAACTTAGACAGATGTGTTAACCCAAGTTCCAAACAGGCTATGCATTTTGCACAGGTTATGGTTCTGCCTGAGTATGTAGAAGAAACGTAGATTTGCAAAGTAGATAAAGCCCTCATAATGCAGAAAAGTTTCTGCAGATAAATATACTGCTGTAAGTAGAGTGCTGAATCTTTGCTTACACATGCCCTGGCTACAGAAGACTTCATTGACTGTAGTAGGAGTTTCAAATGCAGAACTGAACTCCCAGTTGCCAAAGCCCTTGCTAATGCCTTGTCCCCAAGAGACAGGTGTCACATTCCCCATCACGTGATGAGAGTGCCTGCCCAGAGCACAAGGTCACAATCTTGGCAAATGCACGTGTGCCAGGGATGGAGCAGCTGTGGCTGATCAGAGGGAAAAACTGGCCACGAGGCTGTGACTAGAGGTTGTCCCTCCCGGGAAAAATCCCTGGAGGTTCACAGCCCTGCGATATAACACCTGTTCCTCTGTTGCTGACTGGTGCCGCAGCTGCTGTCCTGCGACACAGTTCCCTGTGCCAAGCACAGATAGTCCACAGATCCCAAACTACAGATCAGGATCTGCACAACAGGCATGCAGGGTCCTTCACAGGCAGCAGCCCTGTTCTGTGAAGTTAGTGCTAAGTAGTGGCAAGAGTAGCAGCTGCACAAGACAAAGCTGGACTGGTAAAGGTAAATGAAAATGTATCAGCAGAATCCAGTCAGCAAGAAAATTAGAGATATCCAGATGACTATTACTGCCTTTTAGTAGGAGAGATCTGCTTACTGGAACCATTTATGTTGATTAACTTCTTGTGCCTTGCTTTGTATGGTAGAGCATAATGAGTCTAGATTACAGGCTACTTTGGAAAATTACAACTTTGCATTACTATACAGACATATTAAGTATGTTTAGTCATGATGTCCTGACAAATGACTTGACACAAATTGTTAAAACGCATGGAAGAGGATAACTTTTGCTTTCCTCAATGACATTCTGATTTTGGATTTCAATTATGTTTCTATAACATTTATCAATTATTATATTAAAAGAGTTTAAAAAATATTTCACAAATATTTCAGTAAGCATTCTTTTTTAAAAATTATTTTCCAGAGCTGACAGACCACACAATAATGGCACTTTTTAGGGAAAAAAAATTACTTTAAAGACCGAGATAAAAGCTTAATCTTGTGGTTGCTTCACAGGAAGCATCAGTAAAGATCACGGGCTTAGGAAAATGTTGAGGACACATGAAAGGGAAGATTAATGATGCCAACAAGTTATGTGATTTTTTTGTCTGTGATGGATTTTGCTTTTGATTATAATTGATACAAAGCAGTCTAGTTAAACTTCGGGATGGACAGGAATATATGATTCAAGTTTTCCTACTCAATATCATCATGTAAATTACACACAGCTGATATTTAAGAAAGCAATTTAGATGAAATAAATGGCATACCTCTGTCAAAATCAATTTCTCGTATTATCTTTTCTTCTCTACTGAGATTCACTGTGAATTGATTCATAATTTCATACCCATCCTCTATTTTTTCCATCTGAAATCCTTTAGATGCTTCAGTAATTCTAAAACAGAAAGACTGGTTATTGGCATTTGAAAGTTCAGATAAATTTGTAATTTGAAATTTATTTTAGCGAGCAAGAGTCTCAATTTTGAATACTTACTTTTGCAGCAATGTTTTGGCATTCTGTGAAAACAAAAATGAAATAACTGATTTCTTAAATGGTTCCGTTTTTTCAGTGATTTTATGCATTGAGATATTATTCTTACACTGGCTACTTCTGAACACACTAATATGAACCTGATGAATGACAACCATGAGATCTATGAATGAGATCAAATTTTAATGCTAATTAGTATACAGACGAGCAAATCTTTTAGTTCACTGAAGCCTTTTTTAATTAAAATCTAAATATCATGGTAAATATGTACAATTTCTAAAACAAATTAAAATGAAATATCTTTGCTCCTTTTTCTGAGTGGTTTTGGTGGGGCTCAATTGTTCCATTAACATCTTTAGCCACAGTAACTACATCTTTGACTATCCATAAGGGCATATTTCTGGAGCCACAAAATTTTATTTGTCTGGAAAGAATATTGTACTCTTCAAAGTCAATTCTTTGATGAAAATAAAGGTTTGTGGGTTTTTTTAGTAGAAACATAATTACAGACTTTAATATTGTAAGGATTTGTAAACATGCAGGACAGAAATTCTGAACCAATGAATTCCGTGGACAGGTTGCTGTTTCTTAATCAGTTCTCCTAAGTTTAATAGTAAAAAAAAAACCTAAAAAGAATGTCATGTCCACATATATTATAGTGATGAGACTATAAAGACATGTTACAAAGTGTTAAAATCCCTGTTTCTTCTTTGGGGACAAGAAATTCCTTCACGGGATAGTATATTTTTGGGACAAATAGCAAAAACTCACATTCTTGGTTTGGATACTATTCACAAGAAGAACTAGTCATTTGTCTGGGCTGATGCCAGTGTTTAAAAAATGAGTTTGTATACATATTCACTCAATGATGACCAAATTCTGAATGTGCCTAAAATTGAGAAATGCTCAAACAGCATTCTAATAAACCCATCATTCTTTCTGTACCTCTATTTATAAACCTTATACCTGCAAAAACACAGCCATTTCTGGTTCTTCCATGAACTGGATTCCTGATTCAACCAGCTTTGACACAGCTTCCAAATGATCCGCATACTTCTTCATCAGGGAGCGGACGTGTTCCAACTTCTCCTCTTGGGTTCTAGTGATTATTTGTGTCATCTCATTTTTTCTTTCTTCCAGTACAGAATAGAGATAATCAAATTTTTCACACAGCTGCTCTTTCTGTCGTCTGCAGCATTCCTGTGAATCATTTGGTTTATGTTAAACATGTTATGTTCTTAAAAGTGTGTCTATTTTTACAGTTACTTGGAAGCATTTTCATCAAAGAAATTCCTTTCTGAACAGTGCAAAGGATTCTGAATGACCCCAGAGACTTTTATAATTTTCAAAGTCCAAGCTATCAGAACAAAAAGTTTTAAAACTGTTCTCAAACTCTGAGTTTCAAGCCACTGATAGCCCCCAGATAGGTCATTGTATAATTTGTCAGTCTGCTAAAAAATGTTGAGAGGTATTTATGATGTTTATACTGATACATCAAAGTCTGCAGAAAAAGCAAAATCCCCCACCATATTAGCAGCTGGGTTCATTTGCACAAACAGAATGGTTTTAAAGGAGCAATCATCTCAAACCAGCTCTGGAAAATTTTCTTTTTCTACCAGAGAACCTGGAACTGTCCTGGCTGGGCTCAATTTTCACAGATGCCCTCTTAAACTCTATTTTGACAATAGGTGTCCATTATATCCCATTTACTGTGCACTGAAGGAGGCAGAGATACCATGAAGAAAATTATGTGTGACAAAAGCACAAAGATAAGGAGAAGGAATCAGGTTCCAACCCCACCTTCAGGCACTAATTTTCACACCATTTTTGGAGGCATTTTTATTGTCCTTCCAACCAGACAACATAGTTTATTTCACTGAGAAAGAAGCATGAGTTTGATGGCTACTTCATTGAGTGCTCTCTAACAGGAACATGCCGCACTTGCAAAGGAGGATTTATGCAGAGGAAATAGGAGACAGGTTATCTATAATGTCTGAGGTCTACCAAATGAAGTACTTGAGTCATCTGTGTGCCCCAGGGCACGCAGATGGGCATAACCTTATTGTGGTTGTATGTGGTTGCGGATGGTGGTGATTATTTAAACCTCTGTCTTAGGAACTAAAGATGAATCAATTCCTCATCTTTGTCCCCTGAGGCATAATGCTGAGATCCTGGCAGCACAGGATTATTAACAGTCCCACAGTACTTTTGGAAGTGATAAGACTGATTATTCATAGATAGAATCCCACTTTTTTCTTGACTTTCAGCTAGAGCTCTTTCCTATCAGTGGTGACAGTCTGCATTGAACAATTCAAAGGACGAAGCCTTCCAAAGATGAATGGGTGGCCAAAAATCACTCTCTGTATTGAATAGTGGGGAGTAAATACAGATCCTGATGCACTGACCCAAGTATTTACCTCCATCCCCTGATGAGAAAGACTAGGCTAAACAGGCACACGTAGTTTAGAATTCCTGGCAGGAAGGCAGGGTTGTTCTGCCACTTCCTAGAAGTTCCTGATTAGTGAATTATGGGGTGGGGATAAGGAAGCTTTTGAAGTAAGTTAGTCACAGTTTCTGGGTGTCATTCTACTGTCCAGAACTCAAATAATGTTACTCTACTTTTTCACTCCTCTCCTAGTTTTCTCCCAGTGTTTCCTGCACTTCAGCTTGCTCGGGCCTCCTCTTTGGTTGGATCTGCAATGACCTCCTATGAAATGTCATTCAGATCACTTGTAAAACAACCTTAATTTCAAGACAGGTGTGTGCTGCCTTTGTCATTTGACACAGGACAAGTGTTAGGGCAAGAAGAACAAAAGAGTGACATCAGGGTGCCTTGAGAGATCCTTACCTATCTCTAAGTTGTAGAATACAGTATTTTCTGCTAACAGGCAATACAAAATTGTGAAACTCAAGAGTGAGAATGCAAAACAGCTTTGTAACTGCAAATACTGAAATATTTCTGTATTAAACGTTCCATACAAAGTCTTTGGCTGTTGGAAGCACCCGAGTCAGATACTGAGTAACAAAAAAAGTTAACAAACACACGATTTTCCATCCTAAAAACTTCTCGGACTTTTTGTTTTTTAAAGCATGGCTACAGCAAGAAGAAAGGAGACCTTGCCACTGAGCATGAGTTGCACTACTTGTTCTGAAGTATCTGTATTGACTGACCTACACTATTAACATTTGAAAGAAATACTGTAATTTTTCCTGCATGATATGACTCGTCTTGTTCACAAGCCTAAACTGTACTTAATTACTTATTATTTATTTCAACTATTTAGCATTTTATATTCCCTTTTTTTCAGTATAATATGGGAATTTGGTTTACTTTTCAAACAGTTAATAGCTATACAAGTAGTAATCATTGTTTGTGGGGGTGTTGTTTTGCTTTTGGGCTTGGATAGGAGCAATATCCAAATATAGAACTGTAGGCTATTGCTTACTCCAGTTAAAAGGAAAATGATCATGCATTTTCTGCTAAACTAGATATTTATTGTTCTCTGCAAAGTGTTAAGCAGAGAAAAGAGTCAATCCTGGATTATAAGCATTACTTCCATGTGTGCACAGTTCTCAGTTTCAGCTGTGGCTTTTCATCTTCAAGGACAAACTGATGTCACGTAAGACAAAGTTCTTGTATGGCAGGAAATGTGATTTTCTTGAAATGTAACATGGAAGTGCCAACGTAAGCTCTAAGATCTATTTTCTGCAATCTTTGTCTTTAAAGGTGAAAAACCTTTTAAAACATATGAAAGTAAAATACTGCACTTCAACTGGGCTTTGAGTTTAAAGGCTAGGCTTTAAAATGAGTGGATGACTCTGAGGAAGCTAGTTTCAGAAACTGTTGTATTTATTAATGTATTTTTAGCCGAATGTTTTCTCCTTACTTCAGACTGGATGTTTGAAGTATTCTTTCTGGTTCAGCTGGTTTAACTTAAATAGGTATAAGCTTTTGCTTTTGTACCATTCATATTCCTGCAGTTAACCTACTTAAAAGGCTTCTTTCTGTCTGCAAAGTCCTGATAGCAGCCAATCTCATCCTTGCGACGTGAAGTCTTCCTGACTACAAAGTTCTGACTGCCACTGACATGCTCTCTCATTTATTTGGGCTAATGGTTTTATATTCTTTGAACCAAGTGTGGACATTTTCTCTTATTCCTTGCTCTGAGGATATAGGAGCTTTCAGCAACTGCATATGTATAGAATCATTTTTCCTTATCAATTAGGATCTATACATCTTTGGTTAATTTCTTTTTTCCTGCACTTTCTCTTCTCCAGCTCTGAGGAGTCAATATAATTCTAATTGAGCTGAGAGGGGTGCAAATCCTTCACTAAATGCTTCATCAAACTGATCATAAAATCAGTTTATATGAGCTCCTTCTGCCTATTGCTTCCTGATGCTCAGATTAATCTGAGCTGATATTTGTATTTGTTTTGCTGGTGCAAAACTCTTGGAGGAAATGAATGCGACTTCTAGTACTGAATGACACAGAAGTTATTCCAGCTCTGTTGGAGTAAAACCGTTACCTGAAAATGCAGATTCACAATAAGAACTCAAGTTTTTTTCTCCCATCAGCAATGAAACAAGACTCTTTAAAGAGCAGTATAAGTATATTAAATAACTACTTCTTCACAGGAGGCAAAGCAATCAAATACAGAGCTCACTGACATACTGGGGAGCTGTGCTGTGGCTACACTGTGGCTGAGACTAAGGCTCTTTTCATAGGACCAGTCAGGCCTTAGACTAGTATTGGTCTTTTACAGCTTTAGCACCTGATCTTAGATTTTAAATGAACTGGGAATTGATGGTAGTTTGTTAGATTGGTATTAACTTCAGTGATATCCTATGCAACTAAAAATGCTCAGCAAGATGTGCTGATGTAGATTATCCTTATTCTCTGTCTTCAACCACATGGTCAATGTCAGAGGCAGGGTGCCATACAGAAGAGATCCTTTGTTTGAGACAGTGTGTCTGATACTGTAAAAAGCCACAGATAATGGTTTAGTAAAGTGATGTGGGAATGCATATGGGTAAAGAGAGGTCTGTTAAAGAATGATAATGTCCAGCAATTTAAAAGAGGTGACTCCACAGTGAAATAGCTGCATTTAAAGCAGGGCTACTTACCTCAACTGTCTTGCAGGTCTCCTCCAGCTGTGTGACTATCCCTTGCACTCTGTCATTGGTCCCCACCAGGACTGCAATGCCGTCACTCAACTCAGACTAGGCAGCAAAGGGAGAGTAAGCAGGAGAAGGTTAGACATCATCCCACTTCATGGTGGCACATCTAACAGTGGGGAGCAGGAGACAAATGAGCCATAGCAGGGTACTAAATCTTCTTCCACTAGAACAAAGGCAAAATGGACCTTTACCTGCCAACAAGTTACCTGCTAGTACTTTGATATCACTTCCTTCCAAAAAACACTATGAAAATATTGACATTTAGAAACTTCTGATGGAGAAGAAGCCATGCGTTTGAAAGGATAAAGCACTTTGTTCTAGGAGGGTCTTCTAAATTCTTTTGTCTGAAGCATTATGTTTCAACAGCCTCAAAATAGTCCCTTTGGGTTTGTTGAGAGAAAAGACTTTGTCTCTTGAGAGGTTGTTATTTTAGTGTCTGAAAGCAGTGGGGTTGGGCTGTGGTGAGAGGGGAGGGGAGAAAAGGAGAAGGTGGACAGTGAGCCACTGGCATGAGGGAGATGAATGGAAGAAGGAAATGGCCTGATTGTGAGGAGGGAGATGATGGAGTATCCTTGGCAGAGGAGAGACAGAGAAACAGATCCCTATAGAACTTGGTGAAGGCAGTGGGGTGGGAGAGGAGACGTTGGCACATTGCTGTAATGGTAGGGGCAACTGTGTCTGGGGCCTCCACAGCTTTGTAAATAATCCTTTGAAGAACACATCCTGCAGACCCCAGGTTTGGCCTCCGTTCTTAGGCATGACAACTCCTTTCTGCAGGCATGTTGGGAAGAAAACCACTGCTTGCAAATCTCCACGCAAAGGGAGTGCTTAGGGGCATGGATTTGGGCCAAGAAACTTCTCCTCCTTCTCCCTCCTATTTTCGATTGAAAAGGATGTTTGTAACTACTTCCCTAAAGCAACTTCTCATTTGTAGTTCCCACACACAAGCATCTGTGGCACAAAGTTAGAGACTGGGATTACAAACTGATGCTTGCCTCACTGGAGGCCTCCAGAAAAAAATGAGCTGTTTATCTCAGGAGGATAACCCAGTGAGTCAGGTTTTAAATTAATACTGTATTAAAAATAAACAAATCTTCTCCTGGTGACAGCAAGGGCAGAGGATGTTAGGTACATCCTGTGCTGACAACTATTGAATATTCCTGCATTCACTTGCAGAAAGAGGTTTTTCACTTAACTTTTCTTAAAAATGGGATGATTAAAGGTAAAAGTGCCTGATAGGTAACTATTTGATTTATAACGGTTTGTTCTCTTTCCAGTTCATGCGTTGGAAATCCCACTTGTTTTTCTGATGTAAAAGCAGTGAAAAAAAAAAAGAAGATAGGAACCTTGAAAGAGAGATCCTCAGCTTCACATCAAATCCCTGTTGAAAATACTTGTTCACAATACTAAAATAATGCAACACTGTAATATCTTTCCATGTCATTTCCCATCCTTTTATTTTCCTGTGTTTCTAAAGAGTTCCTACAGATTTGTGTGAGCCTTTCATTCACACATAGGAATGGCAAAGGCATTCCCAGGCACCTCTGGAAACTTGCAGGAAGCCCATGGGAATACTTTCCCATTGATGGTCCTGTGAATTCCTGGAAGGATAACGAGATACAAAAAGGTATTTACCTTCTGTTGCTGGTAAACATTTGTGAGAGGAGCAACTTGACAGTCCTTGTGGGCACCAAAGACCTTGCACAAAGAGCAGGTGGGCATTTCACAGTTCAAGCAATAGATATTAATTCTCTCATCTTCATGCTCTTCACACATTGGTTGGTCACACTTCCTTTCAGGTCTGCTAAAAGAAAACAAGTTTAAAACATACTTGGTGACTGCAAGTTTTGGTGAGATTTTTTGAGGTATCATCATGAAAGGGGCACATTTGTATAGAGCGTCCAAGGCTGACCTGGAAACACAGTATCATCTTAAACCTGCCACACAAGATTACTGAATACTTATAGAGAGTGGTACAGATGAATACCCTGACACAACAGAATGTGATGACAATATAGCAACATGACTCAAATGGGGATTCCAATTGGGAGTGTGACTGAGCCCTCACTCATATTTAAAAATGCAAATAACCTCACTAAGACTGATCTCAGACTACTTGTGTACTTTAATTAGCATGTTATCCCACATTTGTCTGAAATATGAAACATGTGTGATTCCTTTAGAGTTCATCATGCAAAATGTTGGGCATTTTGCCTTAATGCAATGAAGCTTTTATTCAAGGGGTTGATTTAAAGTGTGAGTTGTAGATATTTCCAACCTAGTGATTCTATGATTCTATGGTTCTATGATTGGTGGACCTTCATATTCTTAATTCTAAATCTCTGCTGCTGAGTTGTACGAGGCCCAGGTCAGGACTATTAATATTAAACAGAATTGGGTCCTTATGGCCTTTACACCAAAACAGGGCCTCACACAAATTAATTTTAGCTGTGTGACACATGTCTACCTTGTATAGCATTGAGTTTTTTAACAGTAGCTACTCAATTGTACCAACCACTAAGGGCACGGCTTACACAAGAGCCTTTCATCTCCTGTGCTAAGATGGGAGCTGTCGTCAGACTGTAGCTGAGTCCTGAGCTTCTCTTCTTCAGAATGATTTATGCATATACACACAAGTCAATCTCTGCTATTTTAGGAACTAATTTAGTTGTAACTTCCTTAAAATGAGCCACTTAACTGACATTCCCAGTGTAAGCGAAAGCTGTGGTCCTGCCCATGTGGACAGGCTAATGCTTTCTTGAGCCCACACTACAGCCTCAGCATCCTGAGCATGTCTGCAGCAAGCATGTGAGAGTGTGAGGATGTGATACTTGGGCACAGAGTTAGTAGGTCAGTGGAGGGAGTGTGCTTGGTGGTTAAGGCCTCCAAAGGTGGCAAAGTTAAGCCTTTCCAATATAAAACATTATCCCCTTCTGCTACCATTTGGAAGGAGAACTATCACTATGACTAGCAGCAAGCGGAGCAATGGCCTCATAGAAATACATCTTTTCATCATTACATAGAAAATATTTTCCAAAACTATAGTATTTGATGGAATTAAATAGCAACAGTTTTTTAAAAGCCAGAAGGCAAACAGTCGTTCTATTACAAGTTTAAAAATTTGTGGAAAGATCATTATTCAGATTTCTTTACAATAGAGTCTTTCCATATCATTTGGTAGAATTGAAATGGCATTTATTCTTTAATGACAATGTACAGTTTTTCCCCTCTGAAGGGAACGGAATATAATAAATTAGATGCATCAAGTACCAAAGAAAATATCTCCTGTATTCATATTTTTTAATTTCAGGAAGGCACAGGAATTTAAAAGGCTCATAAGGAAAATCTGTAATCTGCAACACAACATGATATACCAGAATAAAACAAGATTTCTGAAGGAAACCTTTATCATCTGGGTTAACTTTCTAGCATACATTTACATAAGGTCCTCAGTGTGTCAAATCCAGCAAAATTTCAATGCTAACCAAAAGACATGTGTTTCCTTTGCAAGGAATGCTTTATGTTGTTTGCACGTTTAGTATATTTTCATAGTTTAGTATTTGATAGGAATGGTTGGACTTGATGATCCGGTGGGTCTCTTCCAACCTGGTGATTCTATGATTCCATGATTCTGTGATTCACATGACCACAAACAGCCTCTAATATATTCATACTATTGTGCACCAGTGGGAGTGCCCACATGTGAGGACAATAACAGCCAATTAATTTCAAAGTGATTAATTAAGCCTGAAATGTCTGTTCTTCCTGTAAATATTTACAAGACCAGAAACAGAAACTAGTATGAGACTGTTATTTGACATATTATCAATATGGAATGGTGCTGCTAGCATGAAAGACATGTCACACAGGGCAAAAAGTTGATGGTGTCAAGGAAGTTCAACCACAAGTAGCGAACCTTCAAAGGTCTCACAAAGACCTGAAAAAAACCTGGCAAAACTCTCTCAGCTAGTGGACCCCTGAAGAAGGTGACAGAAAATTAGAAGCAAACAGATCTATAGTCTCTTTCCTAGGTTTTGCAAAAGGAGAGATTTATAGCAGAATAGTCCCTGACTTCAGAGGAGATCCTCTTGGTCTGTGTAGGTGTAACAAAGGACAAAGCATGACCCCCTAACTTTAAAATAATGTCTGTTCCTGAAATGGAAGATTCTGGAGCTAGTAGGAAAACAGCAGCATGGCTTTAGTAGAAGAAAAGATTAGTCATAAATGTGCTTGTGACCAAAGAAGTGGCAGGTAGCTGAAATGGCCTAATAGCTTTCTGCTTTTGTTCTCTGACTCTGCTCTTTGAGATGCTAAGTCTGTGTTTGACTGCTGCAGATTTGTTCTTTTCCATTAACATTGGATTTGGACCTTAATGTGCAGTGTTGTGCATATTTTATGGAAAGGAGGATTCTCAGCACTGGTGAGGCCAGATGTAGAGTACTTGGTCCAGTTTTGGGCTCTCCAGTACATGAGAGACATGGACGTATCAGAAAGAGTTCAATAAAGGACCCTGAAGATAAAATTAAGGGTTCAATGCATCTCTCCTGTGAGGAAAGGCTGAGAGAGATGAGTCTTTCAGCCTGAATAAGAGAGGAGTCAGGGGGATCTTAACAATGACCTTGATCTACCAATACTTTCAGGTGTCTAAATACCTAAAAGGAGGGTGTAATGAGCACAGAGCCAGGTTCTCTGCAGTGACACCCAGTGCCAGGACCAGAGGCAATGGGCACAAGCTGAAATGCCAGTTCTCTCTGAATATTACTAAACACCTTTTCACTGTGAAGGTGACGAAGCACTGGCACACATTGCCCAAAGAGGTTGCAAAGTCCCCTTCCTTGAAGATATTCAAAAGCTATCTGGACATGGTCCTGGGCAACTGGCTCAGGGTGAGCTGAAAACGTCCATTTGAACATAGGGGTTCTGGCAGCTCCATTACACTAGTGCTATCATGAATGCTTGGTCCAAGAAAACTATTGGCAGAGGTGAGCTTGGGGCTTTGTCTTTGAGTTGGAGAAGATCCAGGAGATCTCTCTTTTCATCTCTTTTACTGCACAGCCTGTGGGGCTCCTTGTGCAGCTTCCTTGGTTGGTGACCTGTGGGCAGGAAGCACAGCTCCCTGGCTCAGCCTACCTGAGATCCAGAGGCATCTCTGCAGCCCATCCTGGAGACCCATGTCCTCCCTCAGAATCTCTGGCTGAGATGTCATCCTGAGGTGCTGGGGATGGCTGTTCCTGGTGGTGCTGCCTACCTCATCCTGCAGCGTGTTACTACCATTGCAGAGCCCATGCTTGCTTCTTCCAGCACAGCACCTGGTCCCTGCGAGCACACTGCTGCTCACAGCACTCCATCTGTGCTCAGGGCTGCAATGACAGCCTGTACCTAGGGCTATTCCTGGTAGGTGTAAGGGAGAAAAAGCACTCAACCCTCTCTGATCAGGATTCAGCTAGTAACAAAGCCCAAAGGACCTTTTGATCAGGAATAGTCAGCCAAGCTTGTTAGAGGCTGCCAGAGCTTGTGAGAAGTCACAGCCTCCTGTTGCTACCGTTTCCTAGTGGCAGCAGGCACTCTGATGTTCCTCAGACAGTTCTGGTAATCAGTGGCCTACAGACTTTCAAATGTTGGTTTAATACTTTAGCTAACTATCTTTCAACTGTGTTCAGTTTTTTGCCCTCCTTTAAGAATCTGTAGGAGCCATGTCCTGCTTGAAGATTTCTTTCCTTGTGTTATTCATAGATTCTAAATTGGGCAATAGGCTATGCTGTCATCAGCTGGGATTCGATGAACTGTGGGATAAAAGACCATATGATATGATTTTAAGTAACAGGAGGGGATGCATTTGTGAGCTTGGGCTGACTTTCACAACCGTACAGCCCAGCTCCCACCTCAGGTTCTCAATTAAAAAATAAAAAGGAACAATTCCTTTATTTAAATAGAAAATCAAATTTAAAGAAATATTTTTGAAATGAACTATTTTTGCATAAGCAGGAGACAAAGTTTTCTTCCTAGCTCTCACTCTCCTAAGCTCATGTGAAATGTAGCTGGGAGCTGGCATTCTGGCACACACAGCTATAGTGAATGATACCCACCAAAGTACTTGACGGAAAGAGGATCCTATCTGGAAATCACAGGTGCTGCCAGTTTGAAGGGTTGTCTTGGGAAGAAACAAGGAGGCATAGGTCATTTCTCAGCCTTCCTCTTATGTTCCTCTGCCAGACCCTAGCTCTCAGTTTGAAAGAGACTGATACAAAAGGAAGAAGTGGACAGGACTAGCTTTCCCTTGGATTTTTGGTTTCAGTGGAACAGCATGGGGTAAAGCCGTGGCTTTCATAGGAGCCTGAGGGGATATTAGGTGTAGGGAGATAAACTCCAAAGGCCTATGAGGTGCCGAATAGTTTAGATAGTGCTGCTATGCATTGCCGCTGCTGCTAAGTAACACTGATAAGAACTTTCATTCTAAGGACATACATGAAGGTTAAAGAAGCACCTTAACAGACTAAATAAATTAACCTTTTTGACAAATATCTAAGCAAATATATGTTTAAATGTATATTTTTTCTATTCTCTTCTTTTATTCATCATGTTGTGTTTTACTTTTGTGTGTTTTACTTTAATTTTTTTTAAAATTAAAAAATATCTACTAAATCTCTTACATTTCTGTTTAACTGAATTTTGTTTCAATTGCCCATGAACTACATGGGAAAAGCAGCTGTATTTATTTATTTATTAAGTTAAATAAAACTTAAGAAAGACATGAGGCCACACATGTCCAGCTTATTTGGTAAAATGCAAAATCCACCACTGTAGCATTGCTGATTCATTTCCTTTGAGACTTTCCTGACTAAAGTAATATTTGGGTGTCAGTGACACACACAGAGGTAGCTGATTTTCCCTTGGCACTAACTGTGAAGGACAACAGAAAGGATAAATTTAAGCCAAATTCGTGCTCTCTTGGCACTTTGGAGCTCCAACCTTCCAACCTGTATCCAGCTACAGGAGTATCTGAAAGGATTCAAGCAGCCAAGAATATTGATACTGGGGTCCAACATGTCCTCTCCGCTAGTGATGGTCCTCCTCTCCCGGAGGAGGGTAGAAGTGCCCTAAGCTATCCCAGACACTGGGCTCCCACGGTTGTGGCCACCTCCTCCAGTGATACCATCTCATTGTCCCTGTGAAACTCAGATCCTTGTTGGGGTGGAATGGGAAGACTGTCAGGGAGCGTGGCCAGGGTAACACGTTCCTTTAGGTGTTCAAAACACCTTGCCATACCAAACCAGCCCTACAGATGCATGTTGGTGACAAGGGCTTCCCTGTGTGAGAGTTGCTTGCTTGGCACCCTGGAACCAGGCTTAGCTTGCCCCCTTTTAAGTTTCTGAGGTCTTAGCACGTTTTTGACCCATATGAAGGCAGGGGAGATGAGAAAGAAACATGTTTCTATTGCTGGATCTGTTATAGAGCCAATGAAGGCAATTAACAGTCAGGAATAATCTTATTTTTTAGGATTAACCCATTTCTGGCATCCTGATTTTTGTGTCACACAGCACTGATATACATTATTTCTGATCATTTACAGAGTCCTAAATAAGACTTTATTTCATGGGTTCACATCATAAGCTGACAGGAATGGAGATTCTTTTTTATTCAGTTTTGATTTGACATTATGATGCAAGGTATCTTCTGAGTAAAATTCAGTTTTCTTCTTGTTTGCACTGTCTGTCCCTCAGGATTTTTTAGTAAGATTTGAAATTTCTTTCCCTTCTTTAGCACAAGAACACACAGGTTAAAGACAAATACAATTAATCTGAACTGTTTATAAAAACAAAAAAGGAATGTGAACCTAGCTATTTTTCCCTTATTCATGCGAGTAGCTGCACTGACCTTAGGGGCTTCAGTTGCATGGTTAAGTGTTGCTTATGTGAATTACCATGCCATAATCCTCTACTGTATGTGGAAGCAGGGAAATTCAGCATCTATTTGAATATGTTTTTCTGTGCTCAATGAGAGTTGACTTCATTGCACAGCAGACAGGCATTCATGGCAGCATGATCCCTTTACTACATTTAGGGAAACAACTAAATCAACCTCACATGTGACAAACAGAAAGACCTAAGGCCACCAGTCTCCTAAGCCACGTCTGCTTTTGTGGCAAACATCCTATGAAGGGCACACATTGACTCGTTACCTTGTGGACTCCTGCTTGTAGATGTCAATGATGTTCTCCACCAGCAGGTTCCTCTGCAGCCCATACACGCCATGCCGGTCAAGGACCACTTCATGCCTGCAGGAGGGACAACGAAAGCGGCCTCCCGATGCCACGGTTGTGCCTCCCCTGGTCGGCAGGTAGGGGTTGGAGGCCTGCTCTTGCCAAGCAGCACAGGGAGAGGTGAGTAAGGCCATGCAAAACCCACAAAAACTTCTTTCAAAAGCTCTAGGGCAAACCCATGCTTACAGCAAACCATAGGAATGGTTGGACTTGATGATCTAAGAGGTCTTTTCCAGCCTAGTGATTCTATTTGCCAACATGCCCAAGGAGAGGACAGGTCCAGCAAGGTACCCCCAGCAAAGCACACGGTGACTGCAAGGTGAAGGGCTGATTGCTCAGCTCACACACGCGGCCACATCCTTGAAGCCAACAGGCGACACTTAAACCTGCTGCGAGTTCATCCCTGACCCCCAGGGATGCTTAACTTCTCCTTTAAATCACATCCCCCGTTCCCCATGTCTTACTGGCTGTCAAGGTAATTTGCAAACATGCAAAAACCTGCTCTTCCATTCATTTCAGTCAGTGCCGCTGTGGAAGTGGAGCCTTCTGTGGGAAGAAACCTACCTGGAAAATGTCGCTGGCACATTTCCGACAGAGGTTGTGCTGACAGGGCAGGATGACCACGGGCTTGGTGAACATCTCCAGGCAGATGGGGCAAATGAGCTGTTTCTCCAGGTTATCCATGGTTTGCTGCTCTTTGGAGAAGGACTTATAGTTCAGAGAAGTGCTCATCCCTAGCTTTTCCAGGGGCATACGCTCAGGATCACGGCCACGTGGAGGAGTTTCCAGGTTAATTTCCTTTGAAATAGGTCCAAGGCTATGCTGTGATCAGAGATTCACTGGGTTTCTCTGACTGGAGGACATTGTTTAAACGAGGGGTTGCAGGGAGCCGGGGCTGTTTTTAGCAGCGTGGCGTCACAAGATGCCATCCTGCCATGCCCATATAAGCGCGTGAGAGGAGGACAGGCTGGGACAGGTGATGGCTGATGGGGGACAAGGGGGGGTGGCCAGTGGGGCCCTGGCTCTCCTCACTCACACATGGTGGCCTTCACCCCTTGAGAAGGAGGAGGGTGAGTGATAAGCAAACATAATCCCTCCCCCACTTATCTCTCCACGATGGCAGAGTGCAGGGATGCCCCAATCTGCCCAGCTACACACTACATCCTAATAAATACTCTGTTTTGAGTAAGCAGTTGTGGCCATGAGATACAGGACATCATTTTGCTTGTGTATTTCAGCAGGCTCCAGGATCTTGCTTTTCCAATGAGTGAAGCACATGCTGTTGCTGGAGGAGACAGTAGGAGTGACAGTCGGGTTGGAGCTCAAACCCTTCAGGGTTTAAACCCCCTTCAAAATCAGCTGGAAAAAACTGCCTGCCTCAAACTGTACTGAAGTTTCTTCTGATATGAATTTTTTTAGGAGCAGTGACATAAGAATGTAACACAACTATTCAAGCTGTAGTTCCACAGCAGCTTAAATATGCATCAAGAGCATTATATGAATTTCTTGATGAGAAAGAAGCAGAAGAAAAACTGTATGAAAAGCTTTCATTTGTACTGCTAGAGAATAAGTGCTAATTGTATATGCTCTCTCTCCACATAGTTTAATTCAAATATAATTTAGTTTTGTGCACTGCTGTGTTTATAACTGTTTATTAGACACTGATATCCCTCTCAACTTGGCACTTGTTCCAGAGTTATTTTTAAAACGACAATTTCCCAGATAATCTGTGGCATGTGATGCCTGATCTTAAGGGAAAGCCATCTGTGATTTTACTTGCCAATAATTTATCACACAACTGTACAAGCAATAAATATCTCATCCTCAAATTTAAGTCGTAATTGCTCATGTACTGTATAAAATCACTTTGCCACTGTACTGTACATGTAATCAGAATATTGTCTTCTCTTTTAATCAATAGCTACAATACTTTCCCTGATAAGTGTCTTGTAGAAAGCTCTCATATTTATTCTACCTTGTAACTGTATAGGGCTTGCATCTGAAATATATTTTAGAATGGCTAAGAGAATGCCCTGTATGAGAGTGCCTTAGGGGCAGACACCTGACACAAAAGCAGGGCCCTTTTTCAGCATACAACACCAGTATGGAAACTGTACACTTGGGAGAAATATAAAAGAAAAGGATTTCATTGATGGCTACATAAGAATGAGTAGTATTCTCTACATGCAATGGCAATGAATCACATGAAATTAAATGTTTTATTGACTGTTTTATTTTCAATGCCTTGCATACTTCGTAAGTGTTTGGGTGAAATCCTGTACCCATTTGCAGACCACCAAACTGGAATTTCCCCTATGTAAATATATATTTTTATCAGCAGTCACATAGAAAATAATAGATTTGGTTTTGGAAATCATGTTTTCATGAGAAATTTGAGATAGCTTAGTTAAACCCATTTGAAATTGCATCTTTGCTTCAACTGCCTGGTGCAGGCATGAGCCTGGAGCTGAGCAGGAGAAGCTGTTCCAGCAGCTGAACCGCAGACAGCTGGGACTTAGGCAAGGCTGGCGGGGAGCCTTTCCTGGCAGCAGTGAGAAGGTATTTCTCTTCTTCCCCTCCCCTGTGTGGCTGGGTCAGAGGTGACTTTCACGTCTGGAGGAATTTGAATGTCTCATTCCTACCCTTCAAACTCTGAGTCAGCTGCCCCTTGTGCATCAAAACCTGCTTTAATAAGGGGCTTGGAATTAGATGAGGAAAGCCATCCTTGCTTGGCGAGGCAGGCACTTCCACCTCACTGTACAGGCAGAAACAGAGAAATTCTGGGAGGAAAAGTCAGAAATGTCAGTGCACAGAAACACCTGCATATGGTGATATAGAGAAGGTGTTCTTGGCATGGAAAAAATCTAGGGGATTGTGATGCTGTGCTTACCCTTTAGACAATGAACAGAGGCACCTCTCAGGGTGGAATGTGCCTCTGGGATGTAATTCTGGTGAATTTGTATCCTTCCTGTGGTAGCCCATAAAAACCTTCCGTTAACAAGCTGAACATGACACCTGATGCACCTACAGAGAACACCTGATGGCAACAAGAAGGATAGACTGCTGATGGTTTTCTACTTCCTGCATGCTGAAGCATGCTAATATGTAAGAGATAATAAACAACACCACCACAAAAAGGAGCTGACGAAACACGGATAAATCCACCTTCTGCAGACAGACCTAAGATGAGATATGTTTCTGGCAGGAATATGTAGTTCAGATATGAAAAAATAGTACAGGGATTTTTGTCAAAGGGTTATGAACCACTTGCTAAGTAAAGAAATGTGAAGCCTAAGCTGTGTTTGTGAAGGCTGAATAAGAAATTCCAGTAGCCACACATTGTATGAGTGTGCTGCAAGAAGGAGAAAGAAAGGAGCAAAGCCTGAGAACCACAAGACAGTCCTGCCTCTGGTCTTCAGCAGAGATTGCTTAGGCTGGACTTCAAAGGATCTGTGCTGAGAAAAAGAACCTGGCATCCTCCTGCCTCTCCCTTGCAGCCCTGTTACCGTCTTCCCCTCCCTCCATACCTGCAAGGGAATACCATCAGCACACACAGCTCTTCAGCTCCACAGAGTCATCAAGTCCAGCCATCTCTGAAGACTAACAAAGGCTGGGAGGACCTGCTTTAATCTCTCTGATGGACAGAAACTCAAGAAGAAAATAAAGTTCTGTAGTGATTTTTTTTTTCAGTATTGCTTGCTTACCTGGGAATGTTACCTGACTTCATTGACACAACTAGAACTCTAGTTCCTAGAGATATGGTTGCTTTTACAGGCATTGCTTCTAATTCCTCTATTTTTGCAGTTGAATAACAGCTTGTGGACTGTGGACTGACAGCCAGGAGAGTCTGGAAGGCTGGCTGCAAAGCAGTGGGTTTAGGAGAGGGATTTGGAGGAGGAAAGAGAGGTTGAGTGGTGTCCAGGTTCAGGTTTCAAGTCCCATAATGACATCCCTGGGTTTCGCATTCACAGAGTTCCCCTCTTAAACCTCTTATCTTGTATGAACGTTATGAAGTTCTTGTGTGTCAGTCACAGAAAATCTGCCCTGTGGCTCTCTCACGTGACTGGAAAACAAAGAGAAAAAGTGTATTTTTGCCAGAGGATAACTCCCATGTGCCTTTTCTCCCCTCCAAAATTAGCTGAGACAAAGCTCACTCTGCAAGCACCAGGCTCCTTGCCCAAGCATTCTCTGCTGGGCACAGTGGGTGGTGCAGAGCAGCTTGGTCCATGGGGTGATGGTACCTCACCTTCCCCCTGTCCTAGAGGACAAGAAAGTTCCCTGCCACCCAGCCCAGGGGTGGGTAGACCCCTCCACTGGTAGTTGCCTAAAGCAGGTGGGCAGCTGCCCATCCTCCCTTGGGCAGGGATAGACACATGACCCCAGCCCGCTGCTCTCCCGAGGTTGACAGGGCTCATCTGAGGGCTTTGCGCGACAGTTCAGCTGCTGGAAGATGACAGGAATGGTGAGATCCCTTGCAGGGCAAGAGAATGGGGCAACCCTGGACCCATGTGCTCCTCCCATCTTTGCCCTGCCTAGTTCACCTCCAGTGAGAAGTCCTGGCTGCCCAAGCAATACAACATCCTATTAAAAATGAGGTGGCTGCCTCCATTTCTGCCCACATGAATGTGAGACTTAAGTCAAATGACAATGTGATCTTCTCCTCTCCTTATCCTGCTAATTCTGCTTGTTGTTTGAAGTGAAAATATTTGCATTTTTAGCCAAGCATCCCTTGGTAGGTGTGAGACCTTCTGTCCATCTCAAGTTTCATCTGTGTCCATTTACCCTGTAGTCCCTGAGCAGTGGGTGTTGCGCACTGGCATTCCCATCTACAGATGATATGTTGCAGAAACTCAGATTTCACTTAGATTTGCAACAACTTACTAGGTAAGTAAGCCAGCTCTGAGACTAAGCCTTCCAACTGATAGAAGCCAAAACTACAAAGGGTATTTTGCACTACCTGGATTTATTGTGATCACTAGATATCCCACAATAAACACAGAAACTACTCTTGTATGAGATTCAATTTATGCAGCCAAAGATGGCCTTTGCTACAGAGGCAAGTAGTTTCAGAAAGAGCTGCCTTTTGAGACTGATATTTTTCCACTCAACATATGCAGTTGTCCTACTCTGCCTCATCCCTGGCTATATGAGGCCAGTATTTGGAGAACAAAACAATCTGAGATGCAGTTTCAGATGATCCGGTGGGTCTCTTCCAACCTGGTGCTTCTATGATTCTATGATCTCCAGGAAAATAAGGAGAAGTAAATGGGGTAACGACATCTTTCAAAATTTTGTTTGGCACATACAAAATCATAGTAGCAGAAGCAAGCTCAAAGCATTTCTAAGGGTAAATTGTTGGGAATGCATCAAATGTGCAGGAGTACAGGATTTCAGGGACAGGCTACAGAGGACACTCAGGGGGGTAAAATGTATGCCCTTTTCTTTTGAACAGGAGATGGACACTCACCTGTGCTTGAAAGCAGCCTTCTCTGGGCTTATCCACATTCAAAGATTTTCGTGGTTTGCAGTAAACAGACAGAAATGTGGGACTAAAGAGCAGATTAACTAGATTATAATTTCTCTTCCAGATTCATCAGTGGTACCAACATGAATTATAGCAGACAAGCCTCAAAGATTTGAATTAAAAGACCCTGGAACAGGGAGAGTCCATGGATAAACTCTATCAAGGAGTCACCCCTACACATCATGGTTCTGCCATTGGCAGGACATCCAGTCATCAGGCTGCTGCTCCTGGATGCCTACCTGGAAGAAGGAGAATCCTATGTCTTCCTGCTGCCCTCAGGCAATGCCAGCAGGTCAGCATGGACCCAAGTGTCACTCAGCTTGAGGGGCCAGAAGGAAACAGAAAGCCCTTACAACAGAAAATCCCGGTTATCACACAGTCCCCAAAATCAGAATGAGAAATAGTGGTTGGGCTGTACTGTTCAGGTAGGCAGATTGACCTGAAATGATGATTCAGACAAGGCATTTATAACCTTTCCTTCAACTATCTGTTTTCTCAAAAGTCTGAAAATCAGTGAGCCCAAAAAGATAGGCTACCAGTGCTGTGGAAAAAAACAAACATGAGATTGGCCATTCAGGATACGAAAGTATTTTCTAAGTACTGTATGGAGCAAATACTGTATGTTGGGGAGAAATAGCCCTGCACTACTGCCTGCCTAAAAATAGGTCCTCTCCAGGGTGTAGGGGACAAGTGTCACAGATAACAGGCACAGACTTGCTTTTCCACATAACCAGATATGCCCTGCAGTGAGAATGGGACATGAATGAAGAGAGGATATAAACAAAACAAAACCAGTTAGAAAAATGGCAGAACCCCACTTTCTCTTGAAAACAAGTGACCAAGTGCTTTAGGTGCACAGTCCCCTGCTTTTCAAAATGAGCCTTGATGCTTTCCCTTCTATTACAGTGTCCTGTAGGAGCCTGTTCATAAATCACCACTAAATGTCTCCCCTGCTACCAGAGAGGAAGGACTTGTGTCTCCTTCCCAAGTCCCTGCATTGTGTGAAATAGTACAGGTATTTAGTGCTGGATTAGCAGTGGAGGAGTCGGTGCTTTTACACGGGGGCTAGACACAGGTGGCACACAATGGCAGTGCTAAGGGGCCTTTCGAGCACACCAGAATTTAAGGAAAATGCAGTTGAAGATGTTTAACAGTAGGAATTTTACATGGGGAAAAGATTTCACTTCTGCTCTCGCCTTAACAGCCCATAGGGCTTAAACTCCACTACCGCAGCCTCCAGGTCTATTACTAGGAAAGCATTGAGTGATGCTCAGTAGAGAAGTGACTTGCATTTCACAGCATAGATCCAGTTCAGGCTTCCCAGCTGGCATCAGTTCATCACCTCGCAGAGGTACAGCCCTGACTCAGTGTCATATTTCTCCCTCGCCTTAGTCTGTTCAACATTAGCCATTCTTGATGCTATTTCAGTACATCCCCTACATAGCTCAGCTGGCAGAGCAGAGAAGTGCGGGTATTCTTTTCTCCAGGACAATGCTTAGGTCTGTAGTTCACAAGGGAGACTAGTTTTAAGAGTTACACTCAGCACGTGACTTCATACTGTGTTAGAGACTTGCTGAGACTCCACCCTAGCTTCCTAAGCTGATCTGGGTTATATTTTCATCCATCCCCATCTTGAAGGTCACTCCTCCAGGACAGGGTAGAGAGTCAGTGCTGGAAGATAAAGGATTGAATGCTATGGCATTATTGTTAAGCAAAAACATGGGGGAGGGAGGAGGTGGCAGGCAAGAAAGTTCTCAGACAGCAAGACTTCATCTGACTTGGTTGAGCACCTCCATAGCAATGGTGGCAGTGGAGGCACCTCCCTCCTTCAACTTTTTTTCTTCTGTTGTCTTACATACTTCTGATATCCTGTCATGTCTTTCTTTGCCCTGTAAATGCTCTTTAGGTGTATAGCAAAACCAGCATGACTATTCATTTCTGAGTGCCAATATCTTCTTTTCTTTCAAGTAAGATTAGAAGAGCAAATTTGCCTTTTGGACATTTTCCAGCCAAGTTCTATCCCCAACTCCCTCATGTGAGATTCATGTGAGTATACATAGTACATGAAAGAGAGAGATGCAGGTGTTTGCAAGGACAACAACAGCTGGAAAAAGTGCCTCCAAGCAGGACAAGAGTTGAAATAATGGATTTTAAGGTATGATCAGGAATGCCATCCACTGTGACATTGTGTTCACTGTACCAAGCAACAGTCTATCAGATCAATGTCTTTCAGAATTATCACTTTAGGAAGCATCTCAAGCACACCAGCCCGTATCCACACACATACTGTTGCATCCCCATCTCCAATCAGGTTGTTCCCAAGGAGTTAGCCATTCTGGTTCTGGCTGAGTTTATGGAATGCACGAGAAGAAATGGCAGACAGCAAGTATTTTGGTCACAGAACAAATCAGATTTTGAGTGTTTCTTCAAAGGCTTTGACCTTGCCATGGAAGGGGCAACTTTGCAGCAAAATTTGTGTACTTGGGCTGCCTCAAGGTGCTCATCTGTCACCGTGAAGTCCTATCTCCCCTGTAGTCAGGGTTGGGCAACATGAATGAGTATTTCATGGCAGCAAACTGTATCCTAGTAATCATAGAATGATTTGAATTGGAAGGGACCTTAAAGATCATCTAATTCCACTCCCACTGCCATGGCCAGGGACACTTCCCACTAGATCAGGCTGCTCAAGGCCCCATCCAGACTAGCCTTCAACACTTCCAGGGATGGGGCAGCCACATATTCCCTGGGCAACCTGTTCCAGTGTCTAACTGCCCTCATTGTGAAGTTCCTTCTTATGTCTAGTCTAAATCTTCCGCTTCCAACTTATACCCATTGCCCCTAGTCCTATCACTACATACCTTTATAAAAAGTCCCTCTCCAGCTTTCTTGTATCCCTTGTCAGGTACTGGAAGGTCTTTATAAGGTCTCCTTGGAGCCTTCTCTTTTCCAGGCTGAATAACCCCAACTGTCTCAGCCTGTCTTTGTATGGGAGGTGCTTCAGCCCTCTGATGATCTTTATAGACCTCCTGTGGACCTGTTCCAGTAGTTCCATATCCTTGTTATATTGAAGATTCAAGAACTAGACACAATACTCCAGATGTGGTCTCACAATAGAGAAACAAAGAAGCAGAATCACCTCCCTCGACCTGCTGGCCACACTTCTTTTGATGCAGCACAGGTTGGCCTTCTGGGCTGTGAGCACACAGTGCTAGCTCATGTCGAGCTTCTCATTGACCAGCACCCCCAAGTCCTTCTCCCAGGGCTGCTCTCAATCACATCATCCCCCATCCTATATTGAAATTGGAGATTGCCCCGACCCAGGTGTAGGACCTTGAAATTTGTCCTGTTAAACCTCATAAGATTCACACAGGTCCACTTCTCCAACTTATCCAGGTTAAATCCATGTCTCCAATTTAGAGAGAAGGAAGTTGTGGGGGACTGTGTCAAAAGTTTTACAGAAATGCATATAGATCACATCCATTGGTTTACTTGTGTCCACTGCTGTGATTACCCCATCTCAGAAAGCCACTAGGTTGTTCAGACAGCATCTGCCTCTGGTGAAGCCACACTGGCTGCTATTAATCACCTCTCCATCCTTCATGCGCTTTATCACACATCTTCTAGGAGGATCTGTTCCGTGATCTTCCCAGGCACCAACGTGAGGCTGATAGGTCAGTAGTTCCCAGAGTCATCTTTTCTACCCTTTTTAAAAATGGGGACAATGTCATCCATCTTCCAGTCACCAGAGACTTCTCTTGACTGCCATGACTTTTAAATATCATGGAGAGTGGCTTGGCAACCACATCAGCCAATGCCCTCAGGACTCTGGGATGTATCTCATCAGGTCCCATAGACTTTTATGTGTTCACGTTTCTCGGGTGGTCATGAACCTGATCCTCCCCTACAGTGGGAGAGGCTTTACCTCCCTGGTTCCCATCTTTTTGCAATCTGATATCGCGATCTGAGGAGATGACCAAAAGTTTGGGACCTTCTTCCTCCCCACCCCAAATTCTCCCCCTGCCTCCACCTCACCTAGCCAAGCACAGCCTGTCACTAACCCTCCTGGTGACCCCAGCCAACAGCAGTGAGGGAGGCTGCTCTGGCATTATGTGCAAGGGAAGGAATGCTGCCATGACCCAGCAATGCCTGACCACCCTTGTTCTACCACTGCAATCAAGAAGCCAGGAAAACTGGCACTGCCAACCCTATATCCCTCTACCACAGCAACTCTTTGGGGAAGGAAGCCAGGGTTGAGGATGTGTATCTGCAGGGTGCAGGGAAGGGCTGAGATCTGGTGGCAAACAGAGTGCAGGATGGGTGCCAGAGCTGCAATGTGCTTCTCTTATCACAGCATATAGAGTTGCACTGCTAATGAAGCACACGGCTGACTGCATGTAGCCTGCAAGAAATAAGAGATGGTGCAAAGTCAGTCCTCTGATGGATCTGCCTATTGCAAATTTTACCTCCTCATGTCACTTGTGTTGCTGTTTTTCCAGTGCTATGGGGTCAGATCTCCCTCATCTCTATCCCATTGCATGTATGGAGGGAATCTTGCTTCAGGGAGTCCTTGGGCTGTGACAAGCTAGAGCAGGACACAGTATGTTTCTGCTGCTTTTGACAATCCCAAAGACTGTAATGCAAATATGAGAGGGGTGATAACATATCTATGTACATGTAAACTACAAATCACATCTCTTATAGTAATTTTTCTAAATCACTTCACAGCAAGGTGCCAGCTTTGCAGCACCATCACTTTGTGGAGAAATTTGTATTCAAGGTGCCTTTTAGGCCTTGATTCCCTCTATCCCAGAGTGATGCATATGCCACTTGCCATCACACTGCTGGGTCTGGGGCCACTGCAGGTTTCTGCCAGGAGTCTCTCTCAGGATTGCATCTCTCATCCTTTGATATATCAGCTCCCAGGGTGGTGGGTTGTGGTGCTCTCAGAGTAATCCTTAGTCATTCATTCCATTTCAAGCTCAAAGGAGAGTGTTGGGTTTTGTTTTATTTTTGTGGGCAGTGAGGTTCCTGCCCATCACTGGGCTTATTATTGGACCCCTGACAGACACATCAAAGAACCTCAGGAGTTGAGCTTGGGACCAGTCTCTCACTCTACACTAAATGGTGTCTTAAATTACCTCTGCCATCCCCGACCAGAGACCTTACTGCTGCAGCCAAAATGGGGCAGGTATGTGCACTCCAGAGAATGTGTCTGGAGCTCCTGATATAAGTGAGGTGAGCACAGTCCACTGAAACTTTCAGCAAGCAGTGCCAGTGGGCAACCAGTAACACTGAAATCTCATTCAGTCCCAGAGAAATGAAGCAAAACCTCAGATTAAGCCATTTATCCATGACAAAACCATGTACATGCATCCAAAATAGATTATACCAGTGGACTACTTTAAAAGGCCTAACAGACTCCTGCACTTACCCACCTAAACCAGCAAGACCTCCCACCTGCCACCAGCCATTGTGCAGATGATTGCCCTGAGAAGGTACAGTGTTTCCTTAAAAGCTTCCTCTGCATGTCATGGCTCTGGCTACATTCATTGGGCTGCTCCTGATATGTAGGGTTTCAAAGCCAATTCCCTGGGTTGCTGGCAGACTTTAATCTGAAATATGTCCAGACTGCCTGCTCATTCGCAGGAACTGAAGTCAGCCGTTGTTCACTTCCAGGGTGAAGCAAAGGGCCCTTTATCAAGCCAAGTGTCACCCAGTCAGTCATGAAGAAGGTGACAACTCTCCTATCCTTCCTCTACTGACTTCTTAACATGTTCCTGTATGAAATGCTCTTCATGCGAAGCCTCACAGGTCATACCAGGCAGGAAATAAAGAACTGAAGGGGCCAACATGTTGGTCAGGAAGCTCCACCTTTTCCACCTTGGTGAAGATATTTTTATCCTTTCCCTCACTTTATAGCTGGTGAGTCTTTCTGAGGAAAGCGTGCCTATCTAGCATGTGAGACGTGTTGGGACCAGTGCCTCTGCTTTCAGGGCCCTGGATGACCGTATCTGCACTCCTTTCCTGGCCCCATGTGCGGCCGGAGCTGTGCAAGGGGCAGAAAAGTGCTGGATCACTTTTTTTCCAGTATGGGGAGGAAACTGTGCTGCCAGCAGGCAAACAGGTTTCTCTGTGTGATCCCTGTGTGAGACAACTTTGCAAAACTGAAAGGAGGAATTTGCAAAGGGAAGTGGAAGATGAGGAGGGAAAAAGACATGATGTCAGAGTAAGAAAGAGGTCAATGCACAGCAGTCCCAGGACGTCCTCTGCGTTAAATAAGCACTGCTTCCTTAAACTGAATCCCTAAAGCCCAGCACAACCCCTCCATCTCCTCTTCTACTTCACAGCATCACAGCAATCTGTTTTTCCTCCTTCCCATATCAATCTTCAGCTCCTTTTATCCACTACCACGAAGGGAGTGTACCCTTTCACCCTCTCTTGGGAAAGACAAATCCTGCAAACCAAGGAGCAGTCTCTGCTCCAGTGGGTAGAAACTGCTCCCCTTGCTCCTGATCCAGTACCACTTTGAAGCAAAACATCCCCTCCAAATCAAGGATGACTAGGCACACACACTTTGCTGTGAGCCCACCAGATTAATGGTGATAAGACAGGGCAAAGAAGGTTGACATTGTTGCAGAACAAAAAGTTTAAAATCTAAGAAAAAAAAGAAAAAGATAGCATGAAGGCATTGAGCCATGTCTTTTCCCATGTTAGCACATTCTTAGCACTGGAGCCAACATATTGTTAGCTGGCCAGGTAATGCTAAATGAATGAAATAATTTTAAACTGGCCAAGAGAAAGGGTCAATGTTTCTCCTGGGCAGGGAAGAACTAGGAGGAGCTTCATGCTAGAAGCAGTGGACCTCTCTGGAAGGGAAGAATTTGTATTTTAGGAGGAAACTAGACATGAGAGGCATTTTGTTCCCTCACTAGGAAATACTTCTTGGTCAACACAGCCTGAGGTGTTAGGTGTGGAGGAAGATAGGTTCTCTGCTCATACCTGTGTCAAGGTTGCCTTTGGCGAAATGCCTGGATATGAGGGAATGGCCTTGCTGATTTAATCTTCAAAGCCAGTAACTGAAGCCCGATTTTCTCTCATTTCTCCACCTACCTCTTTTATAAGTTTATCTACCTTGGCAACTGTGAGTAAATGTTTTTATTTGCTTTTTGCCTTAACCTGTCTTGAATTACATATGATTTCAGTGTAATTGGATACTAACGACTTGTTCCTTGCCAAAGGATGTGGTAAATCTCTATGCAGAGCTTGGGGCACCTTACAAGCACTCTGGTTTGCCAGCTTGTTCTCTATTGTATCCAACGCATTACTGCATCTGCCTTCCTTCAGCTGCAGTCTGCCTTCCTTCAGCTGCAGTCTCCCCTCCTCAAGAGGGGAGAAGTGTCTTCTAGAGGTGTATCAACCCCTCCTATTTCCAGCTCTTATCTGTATTCACTCCTTCTGCCTGCCACTAGCCTGATTTCTCAGCTCTGGTTCCAGTTTCCTCTAGGCATGAGGATGATTCCCTGCTTGACCAAGACTCTACCTCAAATCCTTATTCTTGGCTGCAGCCCTCTCATAGTTTTAAGCAGGGGCCACATCTCTGAGATGTGTTTTCTGAATTGCAGGTCACCACAACACAGCTACTCTTGTATGTAGTACATAGCCAAATGTTCATTAGCCAAAACTGAATGTCAGAGCAATTCTATTAGAAGTGCATGGAAATATTTTCTAGCACTATCATTCATCATGTCATCACAACAGGGGTAAAGTTCCTGGGATCTCTGAGCAAATAGGTGGGAACCCTCTATCCTGCCTGGTTTGGGCATGTGGTGGATCACTTCTCTAGTCATCAACTGGAGGAATAGGTGCAAGTCCAAGCTGCCCAACTGGAAAAAGGTGCTACCTCCACCCTTGCAAACTCCTGTTTGCAGTTACATTCTTCTTGTTGCTACATGCCCGGCAGCCATTTGGACACGCTCACTCTCTTTCATTCACTTTGTGGTTTTTCAAGCTTAATTTAGAGGAAAGAACCAAAACTCATCTGCAGAAGAGGAGGCATCTGTAAGTCTCTGCTTATGAAAGAGCTGCTCCTGTCAGTATGTCCCTCCCTACACCAGCCTGCAGCAATCAGGAGAAATTTGGCCTTGTCCTCACCACCCACCTTACTAGCACCTGCAAAAAAAAACCCCAAAGAGAATAAAAAAGAAAACAGGGAATGGAAATGACACCTTGAATAAGGTGTCTGCGGACGCAGAAAACAGCTCTACCTCTGATGGATACCTAATGGATACCTTCTCCACTTCTCACACTTTGCTCCCACTCGATGTCATCTTCTTTGTTATTTCAGAACATCCCTCCTCCTTCAGGCTGCAGTTTGACAAGCAATAGCAGGCAGATGAGCTGCTTGCTCTGGCCAGTGGGATGGAGCAGCCTGTGCCTCCTGCTTTCTTCATGCTGGCCCTGATGGCAAGGTCCGCTCCCATTACCTCTGCAATAGCTGAACTGATTCACCTCACTGAACATTAGAAACTTACCCACATCTTTGCTGGATTATCAAATGGACTCAGGTTGTGGGAGTGACTGGAGATAACCAGAGCAGGGACAAGGCAAAATGTGTAGCTGACCACAGTAGAGTGGAGAGAAGGAGGAGTGAGACCTTATTACTTCAGAGCAAGGAGCTGCTGAACAGTCTCATCCTCCTTTCAAAATATTCTCAATATCCTAACCATTGTCCAGAGTATGACACCTTTGGTACCCTGCAAGATGGTTCATGACTTGAAGGAGTGTGCTTACAAGCAAGTCAAGTCAAAAGCCAACACTTATCACAGCAGCATGGCAAAATCACTCCTGCTGAGGGAGTTACAGAAGCAATGCATGTTCAGATAGGGTTGCAGATAGTCCTGTCTCTAACAGCTCCTGACATTTTCCCTGACAGTAGGTTACAAGAATCCCATGCTGCTCCTAATGAATAGGAAAAAAAAGAGCCATTCATGAGGTTTTATGCTCCCTGATGTCCAAAGCTGGCTAACTGGGGTTTTGTTTGTTTGCCTAATGAATCTAGGGTTAAATATGCAGTTTGTTTTCATTTGCCAGGCTCTCTCTAGTACAGACTTGTTTAGGAAAGCCTGAATGGTCAAGTGTCAGGACGGCAATTAAAAGCTAACTAGAACCCAGCAGGTCACTGACACCTGGCTTATCATCAATGATAGGGCAACATATTTGACCATCATCAGATCAGTAATGGGGTCAGAAAAGCAGGTGGCAAACAACACCAAGAAGTCCTCAGGCTGAATCCAAAATATAATTTATCTATGAGGTGTTCCTTTGTTTCTCTCTGGAAAACCAAAAGTTATTTTGCATCTGATTGACAAGGTAGAACTGGAAAACAATTTCTGGGGTATTGTGGTCTTTGCAGTGCATACCAAGTGACCAAGACCACAGATACCAGGGCACTGGTGTCCTTACTGAATCACCAACACGGTGCTTTGTATGGATTTAAAGGCAAAACCTATTCTGGCAGACTGAAGAGAACTGTCCTAGATGATGGAACAAAATACAGAGTATAGATCAAGAGAAACTCAGAGGTTGGAGCAGGAACCAACATGCAGATGTGAGCAAAGCATGTCAAAACAGGCGAGGTGTTGGTGTGACTGTGGAGTGGGGATTACCTGAAAGACAAAGGGCTGATGCTATCTTGATACCTTCAGAACTGGTTTTACCCTTCTGAACAGATTGGCTCTGCGCTACACCATGTAGCTGGTTCCAGTTATACATGGCTCTGCCTGTCTGCTGTAAGCTACTTCTGTGGGGAAGGACCAAGCGTGGGGTGAAGCCTGCAAGGCTTTGATTTTGGGTTGCATCAAAAGAAGCAGAGCCAGCAGGTCGAGGGATGTGGTTCTGCCTCTCTGCTTCTCTCTTGTGAGACCACATCTGGAGTACTGTGTCCAGTTCTGGAATCTTCAATGTAACAAGGATATGGAGCTGTTGGAACAGGTCCAGAGGGGGGCTACAAGGATGATCTGAGGGCTGAAGCACCTCCCATACAAAAACAGGCTGAGAAAGTTGGGGGTGTTCAGCCTGGAGAAGAGACGGCTTCAAGGAGACCTTATAAAGACCTTCCAGTACCTGAAAGGGCCTACCAGAAAGCTGGAGAGGGACCTTTTTATAAAGTGATATGACTAGGGGGAATGGTTATAAATCGGAGAGAGGAAGATTTAGACTAGACGTAAGGAGGAACTTCTTCACAATGAAGACAATAAGACACTGGCACTGGTTGGCCAGGGAAGTTGTGGATAGCCCATCCCTGGAGGTGCTCAAGTCCAGGTGGGATGGGGTCTTGCGCAGCCTGGTCTAGTGGGAGGTATCCCTACCCATGTCAGGGAGGTTGGGACTGGATGATCTTTAAGGTCCCTTCCAACTCAAATCATTCTAAGGCTCTTCTCCTACAGCATCATGGATGCTGAGGCAGATCCGACCTCCTCCTCTAACCAGCTGGGATCCCTCCTCTAGATACCAAAGGAGCAGACAGGCTCAGCTGGCCCTAGTGGCTGCCAGGGACAGGGGAAACTACGTTTATGAGCAAAGGGGCATGACACAACTCCCATCATTCGGGAACTGGTTGATATTATGATGATTTTCTTTTTTCCTTTCAGCATAGACACTGCAAAAGGTGACACAGTATGACTTGTCCCCAGCTTGCAAAGTTTTCAGTCACAGTGGAGCAACATTAGGTTCAGAGCTTGGACCCAGATGCCAATGGGAAAATGGGATTTCTGCTGCACAGCTTCCATCTGCTACTGGAGAATTTCGAGTTCCACCCCAAGAACAGCAGCTCAGCAAAACTGACGACAGAAGCAGCTTTGGGGTCAAAGTACTTAAATAGAGTACATAGACCTTTGCTCCTGCCCAGCAGCTTCGGGATTCGGTGGTGTTGGGCTTCAGCAGGAGGCAACCACTAGGGGCCAGTGGCGCAATGGATAACGCGTCTGACTACGGATCAGAAGATTGTAGGTTCGACTCCTGCCTGGCTCGCTCTTACTATTTTACACCCTCACTAGTTTTATCCAGCCGCCTTATCTCTCAGGTTAACAAACAACCGCGCATGGATGGAGGGTAGCATGACAGACTTGACAAAAGACAAAACACTGGCGAAGCTGGGAGTGCACATTTCCTCAGCAACGCTCTCATTTCATTAAGTCACCAAACGCTTCTTGTGCTCAACATTCTTAGGACGTTTCAAATGGCTCAACTCCACATCTAAACAGATTTAATTTTCAAAATTATTCATTATTACACCGATCTTTTACAGCCCCAACACAAACCTACAGCACCTAAGTTTACTCCCAGCTTTTTCTGTTTTTCCACTGTCACACTCGGACTTGGCTGGCCCTGGATGATGCCCACTTATCCACCTTCTGATGCTGAAGCAAGACAGGTTTGCTTGCTCCGCGCAACACCCTGGAAAGCAAAAGATCTTGTCTAAGTGCCTGGGATGTCAGCCAAGACAGCTGCTGTTCACTGAACACAGAACTGTGTGCTTACAATATTCAAATGAGATACACTGACAGCAGTACCCAAGTCAAGAAATATTAACATTTCAGGTACTAATGGGATTGGGAAGGATGCTCTCCCATTCTCTGGGGTTTCCCAACCAATGTGATAGCAACATGGATGTCTTCTGTGCACGTGCCATGTACCTCTGACTGTATCCATCAGCCAGCACCATGTCATGCAGCAGGGTTTTCACCATCTCTCTTTTGAAATTCTCCAGGCAATCTGAAAATTTTTATTCTCATATTCTAACTCCGAGATTTATTCTGTTTCCCCTTTCTTCACAAGAAGAGACAGCTTTGGCTTGAAATGCAAACAAACCTTTACAACACAGGAGCTGAAAATTTCTGTTCGTTGGAGCAGGCATCCTCTCGTACCTGCCAGGACATTTAACAACTCTAATCCATCTGTTTCCCTACCCACTACACGCTAGTGACCTAGCATATCAGAGTGAAATGTCTTCTAAATGGGACTTTTATAATCTCTAACATCTTTTGTTACTAGGTGATATAGATTATTAAATAAGTACTCACACACAGCTCGTTATTGGGCCTTGCTGGAGACCAGATACTGAAATAACTGAGCATTTGCAGGTGACCAGTCACTAATAATTTGCTCTGAAATGACGTATTTAGCAAGCTAGACTATCATCCAAGCACTGACTTGGTTGTTATTGTAATAAAAGCATTTAGTACATTTAAATGCTGAGTATGTCCTAGAAAAGTGGGAAGCTGATCTAAGCAATTACATTAATGTAACAGGATCACAGCTCAAGAGGCAGAATGGTTGCTTAGTATGTAGCACTTCCTGACATTGTTGCCTACATTTTCTGGGCCTTAGGGTTATTGTTTCTTTCTTTTTTTCTTTTCTTTTCTTTCTTTTTTTTTTTTTTTTTTGAGTATGTTTTTCCTGGCTTTCATTCTGTTTTATTTTTAGCTTTTTTTTTTCTTCTCTGCCTTCATTTTCACTTATAGTTAATGCACAGTTACACAGAAACACATGCATGTCAACTCTTTCCAGGTGGGTGTGAGGGAAAAAATGTCTTGGCAAAGTAGGCGGAGGTGGCAAAAAGATGGTCCCTTCTCCAGGAAAAACTCTGAATGTGCTTTTATTTTGTGAGCTATCCTTTAGGACAAAGAGAAAGCGGTACAACAGAATGGGTGAAAAGGAATGACAGAATTTGCATGAATTTCTGCAAAATGTAGGAGCAAAGACAATTATACAAGTAGAAGTGAATCTTAACTAATAATAAAAAAAATCAATCCTGTCGCCCTGGATGGACTCCATGCACTGTCCCACACCAGGGAGGGGTAAAGGGATGTGCTTTTGGACTATGGATTCAGATTTGACTGCTAGGGTGTGCAAATAGTTATGGATAATGGACATCTAAGGGAATGGATGCCTTCCCTCAGCTTCTGCCTAGCAGGTTGTTCCCATTCCTTGCCAAGCAGTCTTTTCATGCCCAGATTTCTCCTGAGACAGTTCCTGAGAGGGACACACTGCACCATGATGGAAAAGAAAGGAAAAAACAGTGGCTGCCCATATGTGTACAAAAATCTGTACCAATTAATAGAGAGGTAGCTGTGGCTGGGGATATAATGCGTAAAGCCTGTAACTACAGAGCAGGACCTCGGAGGTCTGACTCGTGCTGAGCTTCATGTATCTGTTTCCCTGCTGATAGTCTTCCTTGTACTATATTCCCATAGGCACAGGGTCTTCCTTGCTCTCGTATCTGAAATCCACCCCAGAGAAACGCTCTCACCCACAGAAGACTCATTCTGGGTTCATCTGAAGGAGAAAACTTTTATTCTTCCCCTGCTATGCAAACAGACTTGGCTGCCTTCAGACACATTTACTCCCTCCAAGCCAGGAGGGAGCCAAGCATGTTTTTCTGCATGTGGGAGACTCGAAGGGAAAAGGAGAGGATATGTCAATACAATAGAAGAGGAAGCAGGAATAAAAGCAGAGTATGTGTGCTGGCCCTGTTATTTACTACATCTTAAGCAGGTCTATGTCCATCTGCACTAAACTCCTTCTGTATAAAAGACCTCGATGTCCTCTCTCACTGCTCCACCTTCTCCGAGATTATCCTGTGCACCCTTTCATGGCACAAAGGCCAGGATGATCTCAAGTCAGGAGTCTGCGGATGAGGTCCTGTCCGTCAGGATGTTCAAAGTTGTTATTTGTAAGGATTATCTGGCATCATATAAAGCAAAATCAGTAAGGACCTTGCAACAAGCAAAATGAGGAGAGCCTATCCAGAGCTGAACTGACACTCCAAGGACTGCCTTGAAAAAGAAGACCTAATAAAACTAGTCGAGACCTAATAAAACTAGCCAAAAACAGGCCAAATGGGCATGGTTTTGTGATTGATAGGAATGGTTGGACTCGATGATCCAGTGGGTCTCTTGAATACTGTGTTCAGTTCTGGGCCCCTCACCACAAGAAGGATGTTGAGGCTCTGGAGCAAGTCCAGAGAAGAGCAACAAGGCTGGTGAAGGGGCTGGAGAACAGAACCTATGAGGAGCGGCTGAGAGAGCTGGGGTTGTTTAGCCTGGAGAAGAGGAGGCTGAGAGGAGACCTCATTGCTCTCTACAACTACCTGAAGGGAGGTTGTAGAGAGGAGGGTGCTGGCCTCTTCTCCCAAGTGACAGGGGACAGGACAAGAGGGAATGGCCTCAAGCTCCTCCAGGGGAGATTTAGGCTGGAGATTAGGAGGAAGTTCTTCACACAGAGGGTCATTGGACATTGATTCTGCCCAGGGAGGTGGTTGATTCCCCTTCCCTGGAGGTGTTTAAGGCACGGGTGGATGAGGTCTTGAGGGACTTGGTTTAGTGTTAGATAGGAATGGTTGGACTAGAAGATCCGATGGGTCCCTTCCAACCTGGTTGTTCTATGATTCTATGATTTTCTCTTTTTTTTTTTAGCTTTTTCTTCCCTGAAACACATACAAAAAGGAAAGATGTGAGCTAGGAGGCGCTGCTATCGCGTCCCTATCCATCACTGAAAGGGTAATAAAAGTCCAATTCCGGAAAGAAAACCTAAAACACTAGCATCTCCTTCGAGCCGGAATCGAACCAGCGACCTAAGGATCTCCGCGGGGGCGGCGCCTCTACAGTCCTCCGCTCTACCAGCTGAGCTATCGAAGGGAGCTGCGCAAGTCTCACCCCCCGGAGGCTGCCCAAGGTGCGGCCCCGCCCGCCGCGGAGCTCCGAGCGCCATAGCGGCCGCGGGGCGGGGCTAGGGGGGGCGCGGCGCGCGGGAGGCGGGCGCGGTGGCTTGTGGGGTGCGGTGCCACTTGTCACGTGTGGGGCCAGTGGCGCAATGGATAACGCGTCTGACTACGGATCAGAAGATTGTAGGTTCGACTCCTGCCTGGCTCGCTCTTACTATTTTATACCCTCACCAGCTTTATCCAGCCGCCTTATCTCTCAGGTTAACAAACAACCGCGCATGGATGGAGGGAAACTTGACAAAAGACGAAACACTGGCGAAGCTGGAAGTGCACTTTTCCTCAGCAACGGTTTCATTTCACAGAAAGAGTCATTGAGCATTGGAATAGGCAGCCCAGGGAGGTGGTTGATTCACCTTCCCTGGAGGTGTTTAAGGCACGGGTAGATGAGGTCCTGAGGGACATGCTTTAGTGTTTGATAGGAATGGTTGGACTCGATGATCCGATGGGTCTCTTCCAACCTGGTGATTCTAAGATTCTATGATCTTATCTTCGATGATATCACAGGCTGGAGAAGTGGGACTGTGAGAACCTCACGAGGTTCAACAAGGCCAAGTGCAAGGTCCTACACCTGGGTCGGGGCAATCCCCAATTTCAATATGGGATGGGGGATGATGTGATTGAGAGCAGCCCTGGAGAGAAGGACTTGGGAGTGCTGGTCGATGAGAGGCTCAGCATAAGCTGGCACTGTGTACTCACAACCCAGAAGGCCAATCGTATCCTGGGCTGCCTCAAAAGAAGTGTGGCCAGCAGGTTGAGGGAGGTGATTATACCTCTCTATTCCTCTCTTATGAGACCTCATCTGGAGTACTGTGTCCAGTTCTGGAATCCTCAGCATAAGAAGGATATGGAGCTGTTGGAACGGGTCCAGAGGAGGGCTACAAGGATGATCAGAGGTCTGGAGCACCTCCCATATGAGGACAGGCTGAGAGAGTTGGGGTTGTTCAGCCTGGAGAATGAGAACTTATAGTGACCTTCCAGTACCTGAAGGGGCTACAAGAAAGCTGGGGAAGGACTGTTTACAAAGGCTTGTGGTGCCAGGATGAGGGGCAATGGGTATAAACTGGAGAGGGGCAGATTTAGGCTAGGCATAAGGAGGAATTTCTTCACTATGAGGGCAGTGACACTCTGGCACAGGTTGCCCAGGGAAGCTGTGGCTGCCCCATCCCTTGGGGGTGTTCAAGGCCAGGCTGGATGGGGCCTTGGGCAGCTGGCCCAGTGGGAGGTGTCCCTGCCCATGGCAGGGGGGTTGGAACAGGATGATCTTTAAGGTCCCTCCCAAACGAAACCATTGTATGATTTGTGAGACAATTCTACTGTGCCATGCCAATGGTGAGCACACAGCTCCTCTTCTAGGGCCTGAAGCATTTTTCCCCTTGCAACATGTCGATGTTTTAACTAGGTTCATTTGTTGCCACAGGTAATGCATTTCATCAAACACGTATTTAGATTGTTTGAAAAGTTTAAGCCCAGACTGTGTTTAATAATTAATACCGCTGCCATTTTCTGTTTGACAGACAATAATCCAGGGGTGAGCCAGGCGTGCAGAGGGTGTTAAATGATAAAATAGTATAAAATAGGATGAACTAATCTCTGCACAACGGCGCCGGCAGAAGCAAAATGCAAAAAAAATCGAGCCAGGCAGGAGTCGAACCTACAATCTTCTGATCCGTAGTCAGACGCGTTATCCATTGCGCCACTGGCCCCATATTATTAAAACGCTTCTCGCTCTATTCTAGACTGTGACAGCCGCCCCTCCCCGCCTCGCTCTTGAGCTGTGCGCACTGCGCATGTGCTTCATGGGGCCGGGTGAGCTGCGCTGAGTTCTTGGCATGTGGCGGAAGAGCGTCACTCGACTCCCTTCGATAGCTCAGCTGGTAGAGCGGAGGACTGTAGAGGCACCGCCCCCGCGGAGATCCTTAGGTCGCTGGTTCGATTCCGGCTCGAAGGAGAGGCGCTATTTTTCTCTTTCTGGCTTTAGATCAGCTGGTTTTTAACCAGTTTTGGGTTCACGTAAGGCAGGTCTTGCCAAACCAACCTGATAGCCTTCTATGACAAAGTGTTTCGGCTGCTGGATGAGGGAAAGGCTGTGGATGTGGTCTTTCTGGACTTCAGTAAAGCCTTTGACACAGTTTCTCACAGCATTCTGCTACGGAAACTGTCAGCCTCTGGCCTGGACAGGCGCACACTCTCCTGGGTAGGTAAAACTGGTTGGATGACTGGGCCCAGAGAGTGGTGGGAAATGGTGTTAAATCCAGCTGGAGGCCAGTGATAAGTGGGGTTCCCCAGGGCTCAGGGCTGGGTCTGGCCCTGTTCAATGTCTTCATCAACAACCTGGATGAAGGCATTGAGGGTACCCTTAGCAAGTTTGCAGATGACACAAAGCTGGGGGGAAGTGTTGGATCTGCTGGAGGGTAGGAAGGCTCTGCAAAGGGACCTAAACAGGCTGGACCGCTGGGCAGTGTCCAGTGGCACGAGGTTTAACATGGCCAAATGCCGGGTCCTGCACTTGGAGAACAACGACCCTATGCAGAGCTACAGACTGGGAGAAGCCTGGCTGGAAAACAGCCAGGAGGAGAGGGACCTGGGGGTGTTGGCCGACAGCCGCCTGAACATGAGCCAGCAGTGTGCCCAGGTGGCCAAGAAGGCCAATGGCATCTTGGCTTGTATCAGAAATGGTGTGACCAGCAGGTCCAGGGAGGTTATTGTCCCTCTGTACTCGGCACTGGTGAGGCCGCTCCTTGAATCCTGTGTTCAGTTGTGGCCCCTTACCACAAGAAGGACGTTGAGGCTCTGGAGCGAGTCCAGAGAAGAGCAATGAAGCTGGGGCAAGGGCTGGAGAACAGGCCTTATGAGGAGCGGCTGAGAGAGCTGGGGGTGTTTAGCCTGGAGAAGAGGAGGCTGAGAGGAGACCTCATTGCTCTCTACAACTACCTGAAAGGAGGTTGTGGAGAGGAGGGTAATGGCCTCTTCTCCCAAGTGACAGGGGACAGGACAAGAGGGAATGGCCTCAAGCTCCACCAGGGTAGATTTAGGCTGGAGATTAGGAGGAAGTTTTTCACACAGAGGGTCATTGGGCATTGGAATAGGCTGCCCAGGGAGGTGGTTGAGTCACCTTCCCTGGAGGTGTTTAAGGCACGGGTGGATGAGGTCTTGAGGGACTTGGTTTAGTGTTAGATAGGAATGGTTGGACTAGAAGATCCGATGGGTCCCTTCCAACCTGGTTGTTCTGTGATTCTATGATTCTATGATTCTATGATTCAGTCACAGATGTGGTTGTTCTTCCCCGAGGGAAGCAACTGCCTTGCAAGCCGAAGTGTTTCTTCTGTGACTCGCTGACCTCCAGCAGGAGCTGCTGCTGCGGGAGCAGGGGGCGCGGTGCCTGCCAGCACCTCGTTTCTTTTTAAAGGCAAACAAGATGTGTGTTGTTAGTAGTCCACGTCACTGCCAGCTCTCACGAAGCAAGTTAGTGCAGGAGGATACCCGTCGAGATCTCTTCATCTCTCTGTGGTTAATTAGAGTGTTGAAATTCCAAGGGGATTTTTTTCCAAGCCTCCTCTTCCCCAAGTGTCTAGACACTATTCTTCCAGGATAAGGAAATATCTGTGCATTTACACACTGATACCGTAGGGATAGATTTTCAAATCCAACCAGGGGATACTCAGTACATTCCTGGGGGACATGGTTTAGTGTTTGATAGGAATGGTTGGACTCGCTGATCCTTTGGGTCTCTTCCAACCTGGTGATTCTATGATTCTATGATAAATAATGTTTCTTTGTCACTATCCCTGGAGGTATTTAAAAGACAGGTAGACGAGGTGCTCAGGAATGGTTAGATTTGACAATCCAAGTGGTCTTTTCCAACCTGGTGATTCTATAACCCTATGATCTTGACCAGCATCTTCCTGAGATTATCTTGTAGGTGTTGGCTACCACAGGGCTATCCCATACAGTCACCTTCCCAGCCCTGGGGCAGGTGGCACTGGCACAACGAACTGAGTCTTCCTGGATGAATCTCTGTGCCCATTCATCCTTCTCAAAATGAAAGGAGATGCTGACTTAGCTGCCTTTAGTTCATGGAGGGAAGGAAGGTGGCTACTGTCACCTTTGATCTTTCTCCCTACCTTATAGCAGCAGAATGAGCATTTTGTTTTCTATAGAAAATGATAGCACAGAAAAAGAAATTGGTAACTTTAATTGTGCTCAGTTTTGCATGCTTCATCATTTTCCTTTAATGATTTAATTCTAAAAAGAGGCAGAAATGTAATTCTTTTTGGTTGAATTCACAGCCATACTTTGCGTATTCATTCTGAGGGAAAGTAGGTAATGAAATTAAATGACCTACAATTATGTTTGCTGTTTTCTGGATTAAGCACAAACTTATTGTGGGGAGAAAAGTCCACAAACTACCTAAATAACTGGTTATATTGATGATGGATCTTCCCTGATGCCTCTTCCATTTGGTATTTTGAGTGAATCTCGGTGTGAGTTAATATCTAAACACGCAGAGGGACAGCTCTTTGAGAATACAACCAGCCGAAGCAGTTGCCTCTTGTCCATTTTTCAAAAGCATGGGCTTTTGAGTTCACAGATACCATCCTCATGACCTGTAGCAGGCCCAGATTATCTGGCACTCTGTGCTGGCTCTTGTACAGGCACAAAACCCCTGGTTGAGATACCAGCCCCAGGGATGCTCATGAGACATCTGCCATTGTCCTCGGCAGTGATCTCACTCTCTGCCTACACCTTTCGTTAGGGGAAATCATGCCATATAGGAACAGATGCCAGTGAAACTGTATAACTTCATCACACTGCTGGTTTCTTAATGCAACCAAAGACATAAAGGAACTGCCATGTGTGGCAATAGCTCTGGCTGCTTTGCATAGGTAGATGGATCTGCTGTAATCCAAGACCAAGTTCCCGTTCAGGGAAACACTGAGTTACTGCTTGCCGCTTGCCAGGGTGCAATGCATTAATTTTGTACAGCTGTCTTAACAGCCTCTCTAGCTGTTATCAGAATGAAATGTTGATAGCATGCAAAAATAAAGAGACTGCTACAATTCATACATACAATCTTTATTAGTCAGAGTAGTTGCCAGCAAAGGTAGAATTGAATATACAGTACTTCATATATAAATAAATGCAGCAAAACAGAAAAAAAAAATTTGAGGATATGTACATTTTGAGAAGATTAATGGATGCGGCCTTACAGAGAAACAGATCAGGTAAGCATAGCTATGTTTGCATTATCTTCTAAAAATCATACCAAAGAGTAAAATCATGTCTGATTTACATGAGTAAATCCATCGGAATAGCTGATCCTGACAGTGGTGAGAAAAGCAAATGCTCTGGTACTCTGAAAACTAAATTTCCTCTTCTGTAGAGATCCTCATGTCTGCAAAAGGGCTTTGGAAACATGCAGCAGCTTGTCCATCTTTGCATCACACTGTAAGATCAAGTCATAAATCTTTCCCAAGTCTCTCATTTAGAAAGAGTGAATAGGAACCATATGACTTACAGCACGTCTCTAGCCCATGAAAATAACTTCCTTGGTTTCAATAAACTTCAGCTCTGCCCCATAGAGTGGATCTGGATGGATAACAAAGGTGTTGCATGTGGAAGACTTCCCAATTGATTTTACTAATCTGGAATTTACCTTTCCCTCCCTGGCTTTAGGCCTGATCTGTAGCTGTTGTTGAAATCAAGGGTGCAGTTCTCAGTAATTTCCAGAGAAACAGGAAGAGAGATTTCACATGGCAAATGATTCAAAATATAACATATGACTTTATACCAGACTTCTTTCCCAATGCCTTTTCCATGTCTGCTGGAAATATTCAGTATGTCGCATGTGCACACATTCACAGTGAATTTCTCTACCAGAGAGTAAAACTTCAGAATCACTTAGCGTGCCAATTTGTCACAAAGCAGGAAGCTTTGTGGTACCCTACTGCTGAGAATGTGCATTCCAGGGTCACACCTTCTCAGCAGCAGGATGGTGTCACCAATGCCCATCCTCTTGAACCACTGGGATGGATGGGCACATCCCCTGGCACTGCTGGACAGGCAGGAGAGTGGTCTGGATTTGTGCGTGTACGAGTGTCCTCCAAAATTACTTGCAATATGCAACTGAGAACAAGAAAAGCCCGTGGGTAGGAAGGGAACAAATGCCTGTGCACAGCCCCAGCCATGCCAGGCCTTCCCCTCTTCTCTGAAGCAGAAAAATAGGGATGTTTCTGAGGGCAATGTGAGTATTATCTGTCCCCAGTGCCTGCACCTGGAAAACAGATATATAACCTGAACTTTTAAAACACCCATGTGTTCTGGGAACTTCAAAAAAAATGTTAATAGTATTTCTTGATTTTGGAGATACAGCTAGTGTGATGAAACACATCTTCTCCCATATATGTAGCTGCCATTGAATGCTATTTGATGTGAAAGGTGAGAATAGAGGGAAGACAATAATGTTTCACAATAACAGGATCAGATTTTAAGGAGGGGAATAAGACTTCTGACTAGATGTGTATTCACTGGTCTATATAACTCAGTGGTACGTTACATCCCCCTTTGGACCACACCACTGTGATTAGAGGAGCAAAAATAGCAATTGCACAGTACTGACAATGATTGATGTAACATGATTAATAAAGAGCAATTAATCTGCCTAAGGATTAAACTACTATGTCAAATGAGTGAAGTGCTAAGTTTAAGGTCTCAAAGGTATTTCTTTAGCTCTTACAAATTAGAGGCCTAATTTCTTCACACTTGCTTTAGCCACACCACACATATCTCTGCTCATTTGTGTGGTGGTGCACCTGAACTTACATCTCATCCCTACCTCCTTATTTAAAATCACACCATGTGCTCTTAAAGCCCTTGTGCCTCCGGTGGAGGGAAGGACCCAGGCTCACTCCAATGAGGAGGATGATCTCTCCTCTGCCGCTTGCTTGCCCTGCCAAGTCCTTGCTGCTCCCACAGTCCCAGTGCCAGTGCTGGCACGATGACTTCCATCCCAGGGCCAGCAGGGCAGCAGGGCCAGCAGCCAGTGGCACAGTGGAATAAGCAAGCTGGCAGAAAGCTGTTGGCTGGGGTGCAGTTTCCAGCACCTTACAGCTACAGCTGGAGAAGTTGGGGCCACTGGGCATGGGCAGCAGGCCTGTCCAATCAGAATCAGGGGAGCTTTGCCATGGGGCTGCCACTGGCTGCAGGTAGTGGAGCAAGGCTCTGGAGCAGCCCAGGGCAAGCCTTCCCCTCCATGAAATGTTTGCCCACCACCTCCCAGGTTTGCAGTTTGTGCAGGGGAGGACGCAGAGTCCATTGTGTACCTCTGGCACTGGATGAGGCTCTTGGATTTGGAGCAACCTGTGTTGTAAGAGCCAGCGGAACGATTCCCAAGCATCTCATCCTGGTTCAGGTTTATCGTGTCCAGAGCTGGGCCCCACCAAGCTGCTAGTTTCTTTCCTAAGAGCATTTCCTTTCTGGAATGACAGCCCCATCTACCTAGTCACTGACTTTCCCTCTAGGGTCCACGAAAGAGCATTTTTGGGACTTCCTCACACCATTTCAGATCCTGCAAGCTGCTACAGGTAAGGAGCATTCCTGGGGAAGAGATAGAGACAGTGTGTGCAGGAAGAGACTCAGGGCTGTTCCTGGGAGGTGAAGCCCCAGCTGAAGTCAGGGAGGATAGCAGCTATACCAAACGTAGTGTTTGTTAGAGAAGGACCACACTGAGCCTGGCAGTTTGGAGCCATGAGATACCAGCATACCGGTTGGTAGAGCTCTGTACTGACTGTAGGCATCTCCTTGCAGAGTGTAGATATCAACCTATTACAAGTGACCTAGAGAGGAATTCTGCCTTGATAGGAATTACTCTTGGGTTACTGTTAATTAGCTTAAAACTGACTAGAAGTATAGGCTGCAGAGCTTTCTCTTGCTGTGAGACTCAGTGGGAAGAACCAACAGGTCATGTTTGCCAGCCCTAGGAGTCTGTGTGGTAGCTCCGATGGCTGTCTCCTATTAGCTGTGTCTTCTCTGTTGCATTAGTCGGCTGAAGCACAATAGGAGTATCTCCATCTAAATACAAGAGGAAAACAAAAAATACTTTCAGAATTCTTTGCTTGCTACCAAAGTCAGATTTCTGGTTAACACCACAAAATATCATATACTGTTCTGGCTATGGCTTAATTTTGGCTTCACGGAAAGTTGTGCATGCACTGAGTCTACAAATGTTCTTACTCCTTTTCCATATATAATGGCAGATTTCTGGGTGACTATTGCTGCTGTTATTAAATTGGACATTAGCTGTACCTGGTGCTTGGCACAGACTGCAAGGTGAGGGTCCCTGCCTGTTTCAACTCCAAGTGCTTGTTCCGGCAAACGTCTGAACATAATGAGCACTCTTGTGAGTCAGCAAGCACTAACCTTGACAGTGCTTGCAAGAATGGGCCAGAAATGAGTCTTGAAAAAGGCAAAGTTAATAGTAAAGAAAGAAGAGTTAAAAGAAAAAAACTGTATAAGCAGTCATATACTTGGGAGGCAAGAAATCATATAGATCCTGAAAGCCATCTAGTTAAATAAAAATGTTAAATTGCATTTTGAAGTCTTATGTAATATATTTAGGATAGGATTTTGAGAATTACTGTTTTAATGAGTTTAGAACTGCCAAAACCTCACATTATCACTACATAAATCCTTGCTGCTTGTAACTTTCTCATTCCATGCAGTTAATGTGTTTGGTTTCCCAATATATCTGTAAAGAATGTGTTTGTTGTAGAGTGGAGGAAAGTGAAATCTTTACAGAGTTCCCTGATGGCTGTTGTGTTCCCTCTGATAATGAACAAGGTTTGGCTGCCCTTCTCCAGGGCCTCTTTCCAATCCACCATTTTGCAGGGAGAGTGAGGGGCAGGAGGAGGGGAATCAAGACTCAGAGACTGACTTTTAAAGGTTCAGCTGACTCAGTGAAGCATTTTCTTATGAAAAGCTCTGGACTATCTATATCTCGATACTAGCACAGCCTTCACAGTAATTGAATACAAATGATGACTTTTTTTTTTTTTTGCCAAATGACCGAATGTTAAGCAAAAGAAATCATCTGACATTTCTTCCTGTTTACATGACAGTTGATGGGATGAATCATGGGCAAAAGATGTAATGTACAGGAGTGATTTAACCCAGAGCAGGACTCTAATTGCGTGCCATACGGTTTCCCCTCAGTGGGGGTAGAACAACTTTGAGTCTGTCAAGGTGAAAGGCAAGAATGATTAAATGCCAAGCAGCTTCTCTGTATGGGCAATTCTGTATTTAGATACAAGGTCAAAGACAGACATGTTTCATAACTTCTAAAAGTATGTGAGTAATTAATGCTTGGAGCTCAGCTTGGGCACAGAGTAGTTTGGCAGTCCCAATCCATTTTTGAGTTGCGATGTATTTTTTAGATTTCTGAGCATCACTCCCTCCCACCCTTTGCTGCCTCCAAGTTGTTCATTTTATGGAAGATTGTTGATGGAGGGCAGAGTCTAGCAGTTCATTTTGCTGCGGTACCCAGACGTGCAACCAGGGAATGGGGCCCACTGCAAATCTGTCGTATTGCTTCCAGCTGATCTGCAAACAGTTCTGAGCTGACACCTTCCCCAAGCCCACACCCTTCTAAAATGTATGATGTTTTTTATCAGAACAGGGACCCATGGTATAATAAACTATACAAATATAGCCTGCTAATGGAGAGCTGCAGAGTGGAGGTGCCACAGAATTCACAGTTTAAACTGTTTTCTATAGATAGCTCTTGCTCACTGTTCGCCTACATTGGTATCAGATGGAGTGTGGAGGAGACAATGAAGTGCTAAAAAGTTATTACTTCTGAGTTGGGAAAATACTTTGTTATTCAGGTCCTTTTCTTCTTTCTTTCTTTCTTTTTTTTTTTTTTTTTTTTTTTTTTTTGTCTTTTTTTCTCCCAGATCTCACTTTTTGGTATAGAAATTACTTGCTTTGTTCTTGAAACAATAACCAAACAGGAGAGAAGGTTGAACCTGTCGAACTGTTTAAGTGCATCATTATACCCTGATAAATGAAGGCAAATCTAAATTCCAACTTCATCTCCTCTGAGACCACAACAGTCAACACATGGTTTGCTATTGAATTCAGCGGAAGCAAAATAGAATCATAGAATCATATAATTGCTTGGTTGGAAAAGATCTTTGAGATCATCAAGTCCAACCATAACTGTCCACTACTAAATCATATCCCTAAGCACTTCATCTACCTGTCACTTAAATACCTCTAGTGGTGATGACTCAACCACATATCTGGGCAGCCTCTGCCAGTGCCTGGTAACCCTTCTGGTGAAGAAATTTTTCTTTATGTCTGATTTACATCTCCCCAATGCAACTTCAGGCCATTCCCTCTGATCCTATCACCTGCCACTTAGGAGAAGAGATCATCACCCACTTCTCTACAGCCTCCTTTCAGATAGCTGTAGACAGTGATAATGTCTCCCTGCAGCTTCCCTGTCTCCAGACTTAACAACATCAGTTTTCTCAGCTGCCTCTCATAACATTTATTCTTCAGCCCCTTCATCAGCTTCATTGCCCATCTCTGGACACGCTACCCCTGGGAGTACATGCTGTGAAATGAATCTCTCACGGAGCATCTGCAACTAGCTGAGCACTGAAACCAGTTAAATATATTTGAATAAAAGTTTCTTCTAGAAGAATATGCCATCAGAATTGAAGCCTTTGACATGACTGAGTTGATTTTAGTGACAGCTTACTTTTCTTTTACATTTTAGGGAATGGAACCCTGAATTTTTGGCCTCATATATCTTTTTTTTTTTGGCTAACAAATATGTGATATGTTAATTTGAGGAATGAAATCAACTGTGTAACACTTTGATTTTGTTGAGGAGAAATGTGTTGCACCATCTCAAAAAATGAAGTCTAAATCTTGACTCCCACAATGTGCATATTGCCTCTTTTGCACAGCAGGGCCAGCTCCAAGCTACTTTCACTGAGTGCAGCAGTAACTGATGGAGATGCACTCTCATACTTTTTTAGCATGAGGAATGGTGATACCTTATCGATGTTGCATTCCTGAGAAAAGCAATGACTGACTACAGAATATCTGGATAAATTAAAGTATGGACTTAGCTTGAGAATCTGTATTTTGACCTTAGTAAAATAGTTCTGGCTAGCAATAATGTGGCTACTGGCAACAGCAGGAAGCAAAGAACTTAATTACCAGCTAGAATGTTCAGTCTGTGGGCAGAGGGGTTGTGAAGAATTTGGATCCTAATAGGATGAAATCTGCTGCAGGAGGGATTTGAGTTTGTTTCTGAATTACCTACAGGAGCATTTCTGTTATTTACATAAAGTAAGCACTGAGTTTTAATTTCTATGACTGAACATTTAAAAATGTCTGGTGGAAAAGCCCGATCTATGTAATTCGTAGTCAGCTGCATTTTTTTGGTCAGCATCCCTAAAATCAAAAGGAGGGGTGAGAGAGAGAAGACGGAGGGAAGAAGTTCTGCTTGACCTGGTCACCACTAATTTTTTTAAAACACGGTATTTCCCTTTCAGCTGCAGAAAATATGCCCACATTATCTTCATGAAGTTTTTACTTTTATTCCTGATATGTTGGTGTCTTATAATCTAATTTTAAAACAGAGAGAGTTCTACTCTATTGATGCAAGCTGGTTTTGATTGATAGGAAAATCTAGCAAGATTGAAGAGAAAGGTAGGAAAGAAGAGAAGTATCTACTTGTTCCCCAAGCCCAACCTATATACTTAATATTGTCTTCAAAATAATTAAATGCATAATTCCACACTCCCATTAATTTTCAGACTGGAACTTTACTAAATTATTTTTTAAAACTGATAACTCAGTGAGACTTGGTGGCAATAAAGGGATTGGAAAGTGGCCTAGGAATACTGCATGCCAATAAATACCACCTGTGTCAGAAAGGAGGACACTTTTTTCTGACACTGGTGAATTTTGTGCTGGATATTCATAGAGAGCAAAATACCTGCCAAATTGAAAAGACTTAAAAATAAAAAGCAGAATTAAGACATTCTTTCTCTTAAAACTCCATCTTTATATTTCAAACTTGACTTTGGTGTCATAGACCCATAAATATCAAGACCCATTTTTGATTTGCACTTTTCAGGTGCTGAATGTCATGGAGTGTATTATATTTACTCCAAATAACACATTGTGGTTATAAAGTTTTTGCTAACAGTTTTTGTTGCTTTTGCAGAGACTGATTAAATATGATAAATTTTTGAGCTGACTGTGTTTACCTTGATATGCCTCTAGGCAAAACCAAATTAAAATCACCACCACACATTGCTGTATCAGTTATATAAATAGCATTTGTTTCAACTACTACAAGTGTTTTGTTACATATTTATGGAAGGGCATATTTGTGTGAAAAGTTGGTGGAGGGGGGGGGAGAATTATTCTGACACGTGCAATCTGGCAGTGCTAATTTAAGAATAAATAAACGTAAGAATATAACCATGTAAGACCTTCCATAACAAAGGAAGAGAAAAAGAGTGAGCTGACTGCTTAGGTCCCTCTTCATAAACAAGTGTAATCCTAATCATAGTTCATATAAATTTGCAACTGAAAAGTGGCCCAGGTCTTACCCTGATAGCTTGGCCTCTTACTGCTGAAGCAGAGATTGTTGCTTCTTCCAGCCTGTCCTGTGAGTGTCTAAACATAATCAGTTTGAAATACTTCTGCCATCCCTAAAGATGAAGGTACAACTATCCCCCACTTCAGCAGATTAGGACAGGACTCTTTGTTCAATATCTGCAATCCACTCTAGTGTCAAATTAGGATATCACCATCATCATCCTCTGGTATAACCAAAACGTCAGTGTGCAGCTGGGGGATGCAGCAAAGACAAGAAAAGAGGGTCACCTGCTGCAAACTGAGTCCCATTGCCCCAGCCCATGTTTCTGGCTGGGCTCTCTTGCTCTGTTCCTTGAGCTGGCCTTAGCACCTGGCCTGCCCCACTATTAGGCACAGCAAGGAATTAAATGGGCAAGGAGCTACACATATTTTTTAAAGGATTAGTTTTCACCTCTTTCCATGTCATTCTTAATTTGCTCTTCCAAGTCTTCTGGAGAAACACAAAACTCATGCTCTTCCCCTTCAGGTGCTTTGGGTTTACACTTCCCACAACAGCAGTTGAAGCAGCAGCAGAGGCAGCAGCAGAGGTAGCAGCCAGTCAGCAGCCCACAGACTGCAAACAGGACCTGGGTTAAACACAGTGGGAGGAAATCCCCATAAGCAATGATCTTCCTGAAACTCATGGCAGCCTTGTCAAAAGAACTCAATTTCCCAAGTGCTTGGCATCTCAGATTAGTACAGCTACTGGCCAAGTGGCTAAACAAGGTTCAGTTTTCCAAAGTCCTCCTTACCTACCAGTTCCTACTTGCCATTCAGGACTATGTCTGCAAAGAAGACACCAACCAACAGGCCCTTGCATGTTCAACTTTTGAAAGTCTGTCTCCAGCTGATGGCCCTTGGAAAAAAAAACTTTAAAGTGGTATGCAAAACTCCGCCAACCTTGAAACGACTCATTTGCCCAAGATAATTTTTGCAAATACTTATTTATTGGCAGGTTCTTTCTAATAACAAAGTGGAGAGAAAAAGAAGCAAAGACGGAGATGCATCCCACAGAATTTTAGTCACTGAACTAAGGCATCCAAATCAGGACTGTAGCTTCCATGGGCTCCCCACACATTCAATGGGAAGTTAAAAGCCCTTTCCAGAGTGATTCAGCCCCGAAAGAATCTGAATTGCCCATTGACGGTCTCTCTCTCTCTCTCTTTCTCTCTCTCCATTAGCCTGTGCAGGGCCACACATATGACAACTCCTAAGTTAGATTCCTCAGGCTGTGGTTTCCTGATCTAGGGTCTCAGGCAGCAAGATGTTCCCACCTGCATCACTCTCATCTTACTCCTGTCTCTGTGGCACAGAGCATGGAGGATTTAGCATAGCCAACACAGTTGCCTGGGGTTGGGACCACAGATCTCAGCCAGAAAACTTTAATTTACAAAGGTTTTCCTCCTCCAGACGAGGTCACCAATGCAAGCAGCTGCACAGCTGTGCTGTAAACCCAGGCAGTGACCTTGTCTGGAGGAAGAAAACCATGATCCATGGGCACACGATGACATCCTGGTTCCTGGCCTGGGGCAGATCCAGGCCTGCTGAGATGTTTGTGGTAAAGAAGAAATCTCCACATCTCTTCATGGACATAGTTGTATAAGAGCAAAGAAAAGCCACAGAATCACCAGGTTGGAAAAGACCCACAAGATCATTAAGTCCAAGCATTCCTATCAATCACTAAACCATGTCCCTCAGCACCTCAAAGCCAGTGGCATTCCTGAGCAGTGAATTAAAGGTGATATGTGGAATTTATTTGTAAAGCCACCACAGCTTTGTGGCCACCCGGTGTATATGGGTGGGAGGCATAGCTAGACTTTAGCATTATGGTTAAACAGTCTTCGTTTCACTAACTATTTGTTATGTTCATAAGAAAACAAGCAGTTGAAGAATAAAATAAGCACAAAGTTCAGGATATTGTCATACTTTGACAATGCAACCATATAAATATGCTCAGTTATGTATGCATGTCTCAGGCAATGTTAGCGGGGGCCAACTGGAGCATCTTTGGAGGTAATAAGAATATTTACATACCTAACATTAATATAGGATTACATCAATAGTGAATGAGATGCTTTAAATAAGAAGAAGGACCCTAACTTTTTGTTTTAAAATGTTTTCCTTCCAACAGACACCTGAAACTGTTAGCAAATCCCATAAGCCCTAAGAAAAAGGTATCTAGCTGTTTATAATTTATGATATAATTTGGAATAAATCTTCACAATGGATGGAATAAAAAAAAAAGCAACCCAGAATAAAAGCATATGGGGGCAAAATATACTTGAATTCATTCATGATACCTTGCATGTTGCCAGATTTCTTCTGCTTATATTATCATAGTTGGTAAATCAGAAATCAGTATATTTATATGATCAATAAACTGTCTTCATGGCAGAGGGAAAAAAATTTTTTCAAGCAATTGAATAAAGAACCCCTATGCCTCTCAGCAGAGAAGCAGTTAAAGTTCCCATTATCCATGTCAGTATGTTCCCAGTTCAATATGCCAGCTAAGATGTCTGGCACTCAAAAAAAAGTAATTTTCACTTTGCATTTCTTATGTCATTTGAGTTTACTTACTTCTAATGATACACCTTCTCACAATTGTCATATTTTCCGTGTGAGTATGATAGAGAAGAAGATTTGCCAGGAACATTTCTAGTTTAAGAGGAAGATAACAAGCAAAACCTTGTGGTCCCCACTGTCTTCTAACAGAATGGAGGAAATTAGAGGTCCAGAGGTCACCTGCAGAAGATGCCTCAGAATCACAGAATGGTAGGGGTGAAAAGGGACCTCTGGAGATCATCTAGTCCAACAATAGGCTCCAATAGTACTACAATGGCAAATATAAAAAACTGAAACTCACCCAGCACTTGTGCATGAGTTGAAAAGAGATAAGGAATAGTGAGCTCAGCTCGCAAAAAACACTTGGTGGCTGTTCATGCTTTGGTAGTAGCAAGATTTGGCATTGGAGAGGGATAGAGAGACCACCTGTGACAATCTTCAAATGAGCCTATATGCACATTCCAGATTTTTTTTCACAGCATTCTTAAAATCATGGAGTAGTGATTACTTTTGCTGGGATATTCTGCATATCTCATCTCACCTCCAGAATGCAGCTTTCTTGAAACAATCCAGACATTCCTGCTATAGCTGTTAGGGATTTTCTAACTTCTCTCTGTACTCTCCACTGCTCTTCTTATGAGTCAAAGCCATAGCCATAATTTCTGTTCTTGATTTTCTAACCACAGAGGAGTTTATACTTCATAAAATCCCCACTAAAGATCAGGAAGCAGAAGAGGAAACAAAAGCTAAGGAAGAAAAAAATAGTGAGTAAAATCTTGTTTACCAAGACTGTTAAAGGAGTTAATTCTGCTGCACTCTGGCAATGATTGGTGGCATCTGGGCTGTGACAAAGAGGCTGAGGGAGGGAGTGGACAGCAAAGAATGTCTGTGTCGAGGAGTCCAGCCTGCAGCAGGAGTTGTCTACCAGCAGCTGCCAGCAGGCAGAATCCAGCCTGCTTCTGAGGGTGCAACTGCATCTTTGCAAGTGCAATTTCAGCCTCAGTTTTTTATTATTAGTTTCATTCAGTGTTCTGCATTTGAGCAGCTTCCATCTCATCTTGATCAGCAGACAAATTATGGCTTCTCAGACCTATATAACTGCCCAAGTGACATCCCAGTCTGACAGGGGACTGCATGGCAATGAAGCACTGGCCTGATCCATGCTGGATCCATGTTTCGGGGTTCTCAGATCAAAGCTGTAATAGAGTGTTTGCTTCACACAGTACAGATAATTTTTCTATGTGTTCCAGCACAGTCCTCGGTTTCCTGTGTTTCTGTGGCTGGAAATAGTTTGGGGCAGCGTTTATTTTGCATATTTGCATTTCTGTTGGGTTTTTTTACATTTCTGTAACATTTAATATTCATAGAAACACTCAAATTTGACATCTGCAAACATCAGAGGACTCCAGTAAAAAATGACAGCTCATAACTCCTTTATGAACAGAATAGTCCATGATGTGTTTTTCTTTGAGCAATGTGCCAAGTTTTGATACATCATTACCATCCTTCCCTGCTCTCTTCCTCCACTCCACCCTTCTCAACTTTTCTTTGACTTCCTTTCTCTCACTCCCCCACCAGGGCCCATGTAGGTCTCCATAATCACAAAATGTTATTTATTATTATTGCTTACTTATGTTGTGTGCTATATAAAGCAAAGAACACTGCTAAATTTGTTCTATAATAACTTACTAACTGGTTGTCACATAAGTGGGACTTCTTGTTTTTTGAACAATGAGTCATTTTTATTTAGTCATTACTGAAAAGAAAGTAAAAATTAACCTGGAGCACTAGATTGAAATCTAATTAATATCTGAAAGTGTTACAAAACATGCACTCTATTTAACTATTTACCAAGTTAAAAAGAAGAAGAAAACGTTCTATATTAGCACTATTCTGAGCTGATGTTACGTTCTGCCACTGCTAATTTTCCAGATAATGTTTTTTAATTAAGCTCTTATTAGTGGTTTATATACAGATCCTACTATTTGTTAAGCCTGTAGAGAGATCATGTTTTTCAGGGGTTTCCTTGTGTATGCAATTGTCAAGGTGTACTATAACATTTGATTGCCAGCAGAAAATAACAGCTTACCTTTGCCCACCAGCTTGAAAGCATGAAGTAGGTGTTAACATTTTCCTCACCAAACTGTTCTGCCACATAGAGCCCTAATGATCCATACTTGTCATATATGTTTCGCTTGGGCAGATCAGTCAGTGTTGCATGGGCATTGTTGATCTCTTTAAATTTTTCTGCAGCCTCTGGGTTGTCTGGATTCTTGTCGGGATGATATTTCAGAGCCAATTTTCTTAAAATGATACAAAAAACCCAAAAGGAAAATAAATCTTCAATATGTGTGTTTGTATACAGACACTTACAAAACATGACAAACTATTTTAGTAGAGATACAATCATTCTGAAAACCATGTCCAGACTTCTTTTTTTTCCAGCTCTGATGTACTGAGTAGAAGAAAAGTGACTCAAAGAAACTGAACGTGAAAGTTTTGGTAAATTAGTTATTCCTGTTATACTGAGCATGAACTTAGTGTGTTGATTCCTTGTCAGCTACCATGTTAAAAGAGACAGTGGTATATGCTGAAAGCACAGATCGCAGCATGAGAATAAGTCACATACACTCGTATTATGATTGCCACCTGATTTGCATCAGTTAGCAGGCTTCAACAAAGATAAAGATTTTTTTTAACAGGTTATTTAAAAGCATGATGATCACACTGCTTATCCTTTGCTTATAGCAGAGGAAATGCTGGTTTTTATTAGCTATCAATAGTAACAATATTAAAATTTTGTGAACAGTGTCTATGCAGGAACCCAGGCAGGGATGATGGAAAACACAGGAGCTGTAGTAGAAAGGAAGCATCTTTCTGAAACACAATGTGGAAAAGCCTTGTGAGTTAGCCCTATATTCAAGAGTCTATCTTTGGGCCTAATTCCACACTGTCACACTTCTGAGACAGTTGTTAGACAATGGACACTGATTGTCAAGTGTTTTGGGCTGTTCATGCTGGCGGGAAGCCTTTGCTGGGGCATAGCTCGGTGATGTCTTTTTCCCCTGATTGCACATGGCGCTACAGCATCTGAGGAGAGGTACAGCTTGAAAGGAACAGTGTGGGACTGCTGGCTTGTGGACAGTGCTAGGGAAGCAGAACCTGGAGAAGGAAGACATTGCTTCCAGCCATTTTGGAGCACTGGCAGATGTGAGTTCACACATACCTGCAAAACAAGCATGGACAGCAGTATATCTTTTTAAAAAATCTTCACTCACTCTGAAGAACTGGCACTGAGATTTTTCTAGGACATTTATTTAATGACTAGTGCTGACCTCTAGTGGCATCAAAAGCGATTTGGTAGTGCTCTAAATTCTGTGATCCTCACCTCAGTCAAGCTATGTTGTGTGTTGTTAATGCTCAGAGCTAGTCATGACTGTTATGCCAAAAATACATTATTTATGATGTGAAGGCAGTTTACTCACACTTCTAAGAAACTTATCCTCGGAGTAGGATCTTGCTCGACTTCCCACTGAAGTCCCAGTACAGATTATTTCCCTGGCAAAAACCTAACTATTTTGTTCCTGATGACAGTTCCTGCCTTGGAGACATTAAGCCAATATCAAGACTGATAAGAGCCTGGGAGCAGCCTTCAGCAGTGATCTCTTCAGTTCTGTGCACTGAACCAAATTAATCTTCTCATAGATAATAAATAACTCCTTAAACATGTCTTCAAAAGGTAATAGCATGAAGGGGTTCATGTTCAGTCATATTTAATATATTGCACCTGCATTACCTTTAACATAAATTTTTAGTCATATTTAACAAGTAGTACATTAAAGGTAAGAAAACATTAATTAGGAAAAACTGGAAAAACAAGCTGTCTCTCGCATGACTCAATGACATGATTTGCCATCTAATTATTTAAGTAGCTTATGCAATCTATGCATTTTCTTAGCTGAAAAAATCCTCCAACACTTAGAATTAAAAAGAAAAAAAAAAAAGGCAGGGGTGTTATTTTCAAAATCCATGTGTGGCTGCAGGCACAGGGCAACCACTCTCCAGCCTTTCTTTCCTTTCTCATAAACCCAAAGGTATATTTTCCCTTCTCCACATCCCCAACAATCTCATTAAAAAAAAAAGAAAAAGCTACTAAATGTATTTTCAAAAAGATGAAAAACATTGCTGCACATTCACTTTCACTAGCATTGTTTTAGAATACTAATAGAATGGCTCTCAACAGAGTACAATTAAAAAGAGATGATATATGTTCTTATTCTGATTTTGGGAAAATTGTCCTCACCAAAACTAGTATGTTAACAGAACAACTCCCTGCACACAAAGAGGATATATACTAATTGGAGATGATTTAGTAGTGAAAAAGTGTTCTATATACTGGTAGTGAAACTCACATGAGTAAGAAAAAAAACCTCCATTAATTCCAACCCAAGAAACAATAAAAGTAAGGACAAGAACTACATGACACAACAGAAATATCACCTACATAGAAGCTCCCCTGTGGGTCCCTGGAAAAGTGATATTCCTAATTACAGGGTAATTGTTGGTCATTATGAGTAGAGAAAAAGAAAGAAGCCAAAAAAACTAGTCCATGAAAACAGGACTTTTGCTGACTACTTCCCATGCTAAACACATGGATTTATGTCCATTAGAATTTTTCTCATGGTGAATGTCTTTTTCCTTCACCACTTTGGGACCACTGACCACAGCAGCAAGCAATGTGATGGCAAAGTGGCAAGCACACCTATAGCCACTCCACAAGAGGGATGGGACACTCAGAGAAACAAAGTCAGAGAAATACACTGAGCACCTCGGTCAGTGAGAACATAGGATGAAAGTGGGTGGAAGTGTGGATCTGATGAAGGGTAGGGAGGCTCTGCAAAGGAATCTGAACAGGCTGGACTGCTGGGCTGAGACCAATGGGATGAGGTTTAACAAGGCCAAATGCCGGGTCTTGCATTTGGGGCACAACAACCCTATGCAGTGATAGAGACTAGGAGAAGTCTGTCTAGAAAGCTACCTGGAGGAGAAGAACCTGGAGGTTTTGTTTGACAGCGACTAAATATGAGCCAGCAGTGTGCCCAGGTGGCCCAGAAGGCCAATGGTCCAGGAAGGTTAATCTCCCTCTGTACTTGACACATTGAATCCTACCATATAACTCAGCAAAGGCCATGGCTCTGGGGATGTCCAGTCTTCTTGAACCTCGATTCTGACCCTGACTGCAGACACATGTTGTTTTTTGACCTCTTCCATTGTGGACATTGCAGGAACTCACTGCTCACGCTCGTCCTTCTGAGCTGTGCAGTGTCTTTGTGTAATGCGGGTGTCCGTTCTTTCTGATGACTTTGGTGCCTTCTGCTTGTGATTATTTCTTAGTGTAAGCCACTGAATCTGAGTGTGACATGGTCAGGGCCTGAGAGGTTGTAGCGAATGTGGCTGTAAGGCATGTGTGCCTTTCCTGCTGCTGAGGGGAGCAGTGTAGATGTATGGGTGTGGTGTGAGAGCTGAATGTTTGACTCAGTGCATGCTGAAGGTGTGAGGTGTCTAAGTCTCATGCTTCCTTCGATAGCTCAGCTGGTAGAGCGGAGGACTGTAGGCTCCCTTGCACGGCCATCCTTAGGTCGCTGGTTCAACTCCGGCTCGAAGGAGTGCCCTTTTGGCTCTGGCCCACACCGTGCAGCACCTCTCATTTTGGACCCGCCTGGGAAGTTCTCTCCCAAGGGTTGCCCATGCATGAGCCCTTTCCTTGGGAGGGGAAGACGAGTTTGGGGAGAACGGTGGGGAGGGGCTGGTGGTCGTGAGCACTGGGTTTGTCCTGGGTCACCCGCATCAGGAGAAGGAGTGTCTGGCTGTGGGTATGAGAGCCAGGCCAGTGGGAGGCTCAAGGTTTGGGTGTGGGTGAGTCTGGATGTGGGGTGGGAGCATGGGAGGGAGAGGACCTCAGGGAGAGGCTGTGGGCTGGGGAATTAGCTCAAGTGGTAGAGCGCTCGCTTAGCATGTGAGAGGCAGCGGGATCGATGCCCGCATTCTCCAATGCTTTTCATTCTCCTGGTCTGCACACAGTGGTCTTTACCTGAGGTCCATGTCCTCTGGGAACTGTGGGATCTCACAGTGTACTCAGACAGCAAAGAAGGGGACAAGATCCCACAGCCTGAGTAGTTTAACAGGGACCATATTTTCTTCCACTTTGCTGGAAAGCTGCCATATGTCATCTCAAGAACTGTGTCTACCTTTGGGCTTTTTAGTACAAAAAAGGCATCAATAAAATGAAGGAACCTCTGTGGAGGGCCAGCAAGAAGGTCAGCAAATTGGAGGGATTTCTAAGTGACGATGGTCTGAGGACTCTGGCGATGTCAAAAGAGAAATTAACATGTGGGCTCACTCATGACCTTCCAGCACTTGGGAGGAGATGACTGAGTAGGGCAATGTTGTGCTATTGTTTGGTGCTTGATGACAGAGCAATCACAATCACGGCAATATTGGATGCATAAAAGTTGATGTGGGAGGTGGGTAAGCTCCTTTTGGCTTTGAATAGTCCAGGTGAAGAAGATGATTTCCAAGGAGCTGGTGATTTTCCTCTGTTTGGTGGTTTGCATGATGTGATGGCCTGAAGGGTTGAGCAATGCATTGTGATGTTGGATCTGAGGTTGTCTGGAGCAGGCTGTTGGAGCAGAGGCATGAAAGAGAAGAGCATCTGGGAAGTTGTTGGATGAGTGTGTGCTGGGCAAGGCCCATGGTAGGGCCTCATGCTTCCTTCGATAGCTCAGCTGGTAGAGCGGAGGACTGTAGGCTCCCTTGCACGGCCATCCTTAGGTCGCTGGTTCAACTCCGGCTCGAAGGAGTGCCCTTTTGGCCCTGACCTACACCATGCAGCACCTCTCATTTTGGCCCTCTCTGGGAGCTTCTCTCTCAAGGGCTGCCCATCTGTGAGCTCTTTCCTTAGGAGGGGAAGACGAGTTTGGGGAGAACGGTGAGGAGGGTCTGGTGATTGTGAGCACTGGGTTTGTCCTGGGTCACCCACATCAGGAGAAGGAGTGTCTGGCTATGGGTATGAGAGCCAGGCCAGTGGGAGGCTCAGGGTTTGGGTGCAGGTGAGTCTGGATGTGGGGTGGGAGCGTGGGAGGGGAGAGGACCTCAGGGAGAGGCTGTGGGCTGGGGAATTAGCTCAAGTGGTAGAGCGCTCGCTTAGCATGTGAGAGGCAGCGGGATCGATGCCCGCATTCTCCAATGCTTTTTGTTCCCCTGACCTGCACACAGTGGTCTTTGCCTGAGGTCCATGTCCTCTGGGAGCTGTGTCTTGCCACAGTGTGCCTGGGCTGCTCAGAACACCAAGGCATCTGGAGCTGCACCAAGGGCAGCACAAGCTCAAGCTCTGGCTAAAAGGAAGGGTTTCTACGCTCCTACTTAGCACTTGCCTGACACTCCCAGGATAAATTGGACTAACATTGACTCTCCGTGTAGAAGAGAGTCATTGAACAATTGCAGCGCCTTCAGAGCAAGGCCACAGTGATGGCTTGGAACAGGGACATTTGCCCTTTGAGGAGACAGCAATGAATGTAGACGTGTCCAGAGACTGGAGAAGAGAGGGCTTTGGGGTAGGTAAGCAGCACTTCATTTGAATGATTACCAGGTGAATTTTGAGTCACAAGTTACCGTCCTTACTATGGTGATTGTCAGAGGAATGAGAAAAAATTGACAACAAGTGAGGCAGGACAGGTTCCATTTTTCTACCCTCAGCACAGCCAGGCAGGAGAAGAAGGGTACCCTGTGGCGCTGTACATTCTCTGTGCTTGCAAGATGGTATAGAATAATAGAACAACCAGGTTGGAAGAGACCCACCAGATCATTGAGTCCAGTCGATCCTATCAAGTGCTAAACCATGCCGCTCAGCACCTTGTCCACCCGTGCCTTGAACACCACCAGGGAAGGTGAATCAACCACCTCCCCCGGTAGCCTGTTTCAGTGCCCTATGACCCTTTTTGTGAATATTTTTTTCCTAATACCTATCCTAAATCTCCCCTGGTGGATCTTGTGGCCATTCCCTCTTGTCCTTTCCCTGAGGACGTCAGGGGCTGGATACAGGTGGTTCCACGACAGACCCACAGCAGGACACGGTGCCCAGAAGCACATTAGCCAAGTTGGTGGCGCCTCTAGGAAAACGTATTTAAGAAGGAGCGAAACACTGCATGGTAGTGAGGGAAATATGTGAGAAACAGCCTGCAAACACCTAAGTAATATAAGTAGGAGAAGGAGGACATTCTTCAGCTGCTGAAGCAGAAATTCCCCTTCTGCCCATGGAGAGGACCACATCAGAGCACGTGTCCACGCTACAGCCCATCCTCCTCAAGCTAGAGAAGAGAAATTGAGGGAACCTTGGTCCGTGGAGAGGAGACCATGCAGCAGCAGGCTCTCCTGACAAGATGTGGCCTATGAAGGACTCAAATTTGAGCAGCCCATGAAGGACTACAGCCTGTGGGAAGGACTCATGCTAGACCATGAGAAAAGTATAAGAAGTTAGGAGCAGCACAGAGGATCCCTTTATGAAGTCATCACAACCCCTATTCCCCATCTGCCAGTGGCAAGTAGAGCAGTTGGGAATGAAGGCGTGAAGCTAAACCTGGAAAAAGGCTGGTGAGGGGAAAGTGGTTTATAAAATTTTGTCTTGGTTTCTGATCATCAAAATCTATTCTAATTGAATCATAGAATCATAGAACAACCAGGTTGGAAGGGACCTACCGGATCACCAAGTCTAACCATTCCTATCAAACGCTAAACCATGCCCCTCAGCACCTCATCCACCCGTGCCTTAGACACCTCCAGGGAAGGTGAATCAACCACCTCCCTGGGTAGCCTATTCCAGTGCCCTATGACCCTTTCTGTGAATTTTTTTTTCCTAATATCTATCCTAAATCTCCCCTGGTGGAGCTTGTGGCCATTCCCTCTTGTCCTGTCCCCTGTCACTTGGGAGAAGAGGCCATTACCCTCCTCTCCACAACCTCCTTTCAGGTAGTTCTAGAGAGCAATGAGGTCTCCTCTCAGCCTCCTCTTCTCCAGACTAAACAACCCCAACTCTCTCAGACATTCCTCATAAGTCTTCAGGAAACCAATGGAATCCTTGATCCAGGGTACCTTGGAGATGGAGGGTGGAAGAGTCTTTAGCTGAGGTGTCATCCAAAATGAATTTGTAGTGGTTCTATTATGGAGGCAGAGCCTGCATGGAGTCCTGCTGTTCTGTGAATAGTAGAGTAGATGGTAGAGTAGAAGATTGCAAGCTCCCTTTCATGGTTGGACTCAGATGTCTTCCAAGCCCTGTGTGCTTCAATTGGCCAGATTGCCCCAGACCAATCTTTTATTAGATCTCCACATCCAGTCACGTTTTCAGAATCTGCATTTGTGGGTTTTTTGTATGTCCTCATGCTGTTTCTGCGTTGCAACACAGGAATCCTGTAATGTAATTCAGCAATGGCAATGGCTTTGGGGATGTCCAGTCTTCTTGAGCCTCAATGCTGACCCTGACTGCAGACACATGGGTTTTTTTGACCTCTAACATGACTAGTGCCATACAGTTTTCCCTTTCTGCCTATGACATTGGTGCCATCTGCTTTTGATTATTTCTTAACATGACCCACAATGTCTGGGTGTGCCATTGTCAGGTGTCATGGGCCTAAGAGGTTGCGGCCAATGTGGATGTAAGGCATGTCTGCCTTTCCTGCTGCTGAGGGTAGATGTGTGGCTGTGTGGGTGTGGTTTGAGAGCTGAAGGTGTGGCTGAGTGCATGATGATGGTGTGATGTGTCTAAGTCCCATGCTTCCTTTGATAGTTCAGCTGGTAGAGCTGGGAGGAGCTCCTCTGGGAGCTGTGGGATCTCACAGTGCACGCAGATGTCAAAGAAATGGACCAGATCCCAGTTTGTAGCAAGAGCAGCATGAGTAGTTTAACAGGGACTGTGTTTTCTCCTACTTTTCTTGAGAGATGCCAAATGTCATATCAAGAACTGAGTCAGATCAGAGCCAGGCCAGTGGGAGGCTCAGGGTTTGGGTGCAGGTGAGTCTGGATGTGGGGTGGGAGCATGGGAGGGGAGAGGACCTCAGGGAGAGGCTGTGGGCTGGGGAATTAGCTCAAGTGGTAGAGCGCTCGCTTAGCATGTGAGAGGCAGCGGGATCGATGCCCGCATTCTCCAATGCTTTTCATTCCCCTGGCCTGCACACAGTGGTCTTTGCCTGAGGTCCATGTCCTCTGGGAGCTGTGTCTTGCCACAGTGTGCCTGGGCTGCTCAGAACACCAAGGCATCTGGAGCTGCACCAAGGGCAGCACAAGCTCTGCCTAAAAGGAAGGGTTTCTGCACTCCTACTCAGCACTTGCCTGACACTCCCAGGATAAATGTGACTACCATTGACTCTCTGTGTAGAAGAGAGTCATTGAGCAATTGCAGTGCCTTCAGAACAAGGCCACAGTGGAGCAGGGACAATTGCCCTTTGAGGAGAAAGCAATGAATGTGGACTTGTGCAGAGACTGGAGAAGAGAAGACTCTGGGGTAGGTAAGCAGTACTTCAACTGAATGCTTACCAGGCATTTTTTTTGAGTCAAGAGTTAGACTTTTCCCTGTGGTGATTGTCAAAAGAATGACGAACAGTGCACTACAAGTGAGGCAGGACAGGTTCCATTTTTTGACCCTCAGCAAAGCCAGGCAGGAGAAGAAAGGAATCCTGTGGCACTGTACATTTTCCATGCTTGCAGGGTGGCATGAGCTGATGGACTGAAACCTTCAGGAAACCAATGGAATCCTTCATCAAGGGGATCTTGGATGTGGATGGTAGAAGAGACATGTGCTGGGGTCTTGTCCAAAATGTTTATTAGCAGCTCTGTCATGGAAGCAGAGCTTGGATGCAGTCCTACCATTCCATCAATAGTGCTGCTGGTAGACAAGATTACACCAGGCTCCCTTACATAGCTGCTCTTACATGTCCTCCAGGCCCTGACTGCTCTTATGAGCCAGATTGGCCCTGACCATATTTTTGGAGAACCTCCACAGTCACACTTGTGTCCAGGAGCTGTATTTATGTTTAGTTGTGGGCATTCTCTTTCTGTGTTGCAGCATGGGAATCCTACCATATAACTCAGCAATAGCCATGGCTCTGGGGATGTCCAGTCATTTTTTGCTTCGACGTTGACCCTGACTTCCGACACGGTTTTTTTTGACCTCTTCCATTGTGGACATTGCAGGAACTCACTGCCCACGCTCGTCCTTCTGAGCTGTGCAGTGTCTTTGTGTAATGAAGGTGTCCGTTCTTTCTGATGACTTTGATGCCTTCTGCTTGTGATTATTTCTTAGTGTGAGCCACTGAATCCGAGTGTGACATGGTCAGGGCCTGAGAGGTTGTGGCCAATGTGGATGTAAGGCATGTGTGCCTTTCCTGCAGCTGAGGGGAGCAGTGTAGATGTAAGGGTGTGGTGTGAGAGCTGAATGTTTGGCTGAGTGCATGATGAAGGTGTGAGGTGTCTAAGTCTCATGCTTCCTTCGATAGCTCAGCTGGTAGAGCGGAGGACTGTAGGCTCCCTTGCACGGCCATCCTTAGGTCGCTGGTTCAACTCCGGCTCGAAGGAGTGCCCTTTTGGCTCTGGCCCACACCGTGCAGCACCTCTCATTTTGGCCCTGCCTGGGAGCTTCTCTCTCAAGGACTGCTCATCCGTGAGCTCTTTCCTTGAGAAGGGAAGACGAGTTTGGGGAGAACTGGTAGTCGTGATCACTGGGTTTGTCCTGGGTCACCCGCATCAGAAGGAGTGTCTGGTTATGGGTATGAGAGCCAGGCCAGTGGGAGGCTCAGGGTTTGGGTGCAAGTGAGTCTGGATGTTGGGTGGGAGCATGGGAGGGGAGAGGACCTCAGGGAGAGGCTGTGGGCTGGGGAATTAGCTCAAGTGGTAGAGCGCTCGCTTAGCATGTGAGAGGCAGCGGGATCGATGCCCGCATTCTCCAATGCTTTTCATTCCCCTGGCCTGCACACAGTGGTCTTTGCCTGGGGTCCCCTTGTCCTCTGGGAGCCGTGCCTCGCCACAGTGTGCCTGGGCTGCTCCTGGGCTGCTCAGAACACCACGGCATCTGGAGCTGCACCAAGGGCAGCACAAGCTCTGCCTAAAAGGAAGAGTTTCTACACTCCTACTCAGCACTTGCCTGACACTCCCAGGATAAATGGGACTAACATTGACTCTCTGTGTAGAAGAGAGTCATTGAGCAATTGCAGTGCCTTCAGAACAAGGCCACAGTGATGGCTTGGAGCAGGGACATTTGCCCTTTGAGGAGAGAGCAATGAATGTGGACTTGTGCAGAGACTAGAGAAGAGAGGACTTTGGGGAAGAAAAGCATCATCTGCATGCCTGCTAGGAGGGTTTTTGAGACTAGAGTTAGGCTTTTTCCTGTGGGAGGGTGACAGAGGAAACAATGGCCTACAAGTGGAAGCAGGGCGGGCTCCATTTTTTCACCCTCAGCACAGCCAGGCAGGAGAAGAAGTATACTACATGGTGCTGTGCAGTCTCATTGCATGGAAGGTGACATGAGCTGATTGGCTGAAACCTTCATCGAACCAATGCTGTCCTTAATCTGGAGGTTCCTGGAGAAGGATGGTTGAAGAGGCATTCGCTAAGATGTCATCCAAAATGACTTTTTAGTGGTTCTGTCTTGGAGGAAGAGGTCAGGTGGAATCCTGCTGGTTTTTTCAGCAGTGTTGCTGGTAGAGAAGAAGACCAAAGGCTCACCTGCATGGATAGTCTTACATGTTCTGCAGGTAGACTAAGCTGCAGCTGGCCTCAGTGTATCTTATGAGTCTTTTCCTACATCTCGAAATGCAGCCGTATGTCCAGCACCTCTATGTTTAGTTATGAATGTTTTCTCTTTTGCTGTGTTGCAGCATGGGAATCCTACCATATAACTCAGCAATGGCCATGGATTTGGGGATGACCAGTCATATTGTGCCTCGGTGTTGACCCTGACTGCAGACACATGTTGTTTTTTGACCTCTTCCGTTGTCGACATTGTAGGAACTCACTGCCCGTGCTTGTCCCTGTGAGCTGTGCAGTGTCTTTGTGTAATGAAGGTGTCCATTCTTTCTGATGACTTTGGTGCCTTTTGCTTTTGATTATTTCTTAGTGTGAGCCACTGAATCTGAGTGTGACATGGTCAGGGCCTGAGAGGTTGTGGCCAATGTGGTTGTACGGCATGTCTACCTTTCCTGCTGCTGAGGGGAGCAGTGTAGATGTATGGGTGTGGTGTGAGAGCTGAATGTTTGACTCAGTGCATGATGAAGGTGTGAGGTGTCTAAGTCTCATGCTTCCTTCGATAGCTCAGCTGGTAGAGCGGAGGACTGTAGGCTCCCTTGCATGGCCATCCTTAGGTCGCTGGTTCAACTCCGGCTCGAAGGAGTGCCCTTTTGGCTCTGGCCCACACCGTGCAGCACCTCTCATTTTGGCCCTGCCTGGGAGCATCTCTCTCAAGGGCTGCCCATCCAAGAGCTCTTTCCTTGGGAGGGGAAGATGAGTTTGGGGAGAATGGTGGGGAGGGTCTGGTGGTCGTGATCACTGGGTTTGTCCTGGGTCACCCGCATGAGGAGAAGGAGTGTCTGGCTATGGGTATGAGAGCCAGGCCAGTGGGAGGCTCAGGGTTTGGGTGTGGGTGAGTCTGGATGTGGGGTGGGAGCATGGGAGGGGAGAGGACCTCAGGGAGAGGCTGTGGGCTGGGGAATTAGCTCAAGTGGTAGAGCGCTCGCTTAGCATGTGAGAGGCAGCGGGATCGATGCCCGCATTCTCCAATGCTTTTCATTCCCCTGGCCTGCACACAGTGGTCTTTGCCTGGGGTCCATGTCCTCTGGGAGCTGTGTCTCTCCACAGTGTGCCTGGGCTGCTCAGAACACCATGGCATCTGGAGCTGCACCAAGGGCAGCACAAGCTCTGCCTAAAAGGAAGGGTTTCTACACTCTTACTCAGCACTTGCCTGACACTCCCAGGATAAATGGGACTAACATTGACTCTCCATGTAGAAGAGAGTCATTGAGCAATTTCAGCATTAAGTTATTATGCTAAGAAAAATGTTTCGAACAATTTTTTGTAGGATTTTTAACATAAGCAAATCTTCTTTGAAAATCTGCTTAACTCCTTTGTAAATTTATCTGTGACAAACTCCAAACAGAATCACAGAGATGTACCCCTGTCATGTTTATTAAAAAGTAATTTTTGCCCTGGGCTTTGGTACCATGATTAATACTGACTTAATTAATAATGGCACGAAACTTAGAATCAGGTATTGCTGGTTTTATACTTTGTAGTAAGGAACACAGGTTCAGCAGCAGATTTTTGGATTATCGTATATTAAAAGATAATTAAAGCGTATCTATGAGACTGACTCATCATTTTATCTTGCAGATATTTACAACTACTCCATTAACGATGAATCCCTCTGACATTTCCACTTTAGTCAGAAGCAGCCCTTTTTTTGCTATAATTACTAATAAAGATGGATAAAGCACCACTGTCAGTTTTACCATACATCACTTTGTAAATCATCCTTCTTCATGTTCAGCATTAAATATAGCTAATTCTATTCTACATTCCTCCATGACAGCTCTCTACTTTGGGGATTAAACAAGGCCTCCTTTCCATAAATTTAAATGTAAAAGCAACAGGAAAACATGAGGTTTGATAAAGAAGATGGTTTCTGCAGCCAGGCTATACTGCAGGGACACAGAAGGTGCGAGTCATGAGTGAATTTGATACTGTAGTAAGTTTATCCTCTAGTGCTATAGCTATGCAAGACAACAGAATCATGAGATGTCAATAGTTTTCCTTCCATTCTGTTAAGAGGTTGAACATTCACTACTTCTCAAACTTCTATTGAATATATATGTTTAGGAACAAAAAACTGGAGAGATGCTACTTGTTCAAAAAGAGACAACAGAGTCCCAACAAAAGTCAAACTAAACGCTATTGCAAGTGGGTCTATTTCATAACCTCTTTTGCAGTTCAAATATATTCTTGCATTTCATAGGAAAAGCAAGCTTTGTTAAAGTTCAACTGGTAAGACAGTGCGACCAATGGCATTCACAATGATACTGTAATAGAAATTTTACTATATTTATTAAACCTGCAAGTACACATCTGGCATATTTAAATGTCAAGAACATCTATTTCACACATGACATTTGAAGTTATTTCTCTTTTAATAGCAGCAGAACAGATTTAGGAGCAAAATAACCCATAAAATCTTCAAGTCTTACTTCCAGGTCTTGTTACATTTCAATAACAAAATTTTGAGAATTTTGAGAATTTTTCTTTGAGTAAACTTATCTTAAAATCCTCTCTTCCTTTTCAACATAGAACCTACCATTTCCTGTCCCAGAGTTTTTTTGGCAGCTAGTTGTGCTGTTATAACCATGTATCAGGTCAAATTGCTTTTAAATTCAAAGCGCTGATTTTGGTTACACTTGACTTCATAAAGTGGAGCACTCTCCTATACTTAGCATTTTCCCCCACCGAACATAAAACACAATATGATCACAAAATCTACCAGTCTTCTTTATGACAAAATAAACTGATCAGACTCCTTACATCTCTTATTCTGGTTCTTGAATTGTTATCACAGCATTTTTCTGCATTTGCTTTGCTTTTCAACACACTTCAGGAAAACATGTTGACACAAGAACTGGGTGCAGTATTCAAAGACTGCACTTCATTAGCATAGCCTGCGTTATTTTCTCCTCACAGCCTGACCTCTCATTCAGCCAGTTTAAAACATTTTAGGTGAAGTGCACAGATCGCTTGTTAGATAGAATCAACAGATGAATTCACATTGCATCACTTCTCATACTTTACAGGCTCACAGAGCAAATAAAAAATTCTAACATTCTAATGAATGTCCAGAGTGCAGTTAACTCAAAAGGTTTTACCATCATAATCATACCAGACACACGAGCAGTTTTAGACATGTTGCGAAGCACATTTACTTACCTATAGGACCTCTTAATCTCATCATATGTTGCTCCCTTCTCTAAGGCAAGGATTTCATATAAAGCTTCCCCTGATGTTGACAAAGTACGTTGTCTTTGTTCAGCCATATTAGCATTGCATTACCGAAGCTGCTAATGTAGAACAGAGTTTAAAATATCAGGGACTGCATGCATATATGGATGATATTCCTTATTGTTCATTTTAATAGATTTTATTTCGGTAGAAAGATGTTAAAAATACATGAAAGTGAAACTAGAATAAAATGTCCTCTAAATTACGCTCAGTCTCTTAAGATATTTTCAAATTGTTTAAGAAAATGGAAAAGCAAAAATCAAAGAACTGAAGCTTTTGTTTTAGACATCACTGTTCATATTAAAGGCTTGAGGTTTCTCTTGGTGACATGAATAGTTAAATTTCCTACAGCATTAATGTGCATAGTATTTCCACTAGTTTTATTTGTATTTGTTTACGTCTATCTTTTCAAACTCTTAGAAAAATAATTCCACCATTTGTTAAGGCTGTTGGCTTTGTGCAGTGTGGTAGAAGATTTGTACCTCTGAGTATATCCTGACACATCACAACGGTGAATTTTTGCTTTCTCAACACAAGGACTCAGATACAGCCTAAACAATTCTTGAGGGATTAAGGTTGAAGTTTAGTCAAACTCGTTATATTGTCAACAGACAGAGGTGCATACTCAGAGGACAACTGACCAAGGAGTTTCTTCCTATTACGTCTACAATGTGCTCAGGATATCTGCATTCCCAACTCACATTCCCTAAGGACAGGTGAAATTAATCTGGAACTAGGCAATGAGACTAGATAACAAGAATTGACCTTAATATTATAAATGTAACCATTTATTGCAAATTTATACATGGGAAAATACTGACAGGGTCCTATTTAATTAGAGATACAAGACTTTGGGCTGAATTCATGAGCTTGTGATGGATTTAACAAGGTTCCCTTACAGTATAGTGCAAATAAAGGCTAAGTGCAGGATGACAGGTTTAGTTTACTTTAGATCTATCTTTCATTCCTTCTTTCATTACAGAGGCAAAGCAGACAAACAAATGATTCTCCACTGTCTCTGCAACCTTCTTAGAGTTCATAGGTCATCCTTCTGTATTTAAAGAATCAAACATTTTTAAAGGAGACCTAGCTAATGCTAGGCAATGACATGAGAAACTCATATAAACCATAATTTAAAACACCAGGTATAGATACCTATCATTCATAAGAGAAAGCTGCAGCTCTTTGATGTCAGACTTGCCACAACAAAATCCTTATCACAACTACTTTATTTCTTTGTATGCTGCACCCTTCTCCAGATGCTGAGAAGTAATCACAGAAAAAGCCTAGGCTACAATGATAAGAAAAATTTATGATAACTAGTTTTGTTAGGTAAGGGTACTCACTCTGCTATTTCACCCTTCTCATTGCTGAGCTAGAAACACTATCTTGCCATTATTCATACATTATTTACTAGACCGCATTTTGGTTCAGAACCAGCCAGGTGACACTTCTAAGTTCTTCGGCATTGTTCGATACAGAAAAAAAATCAAATATCATGTAAGAACACATACAAATATAACAAACTGAATAATTCTGACACATAGTATCTGATTTCTGAATGACCTAAATTTATTCATGTTTACTTCAGTGTTGTCTTTTCTAATAGTCTAACACACAATTTAGGGTCTTCTGATCTGCTGAAAAAGAATTCCTTACTACTTTTAAGTGTCATACACAAGCCATCAACTAAATGGATTTAACTCTCATTTTTAATTAACAATTGAATTACATACAAGCTTATAGATATTACTTCACTTTACCGCCTGTGGTAATTGTAATGCTACTTGTTAATAATGAGAGTATATTTAATATCATCCTAGAATCTATCCTGATCACATTAGAATCATGTAAGGCACATCAAGCCTGGTAATGCACATGATAATGATGGGAAATCCTGTGAAGTCACAGTTATATGGCATTATTTAATTTTTTTGATACATATTGCTGATGAGCTACATCACAATCCTGAAGAATAAAACAAATTTTAAAGTTATGATGGATTTTATTCTGAATAACTAGAAAGGCATTTAATTTTTATTTTCTCAGAAAATAATTTTAATATCACATTTAAACTCACTAGCCTAAAGTAATGATTAATCACCTTGAAGGTCTAGTTATCCAAATTAATTTTTATTTAAATAAAGCAGTCCTATAAAATACTAAAAATATAATGAGATTACACCTTTATAGAAAAAAAGGTTATGGTCTCTTTATTAAGGAAGATATGACAGTTACGATTTGATACTAGATCTATTCCTGATGGCTGAAATTACACTACAATCTTACTTTCAAGCCATTTATTTTTGTTCCGGTAGAATAATCAAGAAAATATTGTTTTCTTCCCTTAAGGATAATAAAATACATTAAAAGACAATCCAAATTCTGATAACAATTGCACATCTCCTAAGAGGATGGGAATTTTTATGCATACATTTTATACTACCCAGAATTAACTATCTTATGCAGGAGCTGTAAAAATACTCCTTTTTTTCCATCATGCTCATCATTGATTTGTATTTGCACTGAAAAAGAAGGCAAAGTGATTCAAGAACATACCTGCTGCAAAATGAGTGTGATGGACACAGTCTGGCATGTACAAACACACAACTTTTATCTGTTCAGTACTTTGATGCCTTTCTGCCAATATAGTCCAAAAAGAAAGGAGCAAGTGCCATCAGAAGCCCTGTTGCAAGGAAAGCAGCTGCTGCTTTTCATCCTTCACAATCAAGGTTAAACAGGTCAGTGGAGTCTGATTACGCTTTTTGTTTGTTTGTCCAGTATCCAATTGGTTGTCTCTCAGGAAGACCTACGAAAGAACAAATAAAACTTTCATGGTCCTAAAGGCTGATATATCTGAGAGTTAATCCCACCAAAAAATATGGGACACACGTGTATTTATTTAGTTGTTTTTATGTGCTTTACTCTTGATGGGGTCTTCAGTTTGTCTTTTCTTCCCACACAAATATATTAAATTTCTTCAGGGTACAGAACAGCCATGGCTTAGGTCTACTATATAATCTCTTCCAGAACACAGCTAACAGTCTTTTTGGACCCCTCCTGAGTTCCTGTAAATTTTTATATCAGAACAGAAGATGTAGGGTGTACTCTTACTGTGATGGAGTTTCTCCTTTAACTTATATAATGTAGAAGTCTGAAGAGCCACTCTTTTCCATTTGAAATAGAGAGGACTGTAAATGTCAGACTTAAAAAAAAATGCGCTTGATATGTCATCCTTAAAACTAAGTAGTTCATCCTTTGAACTCAAAAAGTTCATTTTCCAGATCACCCAATTCCAAATCATCTGTTTTTGTGGTGGGTTGACCTTGGCCAGTTGCCAGGCCCCCACCTAATCACTCTCTCACTCCCGCTCCTCCACAGAACAGATGGATAAAATAAGATTACAAATGGATCAAGATTAAGGTAAGTATGTCACTTATCAATTACCATAACAGGCTAAACAAGATCAACTTTTGGAAAAACAATTTACTTTGTGGTCAATTTACTTTCAGTGACTCGGCTGCTGGATGAGGGAAAGGATGTGGATGTGGTCTTCCTGGACTTCAGCAAAGCCTTTGACAATGTTCCTCACAGCATTCTGCTACAGAAACTGTCAGCCTCTGGCCTGGACAGGCGCACACTCTCCTGGGTGGAAAACTGGTTGGATGACCGGGCCCAGAGAGTGATGGTAAATGGTGTTAAATCCAGCTGGAGGCCAGTGACAAGTGGGGTTCCCCAGGGCTCAGTGCTGGGTCCAGCCCTGTTCAGTGTCTTCATCAATGACCTGGATGAAGGTATTGAGGGTACACTTAGCAACTTTGCAGCTGACACAAAGCTGGGAGGAAGTGTTGATCTGCTGGAGGGTAGGGAGGTTCTGCAAAGGGATCTGAACAGGCTGGACTGCTGGGCAGTGTCCAATGGCATGAGGTTTAACATGGCCAAATGCCAGGTCCTGCACTTGGGGCACAACAACCCTATGCAGTGCTACAGACTGGGAGAAGTCTGTCTAGAAAGCTGCCTGGAGAAGTGGGACCTGGGGGTGCTGGTTGACAGTGACTGAACATGAGCCAGCAGTGTGCCCAGGTGGCCAAGAAGGCCAATGACATCCTGGCTTGTATCAGAAACGGTGTGACCAGCAGGTCCAAGGAGGTTATTCTCCCTCTGTACTCGGTACTGGTGAGGCTGTATCTTGAATCCTGTGTTCAGTTGTGGGCCCCTCATCACAAGAAGGATGTTGAGGCTCTGGAGCGAGTCCAGAGAAGAGCAATAAAACTGGTAAAGGGTCCGGAGAACAGGCCTTATGAGGAACGGCTGAGAGAGTCAATCAGCTCATGTCACCTTCCATGCAATGAGACTGCACAGCACCATATGGTATCCTTCTTCTCCTGCCTGGCTGTGCTGAGGGTGAAAAAATGGAGCCCGCCATGCTTCTACTTGTAGGCCAATGTTTCCTCTGTTACGTTCTCATAGGAAAAAGCCTAACTCTAGTCTAAAAACCCTCCTAGCAGGCATGCAGATGATGCTTATCTTCCCCAAAGTCCTCTCTTCTCCAGTCTCTGGACAAGTCCACATTCATTGCTCTCTCCTCAAAGGGTAAATGTCCCTGCTCCAAGCCATCACTGTGGCCTTGCTCTGAAGGCGCTGCAATTGCTCAATAACTCTCTTCTACATGGAGAGTCAATGTTAGTCCCATTTATCCTGGGAGTGTCAGGCAAGTGCTGAGTAAGAGTGTAGAAACCCTTCCTTTTAGGCAGAGCTTGTGCTGCCCTTGGTGCAGCTCCAGATGCCATGGTGTTCTGAGCAGCCCAGGCACACTGTGGAGAGACACAGCTCCCAGAGGACATGGACCTCAGGCAAAGACCACTGTGTGCAGGCCAGGGGAATGAAAAGCATTGGAGAATGCGGGCATCGATCCCGCTGCCTCTCACATGCTAAGCGAGCGCTCTACCACTTGAGCTAATTCCCCAGCCCACAGCCTCTCCCTGAGGTCCTCTCCCCTCCCATGCTCCCACCCCACATCCAGACTCACCCACACCCAAACTCTGAGCCTCCCACTGGCCTGGCTCTCACACCCACTGCCAGACACTCCTTCTCCTGATGCAGGTGACCCAGGACAAACCCAGTGATCATGACCACCAGACCCTCCCCAACGTTCTCCCGAAACTTGTCTTCCCTTCCCAAGGAAAGAGCTCTTGGATGGGCAGCCCTTGAGAGAGAAGCTCCCAGGCAGGGCCAAAATGAGAGGTGCTGCACGGTGTGGGCCAGAGCCAAAAGGGCACTCCTTCGAGCCGGAGTTGAACCAGCGACCTAAGGATGGCTGTGCCAGGGAGCCTACAGTCCTCCGCTCTACCAGCTGAGCTATCGAAGGAAGCATGAGACTTAGACACCTCACACCTTCATCATGCACTGAGTCAAACATTCAGCTCTCACACCACACCCTTACATCTACACTGCTCCCCTCAGCAGCAGGAAAGGCACACATGCCTTACACCTACATTGGCCACAACCTCTCAGGCCCTGACCATGTCACACTCAGATTAAGTGGCTCACACTCAGAAATAATCACAAGCAAAAGGCACCAAAGTCATCAGAAAGAACGGACACCCGCATTGCACAAAGACACTGCACAGCTCAGAAGTATGAGCATGGGCAGTGAGTTCCTACAATGTCCACAATGGAAGAGGTCAAAAAACAACATGTGTCTGCAGTCAGGGTCAGCATTGAGGCTCAAGAAGACTGGACATCCCCAAAGCCATTGCCATTGCTGAATTACATTGCAGGATTCCTGTGTTGCAACGCAGAAACAGCATGAGGACATACAAAAAACCCATAAATGCAGATTCTGAAAACGTGACTGGATGTGGAGATCTAATAAAAGATTGGTCTGGGGCAATCTGGCCAATTGAAGCACACAGGGCTTGGAGGACATCTGAGTCCAACCATGAAAGGGAGCTTGCGATCTTCTACTCTACCATCTACTCTACTATTCACAGAACAGCAGGACTCCATGCAGGCTCTGCCTCCATGATAGAACCACTACAAATTCATTTTGGATGACACCTGGATGACACCTCAGCTAAAGACTCTTCCACCCTCCATCTCCAAGGTACCCTGGATCAAGGATTCCATTGGTTTCCTGAAGGCTTATGAGGAATGCCTGAGAGAGTTGGGGTTGTTTAGCCTGGAGAAGAGGAGGCTGAGAGGAGACCTCATTGCTCTCTAGAACTACCTGAAAGGAGGTTGTGGAGAGGAGGGTAATGGCCTCTTCTCCCAAGTGACAGGGGACAGGACAAGAGGGAATGGCCACAAGGCATTGTGTTCAAGGCACAGGTGGACAAGGTGCTGAGCGGCATGTTTTAGCACTTGATAGGAACAATTGGACTCAATGATTTGGTGGGTCTCTTCCAACCTGGTTGTTCTATGATTCTATATCATCTTCCAAGCACAGAGAATGTACAGTGTCACAGGGTATCCTTCTTCACCTGCCTGGCTGTGCTGAGGGTAGAAAAATGGAACCTGTCCTGCCTCACTTGTTGTCAATTTTTTCTCATTCCTCTGACAATCACCATGGTAAGGACGGTAACTTGTAACTCAAAATTGACCTGGTAATCATTCAAATGAAGTGCTGCTTACCTACCCCAAATTCCTCTCTTCTCCATTCTCTGGACAGGTTCACATTCATTGCTCTCACCTCAAAGGGCAATTGTCCCTGCTCCAAGCCATCACTTTGGTCTTGTTCTGAAGGCACTGCAATTGCTCAATGACTCTCTTCTACACAGAGAGTCAATGTTAGTCACATTTATCCTGGGAGTGTCAGGCAAGTGCTGAGTAGGAGTGTAGAAACTCTTCCTTTTAGGCAGAGCTTGTGCTGCCCTTGGTGCAGCTCCAGATGCCCTGGTGTTCTGAGCAGCTCTGGCACACTGTGGAGAGACACAGCTCCCAGAGGACATGGACCCCAGGCAAAGACCACTGTGTGCAGGCCAGGGGAATGAAAAGCATTGGAGAATGCGGGCATCGATCCCGCTGCCTCTCACATGCTAAGCGAGCGCTCTACCACTTGAGCTAATTCCCCAGCCCACAGCCTCTCCCTGAGGTCCTCTCCCCTCCCACGCTCCCACCCCACAACCAGACACACCTGCACCCAAACCCTGAGCCTCCCACTGGCCTGGCTCTCATACCCACAGCCAGACACTCCTTCTCCTGATGTGGGTGACCCAGGACAAACCCAGTGCTCACGACCACCAGACCCTCCCAACCGTTTTCCCCAAACTCGTCTTCCCCTCCCAAGGAAAGAGCTCTTGGATGGGCAGCCCTTGAGAGAGAAGCTCCCAGGCAGGGCCAAAATGAGAGGTGCTGCACGGTGTGGGCCAGAGCCAAAAGGGCACTCCTTCGAGCCGGAGTTGAACCAGCGACCTAAGGATGGCCGTGCAAGGGAGCCTACAGTCCTCCGCTCTACCAGCTGAGCTATCGAAGGAAGCATGAGACTTAGACACCTCACACCTTCATCATGCACTGAGTCAAACATTCAGCTCTCACACCACACCCTTACATCTACACTGCTCCCCTCAGCAGCAGGAAAGGCACACATGCCTTACACCTACATTGGCCACAACCTCACAGGCCCTGACCATGTCACACTCGGATTCAGTGGCTCACACTCAGAAATAATCAAAAGCAAAAGGCACCAAAGTCATCAGAAAGAACGGACACCCACATTGCACAAAGACACTGCACAGCTCAGAAGTATGAGCATGGGCAGTGAGTTCCTACAATGTCCACAATGGAAGAGGTCAAAAAACAACATGTGTCTGCAGTCAGGGTCAGCATTGAGGCTCAAGAAGACTGGACATCCCCAAAGCCATTGCCATTGCTGAATTACATTACAGGATTCCTGTGTTGCAACGCAGAAACAGCATGAGGACATACAAAAAACACATAAATGCAGATTCTGAAAACGTGACTGGATGTGGAGATCTAATAAAAGATTGGTCTGGGGCAATCTGGCCAATTGAAGCACACAGGGCTTGGAAGACATCTGAGTCCAACCATGAAAGGGAGCTTGCGATCTTCTACTCTACCATCTACTCTACTATTCACAGAACAGCAGGACTCCATGCAGGCTCTGCCTCCATGATAGAACCACTACAAATTCATTTTGGATGACACCTCAGCTAAAGACTCTTCCACCCTCCGTCTCCAAGGTACCCTGGATCAAGAATTCCATTGGTTTCCTGAAGGCTTATGAGGAATGTCTGAGAGAGTTGGGGTTGTTTAGTCTGGAGAAGAGGAGGCTGAGAGGAGACCTCATTGCTCTCTAGAACTACCTGAAAGGAGGTTGTGGAGAGGAGGGTAATGGCCTCTTCTCCCAAGTGACAGGGGACAGGACAAGAGGGAATGGCCACAAGCTCCACCAGGGGAGATTTAGGATAGATATTAGGAAAAAAAAATTCACAGAAAGGGTCATAGGGCACTGGAATAGGCTACCCAGGGAGGTGGTTGATTCACCTTCCCTGGAGGTGTCTAAGGCACGGGTGGATGAGGTGCTGAGGGGCATGGTTTAGCGTTTGATAGGAATGGTTAGACTTGGTGATCCGGTAGGTCCCTTCCAGCCTGGTTGTTCTATGATTCTATGATTCAATTAGAATAGATTTTGATGATCAGAAACCAAGACAAAATTTTATAAACCACTTTCCCCTCACCAGCCTTTTTCCAGGTTTAGCTTCACGTCTTCATTCCCAACTGCTCTACTTGCCACTGGCAGATGGGGAATAGGGGTTGTGATGACTTCATAAAGGGATCCTCTGTGCTGCTCCTAACTTCTTATACTTTTCTCATGGTCTAGCATGAGTCCTTCCCACAGGCTGTAGTCCTTCATGGGCTGCTCAAATTTGAGTCCTCCATAGGCCACATCTTGTCAGGAGAGCCTGCTGCTGCATGGTCTCCTCTCCACGGACCAAGGTTCCCTCAATTTCTCTTCTCTAGCTTGAGGAGGATGGGCTGTAGTGTGGACACGTGCTCTGATGTGGTCCTCTCCATGGGTAGAAGGGGAATTTCTGCTTCAGCAGCTGAAGAATGTCCTCCTTCTCCTACTTATATTACTTAGGTGTTTGCAGGCTGTTTCTCACATATTTCCCTCACTACCATGCAGTGTTTCGCTCCTTCTTAAATACGTTTTCCTAGAGGCGCCACCAACTTGGCTAATGTGCTTCTGGGCACCGTGTCCTGCTGTGGGTCTGTCGTGGAACCACCTGTATCCAGCCCCTGACATCCTCCCACAGGCACCTTCCTACTTTGCTACCTAAATCTTGCCATGGACACCTTATGTAGAACAAAGTGCTGCAAATGGATCCGTGGAGCCCATTAACTCAGTAAAGTCTGCTTTGGCAAGAGTCAGTGGGTTTGTGTTTGGATTTGACTGCAAGACTGGAATTATAAATCAATATTTTTTTTAAAAAAACCAAGCGTAATTAATTACACTTACATAGGAACAACTTTATAAAAAGAAAGCAACTGTGACAGATGATCACAAAAAATTGTTAAGTGGATGCTTTTTAATGTGAAGTATGTGATGTTAGTATTTCTGTTAGTCTCAAGCATATTGTTTAATCTGAAATGTTCCCTCAGACTTCATCTTTGTATGGGGACAAGGCAATGGCATAGTCAAAATGTCTTTTTCCAGGACATTAACAACAGAATGGTACAGCTAATTCTATTTATTACATTATATGAACTTGCATATTATCTTGCATGATCCCAGTCTTTGAAATGCCTTTACCATTCTTGAAAAAAAACCAAATCAAATCAAAGGATACACTTTTTAATAGTAAGAAGAAACTAAGGGGAATAATATAAAAGGAAGGAAAAAAAAGTACTTTGAGGTTACCCCAATTCTCAGCACTTTTATGCACCAAGAAAATCCATCACTATTTTGCAGTCTTTTTCCATGCTTAGACCTACAATTCAGTGTGAATACAGCTCCATCTGGTGTGTTGAGCTAACACTGCTCTGTAACCTACATAGCTTTTCTTATAAGCACTCATTTACTTTGAAGGAAGTAAACACAGTCTCTGCAAATCTTTTTTTTTTTCCTTTGGGGATTCTCTATTTTAAGCGCATTCTAATAAAACTTTAAAAGACTTTAATGAATTTTCATAACTCTTTTACAAGATCAGCTATATTATTTAGAAAAATAAAACATGTAACTTAATACCTATTCTCTCTTCTCATTATTTTGGGGGGGGGTTGTATTGTAACAAATAATAGTGCAGTGTAGCCTCTCTGTAGCAAGCAATGCCTAACTAAAAGACAGTCTAGTCCCAAAGGACCTTACTTGCACTTTACACTTCATTTAAATGTTGCATGTATTTCAAAACAGACAAATCAGAACATGTTTGGTTATGTGAAATTGCATATCACCCTATAAAAATTTGAAACATGGCCCAGAGAGAGTAGGAGGCCCAAGGCTGCCTCAGAACCCCACAGTTACACAGAACCAGAGCTAAAAGTTGAAGAACTGAGTCTCTCCACTCCTTCCTCCCACCACTCCCTCCTTTTCCTGGCTCATAGCAAGTTCAGGAACGAAGAGCCTGGAGCTGAAAGACTGGTAGGTACACAGACATGCATGAAAGGACTGGCATCATTGCTCAACAATGGTGTGAATTTTTAGCTTCCCAGGCAAGGAAAGATATTTTTTAACAGCTGAATTATTTTCTTAGTTTTTTTAATCTGTCAGTGTTAATACCAACATCATCAAAGTGTGTAGGAGATGTAAGTGGTCTGGCTGAGCACTCCTGACCTTCATGGAGAACCTATAGCTTCTGACTCTTTCTTCCAATAGTGGCAAGGAAAAAAAATCTCTGATTTTACTCAGAGGAATTTTGGGAGTGAGATAGTCTTGCTCACATACTTCAGCAAAGTCAGCAGGTTAAGTGAGGTGATCCTTCCTCCCTACTAGGCACTAGTGAGGCTAAACCTGGAGTGCTGTGTCCAGATCAAGGATTCTAGTGCAGGAGAGATGTGGGCATTCTGGAGGGAGAGACTTCAGCAAAGGGCCGTGAAGATGATGAAGGGACTGGGGCACCTCTCCTGTGAGGAAAGGCTAAGAGAGCTGGGACTTCAGCCTGGAGAAGAGAAAGTTCAAGGCCATCTAATCGGTATCTATAAATACATGAAGGATTCAAACGGGACAGAGCTGGGCTCTTTTCAGATGTGCCTAGTGCCAGGACCAGAGGCAATGAGTATGAAGTGAAACACAGGAAGTTTCTTCTGAGCATCAGGAGACCCCGAGAGGCTGTGGAGTTGCGTCCTGGAACATAAAGCTGCCTAGACGTGTTCCTGGGCAACTGGCTTTAGGTGGCACTGCTTCTTTTCCCATTAACTTCCCTAGTGCGATTACTGTTACCACTAATTTCTGTGCCTTGTCCTGCCAGAAAGGTGGTAAGAATATCAACAAGGATTTTGATATTTATGTTGATGATTGACCAGAAATGAGAAGAGAAAGAAGGCAGGAGAGAAGATTAAAACAGAAGCTCTTGCTAGTTGATGAATTTATATGGATGAGTGAATGGTGGTCTGATCAAAACCAACCCTAAAAACAATGAAAGAATCATGGCATGAGGATATAAATGAAGTACAATAGGTTGATGAGATCAGGGAACATGTACGCTGAGAAAGGGTGTATGTAGCGGTAGTGCGAACTATTTTTTTCACTCTTTGGACAAGATATATCTTCTGTTTTATTTTTGAATGGTGTGCTATGGTGATGTCAACATTAATAACGCCCAGCTGAGCAAGCTAATCAAAGGGCAAAACACTGAGCAAGTGGAAAACGATGCTTCTGCCAAGATCTGCTGGGCCTCTGGCTCAGGGACAGGGACTTTTTTTTTTTTAACAAGGGAAGAGTACTTCTGAGGCAACTATGTACTAAAATGTTCTTAAAATTTCTTTATAAGCAGTTCTTCACATGAGCCTGGACATCTAGTGCCCTGTCTGAATTATATTGCAAACTTCCTATTAGATACTCAACCTCCTAGAGAAGAGAGAATTTATTTATGGTCCTTTCTTCAGAGCAAGTCTTTTAAGAACTCAGAGAAGCCCAAAAATTCTACAGTAAGAAATTACACTGCTCTTGCCACATTTCTCTGTTACAGAATAGGTGCTGTCATTATGGCTTGAAAAGTAATAACAGAATTGATTTAAATAATATGATTGCATAGCATCCATTTTTAAATACATATAACTATATTGGAAGGAAGGTATTCCATCTGGTAATCCATCTGCAACTCCATCTATACAAGAACTAAGTATTCATAAGAGAACATTCATATATTTGAATTCTCTGAACATATTGTGACCTTCTGTTGCTATTCACATAGGGTATCTCAATTTAAATCTGTGTTGGGTTTTTAATATCTTTCAACAACTGCAGTATTGGGGGAAAAAAGTAGCAAACTCAAGAAGTATGAACCTTAAATGAACAGTCTGTTTCATATCCTAATTACTCATGCCTTTACGTGGTCAGTTTGACACAGAGAAGCCATATGGAACTGTAACTTCCTACCTCATTCCAGAAGCCCAGTTCAAAGGCTTGCTCGACTGCCTAAGTGGTAGGCATATAAATACTTTTTTCCCCTGAAAATTCAATTTGAGGCTTAAAAAGTTAAGTTTTAAGTAACAGCAATATACTTAATTTTTTCAACAATATACTCAGTGGAACACTCGAAATTTTGTTTTCATCTGCAGTTTTGAAGAAAGTTCTGTCTACCCTCCCTACTTTAAAGTGGATCAGGGAGGTAGCCATAACTGTGATGTAAATCATAATAACCTCTTTGGTTTTAATTTAAATTCCTTTCTAAAAAAGCAAAGGATAGGAAATCTCCAGTTTTTGTAGCTTTGACAACTCACATGAGTTATTTAGGACTTCAAGTGAAAGAGAAGTAAGAGAGTTCCCTAATTCCTTATTTAGGCAGTGCCATGGTATTTAATTTTGCAAGCAGCTGTAGCACTTTCAGCTATCATTCTACAGCTTCTTATCGTAAGTTAACAAACCCATAGTTTTGGTAGCAGTTATTCTTTTTAGCACAGCTTAATCAGCCACAGCTAAGAATCAGTAAGATTAGCTTTAACAGCATAAATGAGTGCTTTGAACTATTTTTAAGCTCATTTTAGCAGAAAGAGATTAGCAGTACCACCTGCTTCTGGGAATCAACAGCTGCTTTCAGTCCACCCTGCCAGGTAAAACCTTTCTCCAGCACCTAACAGTTCTCTCCGCTTATTCCACCTTCTCATAGTTTTCTTAAACGACTCTGATACCTCCTGCAGTCTCATCTAAGCAAGCTCTTTTCTGAAATACTCAACATAGTCTTCAGTTCTGTCCTGTACCAACCTCCTACCTATTCTACCCCAAATTCCTACAAGCTGGCTCTTTACTTATATTGTTCCCAAGAGGAAGGGGATGCAGCAGAGGAGATGGCAGTCAGTAGCTGTTTCTTTTTAAAACTTTATTATTCCTCACACAGATTTTATTACCCTTTCATAGAAATGCTCACTTAATTGATGTCTGAGAAAGACAAACTCTTTCTGAAGTGTTGATGACTAATCTTAAGTTATTGAGATACCTAGATTCAGGTAGGAATGTCTGTCCAGTGCTTGAGTTAATACGCAAAGAATTAGAACAATATGCAGTCCTGGGGTTAGAGGAATTACAGATGAACGGATGAGAAGACAGAAGTCTCTGATATATTTATTTATTATCAATGTCGCTTACTGGGAGAAAGTACAATCCTTAAAAAAATTATTTCATTACAATAAATATCTCACTAATAAAGTAAAGAAGTAAAACCATAAACATTAATACTATCGTCCATATAGTAGGCATAGAAAAAGCCACTGGAAGTATTTCCCAATAATTCAGCAGACTAACATTTCAGTAAAGTAGTAATTTCTTTGTTAACCGTTTATCACAACTGTTCCTAGGGGAGGGGTTTCCCTTATTATGACAAGACCTTTCAGCTAGAAAATCATACAATCATAGAATCACAAAATAGCTTGGGTTGGAAGGGACCTTAAAGATCACCTAGTTCCAACACCCCTGTGACGGGCCGGGACACGTCCCACTAGACCAGAATGCTCAGAGCTGAAACTTACTGCCTGAGCCTGTGGGCTTATAGTTGGCTGGAGTCGATCTGAGGGCTGCTAGCAAGGGAGAAGTCCAAACTGTCACAGATTTTTTTCTTATTATTATTATTTTGTTTCATTTTCAGTTAAATCAGCTCACTAGTCTGACTCACTCCATGCCTGGCATCATTACTGGAGATGATGCAATAGAAGTGGTGACATCACACCTTTTCAGCAGCAGTAAAGTCATTGTCCTCAGCTCACCACAAAACCATGCCTTAAAAAGTAGACAGGAGGGGGTGGGGGGCAGAATACCATGTAAGTGTGAAGTACAAGTAAATTATGTGGAAAATAGCACAGATTAGGAGAATTAAGACTCCTCCAGACTAGTCTGTGGCTATAGGATAGGTCAGTGTTAAACATTTTGGCATATTAAATATTTTGGAGGCTTCTACTGCCAGTTTTACAGTGCCTTGGGTGCGTGACACAAGATACTATTCCTGTTGAAACACTTTTTGCCAATTCAATTTGTCCAAACAAAACTTTGACAGGTTAACTTTGCCCCGGCGGGATAACTGCTGCAACAGGCAATTGGTTGCCCACACAGCCCTAACCCTCTGTGGTTCCAGCATCGCGTGTTCCTCTGTAACCAGGATAAAAGCAGAAAGGCAGCATAAAATCCTCATGAAGCGCTCTGCTAATTTGACAAAAATGTAATCATGTGCCCACACCTGATCCAGATCAAATTTGTACTGCTGGGTGATGTGGCATGGCCCAGAGCCAGCGGTAATGATTGTGGAACCACAGCGCTCGGCTAAGGCTTCCCCTGCAGATGAATTACCCGTATGGGAGACTGTAAATACAGAATGTGGCCTATCACTGTGGAAACGCCTTGTGTAGGCTCTCCAGAACATGCCCTGATCCGCACAAAAGAGACATGGTGTAACCCATTGCCAAACCACTTTTCTTTCTACCCTTAGAAGGAGGGTGCTGGGTTAGCCTCTGACTGAGAGCATTAAGCAGGGGAGGGGAAAAAAAGAAAAGGAAATTACACATCTGAGGTTTTTCTTTCAGGCAAGTCTTTTATAAAAATAAAGGAGTGTACAAACGCCTTTGTTTCTGTGCCAACTTTTATAAGAACTAATTAAGACCAAGGAGAGCTTCATTTTCCTGTTTATTTCACACCGAGAACAGTTAATGAATTTAACCTATTGATGATTTTGCAGCTGGTTGCTTTAATTTGCTTATGATTGAGAAACAAAAAGTTAGTGTAACAGGGGTGAGTTGCCAAAGCCACGAAGCGGTCACTGGTGTGTGATCCAGCTGTGTGATCAAACTCCAATTAGGCAGCTGGGACAACAGAGCGTGGGCTGTTCTTCCGAGCAAGTAACCAGTGTTAAAATTATGGCCGCTGCTTAATACTTGCTTATTTCCAAGTTGGCTGATTTGTCCATAATAAGGTCAATATAAATGTAAAGGTACAGGGCTCTGACATTAATTTCCTGCTGAAGAACATCATGAACTTTTGAACTTCATGATTTATCTATTGATTCCAACAGAAAATTCAGGTCACAGAATTCAGTGGTAATTGCTATCAATGACTAAAGAAATATGCTTTTCCAGAAAACAATCTTCGGGGATAAACATTCACAGGCCTTAGCATAACTTGTGTTTCTTAGTTCAGGCAAATCAGCTGTGAGGCATTTGGTATGTTGAAGAGTCCTATGGACTTTAGGGAAATCATACAGAATTCGATAAGGAATTTTGTGGCTGCTATATAACCTACAAAATAATTTTTGATGTCCTTTTGATTCAGAAGGTGAGATCCCAGCCCTCTATAAATCAGTTACAGGGCTCCCAGTTGAGACTGACAGAAAATGAGCACCTAATCATTTACAGCTCTTATTTATATATTTTCCATGTTCTTTCAAAACATGATTTCAAAACAATTTACAATTATTAGACAGGGATTCCCAAATGTGGTATCCAAGCACCAGAGTACCTAAGCTTCTTACGAAGGTATGTGCAGTCCTGGGGAACTACTGCTGCCCTGCTGCACTCCCAACCCCCAGAGAGGGTTAACCATATGTCAACTCATGTGTGAAGCTTTGTACAAACAAATGGAAATTAGGATATTGAATAACAGCTGGCTCTCCAGCCTGTTACAGGTTCTATTCTAAAATCACAAACCTGGAGATCTGAAGCTTTCCTGGGAAGCTGAGCAAAAGCCTTCTCCTTTCAGAAGGGAAAAATTTGCCACCATCACCCTCTGGCTAGAATGAGGCAGTATTATGAAGACTTCTAGTGTGTGAATGGTGCCATAGAAAGGGGAAACAATTTGCTGTGGTATGTATGCTATATCAGAACAAAATCCTTATCATATATTTTTTGGTTACAGCAAGTATGTGCTACTACTGTTCATTCACATTGCAATCTCCTCTGCTGGTGCTAAGCACCTCACTGTAATCTTTCATCATCAATTTTTGATGTCACAATTAAAAACAAATGACTTGCCATAATTGATTTCACCAAAGCTTCCTTTTTGTATCTGCATATTATTTAAAAGTCACACATAATTTAAATGAATGTATTGTTAAAAATTACATTTTTTTTCCAAGTAGTGTTTAGAAAGATCTATTTCATCAACTGTTTCTACAAATGGACATTCATCCATGTACATATGATAAAGTGGCAAGAAAAAAAACCCTGAATTACAAAGCAATTATGCTCTTAATTTCATACATTATTTGGGATCACATTTTCAAGCTGTACATTTTTTCCGTATCATGCAATAAATTAGTCAGTTGTAATGCAATTGGTATTGACTTGCCGTGTATTAGAACTAATTCGCAATCCTCACAAACTAAATTCTACTTCCCTGTTCTCTGGGGATTGATTATCAATTGGCTACAAATGCAATGACGTGTAGCTCGCCCACAGACCATACAGTTCAAGATCAGCAGCAATATAACCAATCTTTGACCAAATTTAGGTATTTGGGCCTCTTGGTTCTCAAGTCTTTATGCTCCACAGTAAAGTATAAGGATCTCTCTTTAAGATCTTTTCACTCTTTTCGTCTTTTTAGACAAAGTAGAGGTACTGCATAATACCTTTTTTCTACTTATTCTGTGTAATCATGATTTGAGGGTACAAGTAATACCTCCTGCATACAACTGAGCAAAAGTCATGGTTTTGCCTGGTTTTAGGTTTTCTATAAAATATGCTGTCTGGCAGGTTTTGAACAATTTGCGGACTAGTATATTTATTCAAATGAAATGGCTTAGTAAAGAATTATATTAACAAATATTCAGTGTCTGAGTTAAGAGTAATCATTATCAAAGCTGCTTATTTTCTTCTGCCTATACTGGTACAAAGTCGTCTATGAAGTTCTAGTCATGTAATTTAGTGTTGAAAACTGCTGGCATGGTATTGATTTATATAGATGTAACCGGTGTTCTGACACATGACTGTACGGTGTTCTCCATAATACCAACTCAGCAAAGCATGTAAAAACATGCATAAAATTAGGTATACCCTCTGTACCACTGAACACTTTATGCCAATTAACCAAAATTTTTACTGCTAGTACTGCTATGCCTCATTTGTATCATAAACATGTTACATATATATTCCACGTGTATGTTGTATGTATTCCATGTCATACATTCCAGCTGTTATGTATTTCAATACATGTTCCATGTGTGTTCTAAAGAATATAATTATGTGAAATTTGAAAACTAGATGTTCTGAAAAGAACTACTTCTCAAATTATATAGTATCTGAGCAAACCCTTACATAATAATAATTCACACTGTGTAGGTGAGCTTTTATGACACAGTGTGGTTTAACTGTGGGCTGATTCCAAAACGGGCACTCCTATCACCAGTTATTTACCTGCATCTTGCACCAGCTGTGCTGTTTGGCTGATGCCACTTTTTTGCAGGGGGGCTGAGTGCAGCTGTCTGCCAGCTGAACTTCCCTAACTATTTTGGTTTAGCCTAGAGCTGAGCAGGAGCAAACAGTCGGGAGTGAGATGGAGGGATATGGCCACTCTGCACAGCAGCATCTAGCTTAGCACTGATGTACTTTGAAACCACATTTCCAGTGTGCTCCACACCGTTCGAAGAGGCCCAGCCCCTGCGTTAAGAGGCCTAACTTCTCCTTCAGCTTTTAAACAAGAAACTAATTTCTAATTAAATGCAAAGCTGCTTTTAAGAAATTGATTGAAAAATGTTCTCTTAGTACTCAGGCCGGCTTTTATCTGAACATAAAAGTCAGTTTATCAGAGTTAGTCCTTTCAGTATGCACTTGTCTTACAAGAGCAATTTTCTTTCATTTGGTCAAGACAAAGGAATTCCGGAATTTCTGTAAACTAACCCTCCCATTGCTTTGTTGCATTTTTGTTGACATACTGGCAACATTCAAGTTTTAACTGGATTAAGCACATAGAAATTTAGTGAGTAGTAAATAAGACAAGATTCCCGCTACCTTTTTGCTATTGTTAAAAACAAAAGGTCTGGCAAAGACTAAATCTAAATAAAACCAGAGATAGTCTCTTGAAAGTAATGAAATCTTGTCACTGCATTTGCTCAGGTAGTTAATGGGAAGACTGGTAGAATGACAGATGTTTTTCCTGACTTTCAAGGAGAAGGCATGCTAATGCAACCCTGACACATTCTTTCCTTCACACGAAAATGTCAGCATGCTGCATGGGGGAAAAACACGTGTTATTGCCAATATTTCATCCTCTTGTTTCTATTCACCTGAATGGGATTGCCTTCTACTGCTACAGGTTTTGATAGAAGAGCAGTCCCACCAGTTAGCTAAAAAACCAAGAAAAGATAGAATCATAAAAACACCAGGTTGGAAGAGACCCACTGGATCATTGAGTCCAACCATTCATATCAAACACTAAACCGTGCCCCTCAGCACCTCATCCACTCATGCCTTAGACACCTCCAGGGAAGGTGAATCAACCACCTCCAAGGGCAGCCTATTCCTATGCCCAATGACCCTTTCTGTGAAAAACTTCCTCCTAATGTCTATCCTAAACCTCCCCTGGCAGACATTGTGGCCATTCCCTCTTGTCCTATCCCCTGTCACTTGGGAGAAGAGGCCATTACCCTCCTCTCCACAACCTCCTTTCAGGTAGGTCTAGAGAGCAATGAGGTCTCCTCTCAGCCTCCTCTTCTCCAGGATAAACAACCCCAGCTCTCTCAGCCATTCCACATAAGGCCTGTTCTCCAGCCCTTTCACCAGCTTTGTTGCTCTTCTCTGGACTCGCTGCAGAGCCTCAACATACTTCTTGTGGTGAGGGGCCCAGAACTGAACGCAGGATTCAAGGAGCGGTCTCACCAGTGCTGAGTACAGAGGGAGAATAACCACCCTGGGCCTGCTGGTCACACCGTTTCTGATACAAGCCAGGATGCCATTGGCCTTCTTGGCCACCTGGGCACACTGCTGGCTCATGTTCAGTCGCTGTCAACCAACACCCCCAGGTCCCTCTCCTCCTGGCAGCTTTCTAGACAGACTTCTCTTAGTTTGTAGCTCTGCATAGGGTTGTTGTGTCCCAAGTGCAGGACCCAGCATTTGGCCATGTTAAACCTCATGCCATTGGACTCAGCCCAGCAGTCCAGCCTGATCAACACTTCCACCCAGCTTTGTGTCATCTCCAAACTTGCTAAGGGTGCACTCAATGCCTTCATCCAGGTCATTGAAGAAGACATTGAACAGAGCTGGACCCAGCACTGAGCCCTGGGGAACCCCACTTGTCACTGGCCTCCAGCTGGATTTTACACCATTTCCCACCACTCTCTGGGCCTGGCCACCCAACCAGTTTTCCGCCCAGGAGAGTGTTCGCCTGTCCAGGCCAGAGGCTGACAGTTTCTGTAGCAGAATGCTGTGAGGAACGTTGTCAAAGGCTTTGCTGAAGTCCAGGAAGACCACATCCACTGCCCTTCCCTCATCCAGCAGCTGAGTCACTTTGTCATAGAAGATGAAATACCTGATTAGTTTTTGATGCAAGATGAAATTTAATGGAGAAACTGAAGTAGTAAATTTGAGTAACTTTTGAAAAGGCAGAAAAAATAACTACTTGGAATATAATCGAATAATTTAATTTGATTACTAATGAGTATACATTTTTACTACTAATGCAATCCTCTGAATGTAATTAATATTTATTTCAACATACCTCTTTTTATGAGGGAATAATTGCACAAAATGGCACTTCAATAAAAATAAAATTCAACAGTAAAAAAAGCCAAAGCGCAAGAGCTGGCGTAAGAGAAAGACTGCTAGATTCCTGCATGTAGTCATCCAAATCATCAGATGTGCAAATGCTGCAATTTATTCCAGTTCCCATTTCTGATTTGCTTCATCTGCCAAAGAGAGATTGTTGTTAAACTTTTTGTTGCTAGAAAATTTCCAATAATTTTAGTATGTATCAAAAAGGAACTATTCTAAATTCTCACACAAATAAGCTTCTGCAACACGGAAGTAAACTCTAATTTAAGCAGAAATAAAACAAATTAAACATCTTTAACATCTCCTGAGATGCCAGTGAAGAATTAGATGGGGCAGCAGGAATCTTTTGGACCTATGCGCAATTTCTAAATCCCAAACTACCTCTCATTCTCTAATTATAGGATTGGTTGCTTAACTTTTTGAAAAATACAAGTAAAAATTGCTTTAGAAGATCTTTTCTAAGACTGTTGTGAAAATAGTAACTACATCTATGTGCAAAGAAACCTAGAAAGGATGTGTAGTCCTAAAGAGATATTGGGAAAACATACAAAACATTAAAACCAGTTAGAAAGACCAATCAAGATAAATGAGTATATTTTCTACAGACACAATGGGTGATTATCGTGGCAGCTAACAGGTACTGTATGCTGAGTGGTGAGAAATGATTCAGCTGGCAAATGTGCAATGCATTCATTAAGTAGTTTCATAGGAGTGCAAACCCACTTCCACTGCCAACACAAAAAGCTGTGAATTTTCAGCTTCTAATGACACTGTTAAACTTGAGAGCTGCACCTCTGAAACGGCACCTGGGGTTCTCATATCCTCCCACTCTGATATTAAAAATATTCTGCGCATCAACTGTTATTATGCATGTAAAAATGACACAAAGAGAAGCTTTCTCCGCAGGCTTATGCTGACACCAACATCCTTAGTCTTATCAGTGCTAAGGATCTTTGTCCTAGACAATCCTAATCTCTAAGAAAACCAGAACTGAGTCCATTTAAGCCTTGTGTGCTCCAGCATGTTTTCTAGAAATGCATTTAAGAAAGAATAACAGCATGAAGAAAAATACCTTTTCACGCAGCTATTCCCAATAATATCTTCAGTGGAGTTACACTAAGCTGTCTTTGAATCAATAGTAAACTTCTGACAGTCTGCAGCTGTGTTCAGAACTGACTTTCCTTAGCATGTTTCTACAATCAGACCTTGTTTCTGGAGGCTATAACTTGTCAGTAAAACTCCAGTCTTAAGTTAAGCATAGAGGGGAATTCTTAGGGCTGCAAACAAATCAAAACTGAAACCCTCAGAGATCAGTCTTTTTAACTCTCTGCTCTGGCTTGCTGGTTTTGGCGCAGAATTCATACATGTCCATTAGCTAATGTCAGTTTAGTGAAACTGGGGTTATTGCAAGTATTGAAAATATTCTAAATGGTTTTCAGTATAATATTTGAAATACCAGAAACTGAAGCAAAAGTAAACAAGTAGTCTGCCCAGGCAAGTCAAACCGACTTATTCTGCCTCTCCAGCAGAGTGACACAACCTGTAGTTAATGGAAACACAGTACACGTGACAGCTCATCTTCGCTGACGCTGCCCTTCAACACAGTCCACCCTGACGCTACTGTAAACAGAACCAGCTATCCCACTTCATCTGATCAACTTCATGGACACAAACCTAAGCATCTAAATTAGGAGAAAGGCTGTGCTGTATTCCTTCTTTTCAGTGAAGAGAAAGGCATCTTCAAAGAACAATTTGAATGGCCTGCTGTCTTTCGTGTAGTTATCGACTGTGAAATTAGCCTTAGGCAACTGCTCTCTAGGTTAAGACTCCAAAGTCAAGAAAGATGAATCTGAGCCACAGAGTAGATAAAGCTACTGCAATATGGGTACAAAAAATGATTGGAAACCATCCCCAGAGGGATTCACAGTACTCGACAGGATACATTAAATACCATTCTTCAGATCTTTTCCAGATCATGGAATCACTCATTCACAGAATTTTCACTGTTGATCCAACTGGTTTTGAAGGCTTGCTTAGAGAACTGCTATTCAATCTTGATAAACAAACAACCAACAAAGAAAAAAAAAACGGATTGAGGAAATCATAGTGAACCCAGGTAAAAGCAAATGTGGATTATCCTACTCGAGAAAGATAAAAACACTGAGGGGATAGATAGCACTTCTGGTGAAAATTGTCTGAGGGTGCAGTGAATGGCAAATCAAACAGGAGTCAAGATGTTGTATTGCCACAGAATTTCAAACCAGCCTGACATAGACCCAGGACAAGGCAGTGGGAAGAGACACGCTGAATGGGGACAGGAGTATGCTTCAACTGGGCTGCCAGACATCTGGAAGCCCTATAGAAACCTATAGTGTTCACTCAAATGGCACATGCCAAAATTAATGTGTAAAAATGCAGTTACTGAGCATGTAACAAAAGAAAGGATATTTCTCCTGTCGACAGAAATAACCTTTCTCTTTATACCATACAACTTCTTCAGGTAACAAGAAAAACTAAAAACTCTCTTGTGCTCATCTCAGTTGTGTGCCTGTATAGATAAATGTTTTCTGTGTTCTTAGGGTATTTTCAAAGTACAAGCACATTATGTCTTTGAGGATCCTTATCTACTGTGGGAAAAGCTGCTTCTCTTCCATTCAGACTGTTCAGTTCTTCCAGTGTTAGCTGGCTGTGCCCTGGAGTGGCACTCTGCAGTTAGAAATGCTGAAAATATGTGACTTATGTCACAATTTTAAGGCTTTGTTTGTCTTCATGAGGTGGGATTCTTCTTTGTAAGCTTGTACAAGAAATCATTGCCTGGCTAATATTAATAACTTTTTTATTTATTAAAAAAGAAAATAGTGCCCTGGAAGTGGAAGACTTATGGCATCACTCACTGCCTAGAAAAATCTATGCTTACTTCCTCAGAATGTATTTCAGATTCCTTAAAGGTGTTTATGTAATATTAATTAGAGATCAAAGATAATTTGATTACTAGCAAGGGAAAGGAAAATGCTGATTATGTTATTTAAGGACATACTAGCTCAGACTGAGCCCTAATTTGACTTTAAAGAACTAGTTTCAGCTAGTCAGATGGAAAGAACATGGAGTGGATTTGAACCATAAATCACCTCATCAATAATATTTTATTCACAGTTTGATGTCGTAGGACTGAAATGTAAGTTCTATATTCAGTGACAGTAGGAATGTGCTTTTCCCCTCCCTCCAAAACCTGATATATTGTTCATAATTTGAAATTTAGACTGACTAAATCCCCTACTTGGAAAACTAATTTTTTACTAGTAGGAAAGACCAACAGTAATTTAGAAAAATGAATGAGGGAAATCCTGTCTCCAAGTGAATCTGGTGAGTTCTATCAGCAACTCAAATACACCGTTGATTTAATATAAGCAGGTCAAAGATGAGTAAATGTCAGAGAACGCAGAAGAAAATCTGACATACTTAAATTACTGGGGAAAAAAAAGGCTGAGCATGTTATTTTACTTTCATTATTTTGTGCTTATTATATTTTTAATTATTGCATGTGTACATAATAAGATCACACTGTGAAAATGTGTTTGACATTTGTATTTTCATGAAACTGGAGAAAAACAGCTGAAGAAAGCTTTCAAGGTGAGGCAGGTGATCCAAGGCCCTCTGTCATGTGTCCATATGTCCTTGCAGCTATCCATGAGATTGCAGTTCTGCCAAAGGAGGTGCATTTGTTAACTTCGTAGCTCAAAGTAAAATGCTCATCAGTTCACATTTTTTAAACATGTTTCTACAACTAGTTCAAACAGATGAAATTCCTCCATACACCTATTCTTTACAAATGGGTTCTTCCAAAGCCATGTCATTGACTATAAGTAATTGTTTTGTGAAATCTAAACCTTTCTGCCAGTAAGCAAGCACTCAGAAGAACAATGTATTATGCAAAATTAAATCATACGAATAATTTTGCAAAATCCTATTTTTAAGTGAGTGCAGGCACTACATATATTATTCAAAGAACAGAAGCGCTCCCTTACCTACCATGATATATTTAGGAAATTTTTTTATGATGGAGAAAGAAAAGAGATGAAAAGGTAGAAAAAAAGCAGCTGCAAGGAGAGACAATGGGAGCCTTAGTCCTAAAAAACAAACCAAAGGTTAATTTTCACTGTCCCAGCTAACATGATGTACATAGCCACAGCTCAGATCACCTAATGAATTATTCCACTTCTCCCTTAAAGTCCAATTTTGAGGAATCTTGTGGTTTGCCAGGAATCTCATTTTTTACCTTAACAAAAATGACATGGTTTAACGTCTTCATCTTGCAATAAAAGCATCCCTCTACACACTGAAAAAAAAGAGCAGCAGGGATTCAAATGCAACTACGAGACCCTCCATGAATTGCTATTGACATACAATGTATTTTAAACAAAACTGTCTTTCCTTGTTTGACCTTTGAGGAGCCATGCTTGTTGGTCGTCTAATGAATGCTCAACCAGCTTCCACCAGTGCCCAGATTCCTGCAGGTGCACCTGCAAAAGCCATATCCCTCCTGGGCAGCACGCTGATCCCTCAACAAGGCTCCCCAGCTCTGCTCCTCAGAGAACAGCCTTGGGGGGACTGAGTCAACCCCTTTACCCCAGTGCTGTCTCCAACCCTTGCCCTCTGTCACTCCCCCAAGCCCAGAATCCTCGAGCCTTGTCCAGGCAGCACTGGACACTGCACATGTTCAGCTAGGCTGGAGAAAAAAAGGGAAAGAGAGAAGGGGGAACGGGGAAAAAGGGGGGGGGGGAAAAGGGGGGGGGGAAAAAGGGGGGGGGGGAAAAAGGGGGGGGGGGAAAAAGGGGGGTGGGGGGGGAAAAAGGGGGGGGGAAAAAGGGGGGGAGGAAAAAAGGGAAGGGGAGGGAAAAAGGGGGGGAGGGAAAAAGGGGGAGGGAAAAAGGGGGGGAGGGAAAAAGGGGGGAGGAGGGAAAGAAAAGGGGGGGGGAGGGAAAAAAGGGGGGGAGGGAAAAGGGGGGAGGGAAAAGGGGGGGGGGGAGGGAAAAGGGGGAGGA